>AP028427.1:2182654-2782654 GCA_036509395.1 Antheraea yamamai
AAATGAATATGAATGATAAACTGAATGTATGATAAATGAATATGAATGATAAACTGAATGTATGATAAATGAAAATGAATGATAAACTGAATGTATGATAAATGAATATGAATGATAAACTGAATGTATGATAAATGAAAATGAATATGAACAATGAATGAAAATGAGTGTGAACGATTAGAGAGTGAGAGTGTGAGTACCGCGAGCTGGTTGTCGTCGAATGCGGCCCAGAGGGAGGGGAAGAGCGCGCGCCAGGTGTGGTGCGCGAGCGCGTCCTCCATGTGGCAGAGCTGCGCGGCCGCCGCCACCAGCTGCTCCGTGCGCACGCGCGACGCCGTCTCCAGGAACTCCGCCTGCTTGCTCACGATCTGCTTCAGCGTGCGCGCCCTGCACCCCGCATACACACTCCACTATCTCACATCACACGCTTCTAAACGACTTCTTCAAATACAACATTCATAATCTTTTACGAAATCATAACACACGAGTAAAAACGAGCCATAGGTACGTATGGATAGTCTCTTACTTACATGTAGGTTATTTATAAATACTATTACTGGCAAACGTATAGTGAAACTTAGATAAGTGGGCCCTGGGTACGCGGAAAACCTCTGTTATTGACAATTAAAATGACATCCCGACACTTTTGCATTGAAATACCTCTGTAACTAGTAATTTTCAAAACTTTGTAACAGAGACTTGATTTTTTTTTATGTTTACCTCTATAATTGGGACGTTGTAAGCTACAAAATATAACCCGTATATCTGAGACTATTTATCAAGTTTAGGTAAGTTATACCATATTTCTTTACTAACAATCTTATTCCTTTCCTGTACAAACAAGACAACTGTAATGTTACCTGCCTATTTGGGAAACGGGTTAAATTAAAAACCTCTATTAGAGATAAAAAAAGAACATAAGCCCCTTCTAATCCCACTCATCCACGTTTCACTGTATTACTTCACAACTTCTGTGCCACACGGCCTGAAAATCAAACTTAATATGTACCACCAACTGTATATGTGGCACGGGGCATGTTAATTCCAATAATTCATATTAAGCAATAACACATGCCATACACAGCGGATCTTTTAACAAAAAATCTTACCTGTTTGTGACACTTTTAATAAAATCTTCCTTCTGGTTGGAACTTGCATCAAGGTCCATATCGAGCACATCCTCTTTATCCGGGTCCATTGAATCCAGGAAGCCATCTGATGACTCATCCTTGTCGCTGGTGAGGACCGCAAACGACCTCCGGTCCTCGCTATCAGCTTGGTTGATAACAGATGATATACTCGGCAGTAGGTATTTGGAGTTCGACAATCTGATTTGCGTACCTGGTGCAAAATATCAACTTCTATATTAAATATCGTGTAATATACACTTGAGTTCTTACATTAAATAAATAGCAATTATTAGATAGAAAAGACTGAGAAAAATAAAACTATACATTAGGGTGGTCCTTAGCAGAGGCGTTTTCGAATTTTTTTGCTCCCAGGGTTTCAAACGCTTCCGAATTGATTTAAAAAATTCCTTGAAAATTGGAGCAGGTGCGAGATCTAGCATAATAGCACTCTTAAATTTATTGCATTCAGGGATCAGACATTAGATACTAAGTGGGGTGGTAGTCATCTATACACAACCGGATAGCAACCTTGATGATGATGTGATCCAAAAAGTTAGATAAAAAATGTTTGTAAATAAAGTATACTTTTGCTTTCGATTTTTTTTCTCTATATATAAGATAACACAACACAGATAAAGTCAGGAGTATCATCTGATCTGTACTAATGTTATAAAGCTGAAGAGTTTTTTTGCTTGAATGCACTAATGTCAGAAAATACTGGTCCAATTTGAAAAAAATTGTCAGTATTAGATAGCTCATTTATCGAGGAAGGCTATATATTATCACGCTAAGACCAATAGAAGCGGACCACCAATGAAGAATCTTTCAAGATCGAGGGTAACGTTCATATTATTTAAAAATATTTCCACCTTCTATGTAAACGAAGTCGCGAGTTAAAGTTAGACGACGACAATACTAATTCATAGAGGAAAATTGGAAACTTTAAAAAAAGTGACAGTACATACTGGAAACACAGGTGACGAGGAGCAGTTCGAGGCACTGTTTGATCCAGAAGTGCTGTCCGATGTGCTCCCAGTTCTGCGAGCAGATGATGTAGAGGAGGCGGTCGAAGACGCGGCGCCGCACGCTCCCGTCGTACACCTCGAAGAACTTCGCGCGGATGTGCGGCTGCGGGCACCGCAACCCCGCCAGGAACGCCGGCTCCAGCTTCATCGACAGCTCCGTCGTTTTCAAATAATCATCCCTGACGAATTATACTCCCAATCACAACTTTTCAAATACTCACTCACCCCTGACAAATTATAATCCCAATCACAACTTTTCAAATACTCACTCACTCCTGACAAATTATACTCCCAATCACAACTTTTCAAATACACAAACACACCCCTGACAAATTATACTCCCAATCAAAACTTTTCAAATACTCACTCACCCCTGACAAATTATACTCCCAATCACAACTTTTCAAATACTCACTCACTCCTGACAAATTATACTCCCAATCACAACTTTTCAAATACTCGCTCACCCCTGACAAATTATACTCCCAATCAAAACTTTTCAAATACTCACTCACCCCTGACAAATTATACTCCCAATCACATCTTTTCAAATACTCACTCACTCCTGACAAATTATACTCCCAATCACAACTTTTCAAATACTCACTCACTCCTGACAAATTATACTCCCAATCACAACTTTTCAAATACTCACTCACCACTGATCAATTATACCCCCAATCACAACTTTTCAAATGCTCACTCACCCCTGACAAATTATACCAATTACCATTAATATACCAATAATCACAACTTTTCAAATGGGCAACCCTGACAAATAATACTTGCAATTACAACTAATGTTAACTTTTAACACATTTCATGCCAAACCATTTTTCAAATGCTCATGATCAAAAATGTGACAAGTATTAAGTAATAATAATTTAAAAAAGTTCTTCGACGTTAACTCCCATTCCAGCGTCCATTTTTTTAGAACTCACTATACACTATTAGCCTAATAGACCTCCATAGCTGCACAGGACTAATGACGCTTAGCCGCTTGCCAAAAGCCTCAAGGGTGGCAAAATGGCCAAACTTTGGCGTGGGTTGTGGCCATATACGACAGAATATTATGTCAACACTACCCCCGTACCTGCGTGTATCGTCACGAAGTTTTGTCTATGATCACAATAAATGCAAATGTGGGAAGACATTATCGTCATGCGTTATGACCTATCGGGCTGCGTAACGTTACTGAACTGGCGGTTTCTACGCACATCAAAGGAGTTTAGCGGACACTAATTTCGAGTTATTGTAAAAACACAGGTGTTAGAATATATAACCTGCGAGTTTAACGAAATGATATTTGACGTGCATTTTAGCGTAACAAGTAGTCGAACTTTCGTCACGCAGATATGAGGGTAGCGTAATATTACCTGTATACATAGTTGATGAGCTCCAGGAACTGCGCGTTGAGGTCGAGGTCGTCCGGGAAGCGTTTCTCGACGTACTGCATCAGCTTCACCAGCAGGATCGACTTCTCCCGCAGCGAGGGTGCGCCGCCCGCCCCCGCCCCCGCGCCCACGCCCACCCCCACCCCCGCGCCCCTGTACATCACCCACTCCTCCACCATACGGATTATCGCCTTCATAACCTGTACACGAACTATCATTTTTAACTTTATGCCTCAATTCCTTATCAAATATCATGTCCCACTTGCATATTTTTTAACAAAGTCATTAAATATGTTTGAAGATAAAGCAGATAAACAAAAAATCACCTTAGCATCTGTCGTTTTCTCAATGAGTCCAACTAATATCGTTCCTATAAACGTCTTTTTAGTATCGACACTCATCACCGAGACGCGAGCTTTTAACAGGTCCAGTGTCAGAATCTGTGAAAGAGAATTAATAACAACATTTCTTTACAAATATTTATACTTGTATTAATCCCCATCGTTTTGTTAAACTTCAGTATGATAAAGTAATTATGAAACAAAAACCTTAATTATCTTTTCTAATTTTTTAGGTGATATTAAATTATAATTTTAGTTTATGGAGTATGTTCTTCTTAAACTTAACAATCATCGGAAATTGCGAGCACAAATATTAATAGACTAATGCTAAACTTGTCATATTGTCTATGTTTTGATTTATTGTTTCAGGTTTAGGAAATTAATTCAGCTATCGACGGGCTTGAAGGTAGGTATAACCGGAACGAGTGAGAAAAGTTAGTAGGTATTTCGGTGGTAGTATAACTTACAAGTAGATCGGATATAGCCTGGTCGGGGTTGGTGGCGACGTGGTCCCTCGCCATGCGCTGCAGCACGCGCATCAGCGGCGTCAGCAGCCGGTCGATGTACGCGGGGCTCGACGTGCAGCACGCCTTCAGCATCATCAGCGGGCCCAACAGCGCGCCCGTCCCGCCCGCCCCCGCGCCGCCCGCCCCACTGCCCCCGCCCGCCCCCGCGCCGCTCGCACCCCCGCCCCCGCCGCCGCTGGTCGACTTCTCGTACGCCGCCAAACCCTCGAACGCGTACTTGCTCACGCAAGCGTACAGAGTCTCCAGCTCTTCGTACTGTAAACAACCAATACATAGATCAGTTTAACACTTTATCTACCACACGATAATCAAATGTTTGTTTTAGAACGCAATGGATGAATTTTTAGAATAACAAAACGATCTAGTGTTCCAGTTAACAATGGCCACCATGGCATCACAAGAGAAACCTTGCCCAGTTACATATGACTGACGTGGCAGTCAAAGTGTTGATAACATAAATTACCACTAAGAGACAAAAAATCGTCAGCCATGCATGCATTCATGCAAGCCATGCAACATAGGCTCCTTCAAGTACATAGTCTCCTTCAAGTTCAGGGTATGGCAAGGCCAAGTGCCCACTCTAATGGTTAAATTGTAGTGGATAAAAAATACCGATCGAATTGCATATGTATTTACATTCGGCAAGTAATGCATGTTTGGTATAACTAAAAACCGTGGAATGGCTGAAGGCTGTTCGATCTTGTTTATGTTTGACCCAAACTGGAGAAACGTACATTTTAGGTTAACACATCACGTGCCAAGTCATTTTTGCCAGATATGTTCTTCACGCCATTTGATATTTTGAACACAAATAAAAGTATTATTATACTTTTTTTTCAAACTGTCTATGCTATTGGCCTGACGGGCCTTCACAGTATCACCAGACTATATCACGTATTTTTGTACAATATTACGTAGCAATAACATGACATAAGTAATTTTTTCGTTAGTTACTAAATCGTGTACCACCGGTAGTACATTGGTCTAAAGATTAAGTTTAACGTGTACCACCAGTGGTACACCTGGCCTAAAAATTAAGTAACTTGTACCACTGGTGGTACACGCGGCTTAAAGATCAAGTTTAACGTGTACCACCGGTGGTAGACGTGGCACGTAACGTCTTAAGAGATTAAGCTAACCTTGGAGGCTTGCGTCGCTCCCGTAGGCTCGGTGGGGAAGAGCGCCGTGAGCTTAGTGAGCAGGTTGTGCGTGAGGCGCACTATCTTCGCGTTGGTAGAGGCGACGCAGGCGGCGAGCCCGCGCTGCAGCGGCTTCAGCGCTGCCAGGATCTGCTCCTTGCGCAGCACGCCCAGCAGGAACACCAGCAGCTCCAGCGCTGTGCACGCGTTCGCGCACGCACCCGCGTTAGAATCCGCCACCGAGAATACCTGTACCGTAAAGCCTGCATGTATTGTACTGAGTTATTTTCTACCTTTTTGACAATTAGTATGTCATGTTTGTTTTGTGGGACTTTTCCAGTGAAGCGAAATATGAAAAAAGTGAGTTTATGCCATTTGTTTTTTTACTAGACCACCATAAGTTGGAGTAATTAATTTTGTAAAAAAGAAAAGCAAGTATATATGCGCATAGTATTATGCACCAACCAGCACCAACAGTATCGTGAATACTGTAGCAGACAGGTGGGACAGCCCCATACTGGGACATTGGGTACGCCTACACACTGTGCCGTTATAATAAATGATTAGTCCATGTTCATTATAGATGTAAGTGCTAACAATAGTTTCTAAGTTGTGTGTATACTAACCGAATGGACTTTTTCTCTACAATTAAACATTTTGATTGATTGATTATAGGCATACTAGTAGTGTACAGTAGGAATATGATGAGTTACCTTATCAAGCCAAGCGAGCTTCGGCTCACAGAGATGCGCCCACACGTCCGGCTTAAGGGCGGTCTTTAGCAGCAGTACGCAGCGCCGCGACAGCTGCTCACCCGCCGACGCGCCCCCCGCGCCGCCGCCTCCACCCCCCGCGCCCCCGCCCCCGCTCCCCCCGCCAGCACCCGACGGGCTCCCTTCGTTCACCTGCACCCACAACACACACTATAAACTCCTCTACGACTTATGTACAAACTAGATGAAACTAGGCTAAATATCGAATCCGTGCCGTCCCATTACGGCGGTAACGTGTACACCGTGGGATTTTAGTGAGTAAGATTCTCACACTACTCACTCTTTCGCACTCTCACGCTGCCCGAGACGAAGTTCAAATTTTGCCGTCCGTAAGGTTTTCGTTTTTTTTTTACGATCTTCATATTGTACATGTACAGATCTTGTAAAATAAAGTAAAATATAAGAGATAAAACTCGATTTCACTCATTTTGAAATGTAACAGCTCATATATATAAAATTGTAGGCAAGATATATACTTTATCATAGAAATTGTTATTAACAGGCAGTACGTACATATGTTAACTTCCACCCGTCTAAATGGCCATTTCTATAGTTTTCATATTCAACTTTTAATTGCACAGCTGCTACAGCCGAATGATAGGTGACATAGAAATATCTACCCTCGAGGAAAACCATTGCAACTAATCTTTTAGTAGATTATTACTGCCTTCATGAAGTAGGTAATGTTATTGCAAGTCTCTTGCAATCATTTCAATGAACTCAAGGAGTAGTGTTATAATACTATGGTGTGAGTTACCTGGCATGCGAGACGCAGCAGCAGGTTGACGACGACGTCGACGTGCTGCTTGTCGAGAGGCTTCCCGGCGTCAGGCTCGAGGCGGGAGGAGCTCGCCTGCGGGCTGGCCCACCCCGTGTTCAGCGCCTTGCGGGGCTCGCACCCGCTCTCGTCGGACGACATGCGCTTCATCGCACCGCCGGGGGATGTCGACACCTAAACAACATACCGATTCATTTACATTATATATAACACTAGCGGGCCCGGCGGACGTTGTCTCGCCCTGATAATAAAAAAAGACGTGTGGCACTCGGAGACTGCCGCGGTAAAGCTATTGCATAGCATTTTTTATCAACTTATGCAATTATAATTATTTATTTATTTTATTAATGCAGTATTAAAAAAAAAAAAAATAATAATTAAAAAAATTAATTAATTTTTTTCTTTTTATTTCAAAAAATAATACTGCATTTGTGATAATAATAATAAAATGAATGTATATAGAGTACTAACTCATTTTCTTTCAGTATTTTTTCGTGACTTTCTTCATTAATAAATGCACTTTGTTTATTCATATTTAAAACACTTTGTACACAAACTATACGAGTACAGATATTCACTGTTGTACATAGATGATAAATACCTATACACCTATATACTTTCTCACAAACAGCTGATTACGGTAGTTTTCCAATACAACCAATGCCACCTAAAGGCGGGTTGCTGAACTAAAGAGACAAGCGTGATATTTCAAAAAGTTAATAAAAGTTCTGGTGTTTTTCGATAGATGGAAAAACTAAAAAGTATCACCACTGTGCCGGTAGGAGTGGGGGTGTGTTAGGTTTTTTTCGTTACGGAATTTCTGGATTCGGTCCCCACGCTCAAGGCCCGCGATAGAAGCTATGCGATAGCTTAAAAACCTTGACCAATTATATACCTAAATCTTCCTCATGAAACACTTTATTTACTGGTGAAAACCGCATGAAAATACGTTCAGTAGTTTTTAAGTTTATCACGAACAGACAGACAGACATGACAGAGGACTTTGTTTTATAATATATAACATAACATAACTATGGGGGGTCATTCAAGTATTACGTAAGCACTGATGGGGGGAAGCGGGTCCTTGATTTGCTTATTTTTGATGACATAGGGGTTGGGGGGTCACTATGGTGATTACGTCGGCAATATTTATTTACTGAATTAGAACAGATTTGCATATACTTATATAAATGTTTACGTAATTATGGGGGGTAAGGATTAAGAGCATTGCTTACTTTTGCTGACCAGGGCCAGGGGTCGACCAGAAATTACAAAATACTGCTTACGTAATACTTGAATGACCCCTTTTATCTTAAAAAATATATATGTTAATGCTGGTTTCTAGGGTTCATCAAAGTAAACAACAAGCTTGCAGGATTGTGTTTTCACAAAAATTTACAATATGTCGTATTCGTAATCGATGCACGGTCCATCCCGACCTTAACATATTTTGCATACTTACAACTAGTACGTGGTCCACGCCCTAATTGCGTCACCATCTGACCATACATTTACCAATTTAACAATTTTCGAATTTAAAATTTTCGAAGGTGGTAGAGCCATGCTGAAGCTGTTACTGGTTTCAGCATGAATTGGTTAGCTCGCCCGGGGTAGTATCACCCTCTCACAGAAAACCGACGTGAAGTAACAGTGCTTGCTTTGTTGCGTTTCGTTCGGTCAGTCAGAGCGCCGAAGGCCCACTTTCCTCCCCCACTTTGAGCCTCCCTCCCCTCTCCACTTCCCCCTTCGATCCCCCAAACACAGGCTGGCAACGCACTTGCGACTCCCCTGGTGTTGCTAGTATCTATGGACGGCGGTGATCACTTACCATCAGGTGACCCATCTTTACGTTTGCCACCTATATTATAAAATAAAAATAACTATTTTTTAGGACTCTTTATGTGTATTCTATTTACTATGTATTCTGTACCCTAATATGCAGTTTGAAATTAAAATGTACTTGGATATATCGTCTACTATTGGTTTCCCATTTTCATTCTCATTTTCCAACTATTATATTGAGATTAAAAACACGATTTAATACCCTACATAAAATTACTTTTTCATAATTTTCAGTGAAATGCCTATAGTCTCAAAAAAGTTTCACTCGCATAACATTGTTTTTTGCACATAATAGTTAATTCTATTGGTCATTACTCACAATGTTATCGTCGAGGTTGTGGTCCCGGATACGTTGCAGGTCCCATTTGAGGGCCACCTCAGCGAGGTCCACGGCCAGTCGCCTGTGCTCGAGCGAGGCGGTGGCAGAGAACCCGAGCCGCTGCATGGCGCTCACCATGTGCCCCACCAGCGCGTGACGCACCGGGAAGTATACCTAAACATATGATTCATTATCATTACTACGTTCAATACTTGATGCAGTAGCAAAACGCAGCTGACGGCAGCTGCCAAGCGTCACATACTCCTCAAATATTGGAGCGACAACATCTCGTGTGTGTGATAACCGTTACACCTGGAAAACATATGTCATCAAATTTCTTATCTAAAACGAAGGTTACTTATCCACAGACGTACCTAGAATAAACCTAATTATTGAACGATTAAACTATAAAAACATAAAGAAAGGTTATATGATATTCAGTTTTTGTAAATTATAAACTCGTTTTAATCGCTAAAACATGTGTGACATAAAATAAACATTAACTGCAAAAGCACAAAATCTCATTATAAAATAAGTACTGTTTGTTTAGCAGTTAAACTGAATGATCAGTATATTAGTATTGTTTGTTTGTTTACCTTGTAATGCCTAACGACGAGCTGCAGGATGTGGAAGAGCTGCTGCACGGAGTGTCCGTCCTCGACGATGATCTTCTTAGTCCAGTGCGTGAGCATCGTGTTCCCGTCCTCCATGCGCTGCGGCATCGCCGGCGTCAGGATCTCCAGCGCCTGCCGCACCACCGCGCGCGCCTCCACCGCGTGCGCCTTCAGCAGGCTGTGGAACACTGACCGCCACACCACAAACACATCTATCAAAACCACGACATCTTCAACTATGGACGGCTAATGCCCAAGGCTGTGCACGCATTTATTACTTGGGAATCATATTATACTAACTTTTATCCGCGACATCATTCGTGTTAACCCTAGGACTCTACTCAGGGGTGCCCCAAGCTCCAACTAAATTTTTACGGTCCTGGCATTCGACGGTTGAACCGATAACGCTACACTATTGAAGAGAGAGGGCTATATAAGTAGATTTGTGCCACGGAACTCATAATATTCGCTCTAGACGTGAAAGTAAGAGCATGTATTCAGGGTACCCTGTGGTTAGTGTAACCCCACACATTTCGCCGATTTTTTCACATAAAAGTTATAGTTATTTTCTTTTATATCATTAATCTTTATCATACGGCGTGTTACCTACAGAAATAAAATTATAAAGGTTCTTATACAATTTTTTATTTATTTCGAAAAAAAAGACATAGACGGGATCGCAAGCACGACAGGCGGAGAAGAGTTTTGCGGGATTCTCCAATTGCAAAATAGTGAAGAGAAATCCAACAACGATGAATTGTATTCTGTTTCCGAATCGATCACAAAGAAGAATCAGTGGGTTATGACGATAACCTGAATGAAACAGAAGATCCCGTAATGCGTGAGAATGTACATGCCCTTATGAAAACAGTACCAGATATTGATTTGACAACCAAACAAACTCCAGACGTCATCTATTTCATCTTGGACAAAAAAATTTTTAATTGCTTTTTTTATTTTATCAAAATAAATATTGTATAGTTTCTTCTTAATAATAACAAAAATTATTTTGGCACAAAAAAAATTAAAACATTTATTCACAATTTTCCCTCAGAATAGAATGCAAAGTAGATGCGAAAGAAAGAGCAAATCGAGTAAAAAATTGCTAACTTTACCTAATGTAAAATTACTGGCAATTATGTCTGAAAATTTAATTTAAATGCTGAAACGGCCAGTGGGGTATCACGACGACACGAAGATGACGCAGTTTTAAATCAAGCTGAAAATGATCTCAGCACTTCAGTACGTGTAATTGAAAGAACAACTGGGATACCGCAAAGTATTGCTCATCGAATTTTAAAACGACACATATATCACCAGTACAATGTGCAATGTGTACAAAGTCTACTGCCTCGTGACTACGCACCCAGAATCGACTTCTGCAGAAGAATGCTGTCGAGAAATCATGAAGATCCGCAATTTCTTAACAACATTTTTTGGACTGATGAAACCACTTTTAAAATAAGACAGTTATTTAAACTTGCACAACTTACATGGTTGCCACATAAAGAACCCACATTTAACGCGTGAAAACCGCTCCCAATATCAATTCAAAGTTAATACGTGGACCGGAATTTTAAACGGACGAGTAATCGGATCATTTGAGCTGCCTGAAAACTTAACTGGCAACAACTGCCTGGATTTTGTACACAAGGAATTGCCGACTTTATTAGAAGACGTACCACTCCACATCTACCGAGACATATGGTTTCAACAAGATATCTCTCAACACTGAATATCCCGATAGGTGGATTGGGCGCCTCGGTTCGATTCTGTGGCCTCCTCGGTCTCCGGAACTAAACCCACTTGATTTCTTTTACTGTGCTGCATAAGAGAGAAAATATACTCGAAACCAATTCAACATTTAGCCGAACTACGCCACAAAATTGTTCAGTTAGCAGAAGAAACAAATACAAGATACGCACTTCTATTACAAAAGATCTTTTCTGAGGCGATGTAGAGCCTGTATTCGTGCCGAAGGCAAGCTATTTGAACATTTAATTTTAGTTCTAAAGAAAAAAAATAATGTATTACAATATTTGCTATCGTTTCATTATGATTAACTTCAACAATAATACAACAATATAGCATCATATCATACTTTAGTATTTTTTGTTCGACTGTTTAAGCTCTAAATCGTTAATAACATTGATAATAATTTATATGAAAAGATAAGTAGCAACTATTGTACCATTTTGAAATCTTGAAATATATAACTAATATATAAATAATAAATCTTTAAATAGGCCATTTTTTTTAATAACTTGCCTAAGGTAATATAGTACATTTAAAAAAAAAATATGAAGTGTCTAAGTTATCTGACAAAACGATTTTTCAAACATGAGTCAATAAAACTTAATTTTTTTTTACAAAACTGACAACACGAATTATTGGATTTGTGACTGCAATCCTGTATAAAGCTGAAGAGTTTGTTTGGTTGAACGCGCTAATATATCATCACGCTACGACCAACAGGAGCGGAGCACCAATGAAGAATGTTTCACAATCGGGGATTTTTCCTCTTGAGAGCTTCCGCTGCGTGTTAGTGTTAGCCCAAAGTTTATACTATGTTTTGTTAGTTTTGTTTCCAACTTTTTATTTGTAACTAGCTGTACAGGCAGCTCCGAGCGAGTTTTTTTATAAATTGTATTAAAGAAATTTAAAATTGTGAAAACATATACAATTATAGAAATGCTCTTTAAAAACAATTGTAAGTACGACACGCACGCCACTTACAGTAACATGTAACGTATACATTAGATATATAAATACTAACAGTGTATCAAATGAGGTTTATCATCAGCAACATATTTAGGATTTTAACCTACCATATAACTACCTCAGTGCTCACTTACACTGTACAAGGAACTAATGAAAAAAAATGAACACATTACATATTACAGTAGATGGCGTGCGTGTCGTACTTACAAATGTTTTTGAAAGAGCACTTCTTTAATACATTTTAAAAAAATGCGTACTGAGCCGCGGGTAACAGCTAGTTATATATAATATTATAAATTCGAAAGTGAGTTTTCTTCACTTTCACGCCTTAGCTGCTCAACCGATTATTATGAAATGTTGCACATAGGTTGTCAGCACTACACGAAAGCACATAGGGTACACGTCATTTAGTCAAAATATACTTTTCCCGAAGCATAGATTAAATCTACATTAACGCGAAAGAACCCACCTGTAAAAGCTAGTTAATTGTAAAAAGTCAACAGAAGTTTTAATATTTTCAACAAACCTTGCAAGACGATCCGCTTGTGGATAGCAAATTTAGCTATGATGTGACTCAGCAGTAAGTGTCCGTGATACCTGAAAATACAATTATTATAAATGTCATCCAATCGTTACTCAAAATGATTAATAATCGAATAGAAACCCAGCAAACCTGGTCGCAGGATCGACATAATTCTTCCCGAGCAGGCAAGGCCAGGCGAAGGTCATCAGCCTGCGCAGCTTGTTGCCTTGCTTCTTGTTGTTCGCATCATGTATATGTGGGGAGGCTTGCTCCAGCAGTAAACATGCGAACTGCAGCAGCGAGATGCGAACCGCGTCCGAACATGCGAACGGATTCTCCGGGTCGATCACCTGGAACCATACCAGCTCATGTATACAGTAATAACCTTCGCTTGCAGTTTCGTTCACGGATAAACAGTCTCCTATTTATTCACTTAATCGTATGGCTAAATAAAGTATCCATCTTAAAAGATTACTCTATTTGTCGCTGAGAGGTTAGATTTATGTGGAACAATGTAGCGGACAAAAATTTATTATTCTCAAGGGAGCACTTGCAGAGCAATGACAAGTATACATCCCGCGAAAGCGATTAACATCAGCCCTATCATGATAACGGTAACACATTATACCAGGTAACTGTTTAAAGGTTGACACCCTTCAATCCTTTGGTAGTTCATGGTCACATTTAACATATAAAATAATAATATCAAAACAAATACTAATAAACAACTAACAGAACCTTAGTTAAAGTTTGTTCTAAACTTTCAAAAGTACGGGAACGATACTTTTAAACGTAAAAAAATTACACCTAGGTTCAGGCCTCACGGTCGAACAAAGGGGAACGGGCTGCGGGTCGAGGTTCGAGATCGCGCGGCACTGTGTGGTTCATTGCTTTCCTTATTATTACATCAGTTCGTTTTTGCGTAAATGACCAGATGTTGAGTTCATTATATCATTATATCAGTTTTGGGTTTCTCGAGATAACTAGAGCAAATATTAAGCATCAATTATTTAAATTCATTTAGAACGAGAATCGACTTGTGATTATCCTGTAAAAATATTGCTAGAGACTAACCAATCGCACTGTATAAAGGAAAATGAAGATTAAGGAAGTTAAAAAAGATATGGTTGTCATACTAACGTTGTTGATGAAGACTGAAACAACATTATCCGGGTTGTCTTGGTAGGGAGCCGGTGGGCCGCCTACTATCTTCTGACCCTTCTCGAAGCTGACCGCGAAGCACGGGATAAGGATCATCTGCAGCACTTTAGCCTTTAGATCCTGAGACATGGCGTCACTAGCGAAGTGCTCCACGAAGCGGAAGAACGCCGAGCGTTTCCATTCCACTGTGTAATTCTGAGCGACGGTGTTCTCCAAAAAGTCACGGAGGAACTAAGTAAGAAAAAAATGTGTGCGTGTACTAGTGTACACACGTAAGAAGTGAAACTTGTTTAAGGCCTTATTTTTCGCAAAATGATCTATATGCAACTTAAAAAAAAAAAAAATTAAAAAAAAACCCTTTCTTTCTTTATGGCAAACAATTTCATTAATATATTAAAAAATAAAGTTAAATTAGATAAAGTTTAAACAAAAGGATTTTATTATCATAGACATGAATACAAAAAAGATGGCGCGTAACGGAAAAATGTGACGCGTAACCGAAAAATGTGACGGTAAATTTTTTTCCAACGCCGATAAAGAAGTTTCACTTCAATTACTTCGATTAACAACGAACCAACCAAACTACAAACAAAAACACACACACTCAAAAGGGGCCGTTCAAGTATTACATAAGCAGAATTTCTGTAATTTCTGACTTACCTGGAAATCTGGTATGAAACGGTCACACAAAGCCCGTAGCAATTGGAACAACAGGTCGATATTACTCGGGTGGTGACAGAAATAATGAAGCAATATCTTCACAATAAGCTTCGGCTCTTTCCAATGTGTACAGTCGACAATTTCAACTTTAGCATGTACTTCCTGGAATATGAGCAAAAAGATTTTTTTCATATAGAATAACATCCATTTTTGGATATTAATTAAATTATTTATAAAAGCCGACTACTTCTACAGCATTGTTTGCACTTAAAATGTTGACATTGTGTTTGTGAATCAGCGTCGTAATGTCCCATCTGTGATTCCACCCCCTGTTCGCTCCAACCACCTACATTAGTCGGTCCAAGCTCGAGTTCGCTTTGTCGTTCGGCACCAGAGGCTCGTATCATTCGAAGCCGTCGCACGCGCAGTGTATCCACTTACATATAAAGGACTGCACCCGCCTACGCATATAAAAGGGGATTGGAGATGACTACTCTGATGTGGATCCCATGAATACCTATATTTTCTTTCCTACACCTATTATCGCGTGGATTCACATTCTCTTTACCACCATATTTCGTTCCACCGCTTGTCGTTACAGCAAGCATAGCAGAAGCGTAATACTGACATGATACTGATCGCTGCACCAGATCCGTTTGATGAGGTCGACGAGCTCGTGCTGGGTGGAGAGCCACTGGTCGTCGTACTTGATGAGCAGGGAGACCGCCCGTATGGCTTGGAACTGCATCTCGGCGCGGTCGGAGAGCGAGGGCGCGGCGGCGCTGCCGGCGAGCAGCTGCATGAGCCGCGGCTTCTTCGCGTTGTGCAGCGCCTCGCGGTACGCGGCGCCCGCCTCCTCGTGCTTTATCAGGTACACCAGGAACCGGCTCCACTGCTGCTCCTTTATGTTGTTGTCGCTCAGAATTAAATCCAGCGTCTCTTTAGGATATCTGTAATCAGCACATGTTTATATTATGGTCCAAAGATTGAAGTTCCACTACTACAAAGGGAACAAACTTTCTTCCTCAAATGTGTCCTTACATTTAAAAATGTTTTTTTTCTATATCATAGGAGGCAAACGAACATGTGGGTCACCTGACGTTAAGTGATCACCACTGTCTATAGACACTTGTAACACCAGAAGAGTCGCAAGCGCGTTGCCACCCTGAGGTTTGGGGAGGGGAGTGGGGAAGGGGCGTGGGGAGGGGCGTGGGGAAGGGGCGTGGGGAAGGGGCGAGGGGGAGGGGAGGTGGGTTATCCCGCGCTCTCACTGACCGAACGAAACGCAACAATGCAAGCACTGTTACTTCACGTCGGTTTTCTGCGAGAGGGTAGTACTACCCCGGTCGAGCCGACCCATCCATGCTGAAACCACCTCTGAGAAAGTTAAATCCAACTTTAAACATTCATGTTTATTTTTTTTATGATTTCAAGTTTTTATACACCATCAAACGAAGTTCAAATATTAGCTATTCACGATTATATTTTACATGTACGAAAATCGAAGGTCTTGAAATATAACGTAAAATATTAGAAACGCCTAAAATTTGTATTTGGCTTATTTTGAAATGTAAGAACTCATTTATATTATACGAGGGGTCATCCAATGGTTGGATTTCGACCACAATAAACAGTACAAAGTTTCTTCTTAAAATGGTACAAATACAAATATTGTTATCAATAACATTTTCATTTTTATACTGTATCGAATATTGTAGACAGTAAACGTATGGACTGAGAAGTATGAAGAAAACAGACTTACAAATAATGAATGGTTATCAATTATTATTGTAATTATTTATTTTACATATTTTTTAGGATACTTTTTAATTACAAATGAAATAATTGTCAATGTTGATTATTGTTATTAATTGTAAGTTTCCTCAGTTTCGAAAAGATGGCGCTTTAAATCAGTTTGTTGACAGAAAACTGTAAGACGAAGATTTATAGATATATCATAGATGGTGCCAAATTTTAATTTTAAATTTCTTTTTCAACATTAATTTATTTTATGGTGTAAGCGTTATTCAATTCAACATGTAATACGTGAGTCACAGTAACGCGTGAGCGGGTCAGCTAGTAAATAAATAACTTTACTCACCTCATGAGAAACTTGACGAGCGGTTCTCTGAATGGGGATCCGGCTTCAATCATAAGTGACTTCTCCGTGTGGAATATAAGTCTACAAAGTACGTCGATGAAACGTGATGAAGCGGCTGGTATTTGGTGGAATATTCCAATCAATATAATAATCTTCTGTTCGTTTTCCATGTTCTTTGATATGCTTTGTAGGAAATTTCCCCCTAGATGATAGAAATCGAAATAAACATTTACAGTGAACAATTCCAATCATTATATAGGTATTCTTCAATGAGATACTATGATAAAATCTTAGTTGATAGTGTTGTGATACCGCAGCAATCAATGTAAATTCGAATCCTTACGACAGAGTCGGAGCTTTAGATAAAGGAAACCATCGTGCTGAAAACATAGCACAGTTGTACAACATTCTCATGTCCGTCTCGCAAGCTACCCCGCTCAAGTTGAAAATCTGTCGCCAAACACCTCTTGGCGTGTTCCGGCACACGCACTTGAGAGCCAGCCCCGCACAACATCAGAAAAATGCGGAAAAATGCGAAAACCTTTAATGCATACACGATCATAGACAAACATTTATGTAGATGATTAATAAAAAACACGAAACTTCTACTTAAGACTATTAACAAAAAAAAAAATTATTGTAATCCACTTGTACGAGCTAACATCAACATCATACATTGCATATGTTGCATCATGTGTCTGCGTCGAAACCATGCTTACCTGTGATAAATCAGTAATCATTTACTACTCAACGCAGACGGTTATATCATCTATTATATCCTAAATTTGTAGTTGTCTATAGCTAGTACACTAACAATATCAAATTAGTTATTCCATATATATCTGTACATATTATTTCCTCCCCTTTATTAGTAGCAAGGCAGAGAGACAGCATTTGATGGTTATTTTATATTGTTTTCCAAATATAAAGGAACTCACCTCTGTTCGTCTGTATTGAATAGTCCAAGAGCTTCTTGAGTAGTTGCAGGAGCTGTTCACAGAGCTTCTCGCTGAAGGTAGAGGGGAACAGCTGCGTGAGGTAGGAGAGACGCTTGGCGCCGTTCACGCTGAGATGACGGTGATCACCAAGTGTCAGTAACAATGGCCTCATAACAGGATGAACAATCTCCATGTCGATTTGGAAACCCGAGAGGTATTTCTGCATGCACTCGAAGCCAGCCTGAAAGAGGATTTTTTTGTTTGATGTATTGCCACCACATCAGCCCATGACGTATATTATTCCATACACACTATGAGTGTCATAGTATAGGAATATTTGTGAAGTTTTCTCATGATGTGTTCCTTCACTATCAGCCGATAGTGTTGCCAATTTTAAGTTTTTTTAAATACCATAATGCTAGCAAACTAGCATGCGGGCCGCCTGATGTTAAGCAGTCATCGCAGCCTACGGATGCTTACAACATTTTCGACCTTCAATCCTTTTTTTTTTTTTAAACCTTAATTCGACCCTTCAATACCCTATTTATTTTCCCTTGAAGAATTCCATCCTGTAATCCCCAGGAAAAATCTCAGCAAGAACCTGATTCCACAATGGAAGCGTTCGTGGGAGGAAACCTCTCTGGAACCGATCCATCCGAGACCATTTCAGTTCCAATGTGCGAGGACAAATTGCCTGCCGATGATGAGTGGTACGATAGTGGAAAGCAGCTACAGGCATAATGTTGAACAATTACTCGGAAGTAAATGTACAAGTAGTTAATGTAGGCAAATTCTGAGAAACTCTTTAGTACATGCCAACTTTGAACCTGCAGACATGTAGGTGACATTCAGTTGATTAAACCACGTTACTATTACAACTTCCATTTATATGCATTCCATTATTTATTTGAAGAAAGCTATTGATTTTCAATAATTCAAAAACAGTTAGTACTATAAGAAGTACATTTATTTTTTTAATAGAAGTATCAAAAAGAACACAAACTAGAGATGTATATTAAAATATATCCTATGAAGATATTCTTCTGAAACTTTCATTCTAGAACACACATAACTACGGAATAATAAATCAATAGTTTTGCAAAGAGTATTAATAAAAAAAAAACTAACTTGCTGCAACTCGGGATCATTTTTCTCCAAAGACTTGTAGAGGACATTGAATATTTTGTCCCTGCAATGTTTCTCTTGTATGTAGTGACAGGCGGCCAGCGCTCGCAACGCTGATGCACGCAAAGGGACCAGATTCACTCCCTTATAACAGGGCAGCTTACCAAGCACAGAATCTTCCACTTCACACAACGATATCAGTTCACGGAAGAACACTTTGTGCTCATTTATGTTCAGATCTAAAAGAAACAACGTCAAAATCAGTCACACAGTCTATTATTCGTGTAAATTATATGCATTATGGGATAAATTTTCTAAACGACAGTGCTAACCTATCAAAACCCATTCGGTATTTTAGAAAAATTAACAGAACACACAAACAGGTACGAAAAGTGACTTTGTTTTAAATATTTACATAGATTATAGGTAAAAAAGTTGTGTACTTCACCTATAGTAAACAATCTAGGTTTCAAAGTAGTGCAGAAGGTAGTGCCGTCCATAAGACCCATCTGTGCATTGGCCGGTTGATGACGGAGAAGATGTTTCTTTGGAGGTATTATGTCAGCCAAAACTTCTCGATGTGGATCCATTACTTCAGTGACGGTTTTCTTCTGCAGTTCTGCTATCAGTTCCAAAGATTTCATCGCCTACAGTTATACCAACAATATTTGAAGTGATAACTCTATACTATCATAAAAATAAATGATGTAAGGAAAAGAAAAATATTATATAGATAATAATATAAATATATACCTGTTGTCTAACAAGAAGATGAGGACTGGTCACTTGCAAGACGAGCTCTTGCAATACATCATGAAGAGCGCGCGCTCTCGCCGCAGCGAGCTCTCCCTCTGCCTCCACCGCCTGTCCAGCGAGACTTGGCCCCGCCACGCACACGCGCACTAGCCGCTCCAAGTTCATCATAGCCATGTCCAGCGCTCCCGAAGACACCTCCCCCGTCAGATCCATCATCACAAACAGCACCGCTTTCAGGAACGTGAATACATGCTTATACACCCATTCCGGTGCCATCTTCTCTGACATGAATTTGACTGCGATGCAACCTCCTAGCTTAGTGTACCAGGCGCGTTCGTAGCACAGCGCGGACATGCGTTCAGCGAGATACTCCATGAGAGGGAGTCGGCAGGCGCGTTCCTTGCCACCCAGCACCGTAGCCGCAGTTTCTATCATCAACACTAGCGCCAGGTGACCAGGTTTGCACAACTCTTTCTCCTCGTGTCCCATGACGACCGCGATCGCATCCACCAGCACGAGTGCGTCGAGGCCTTCCTTCGGAGCAGTACTGCCAACGAAGGGTCCAGCCTCCTGTGCTATAGCGACCATTGTATAGTGCCTCACGAGTGACACCATGGTGGGCAGTACATGCTGCCTCAGCTCCTTGATCGCCGCTGCGACGAACATACCGGTAAGCGCCGTTCGGTGCGTGTTCCTCACTATAGCGTTAGCACACTTGTAGTATGGCCCATTTTGAGTCTGAATCTTGCCATCGACAAAGCTCGTGTGATTGAACAGCTTCTGCAAGGTGGCGCGGTCATCGTCCAAGTTGAGAGAGGCCGCGAGGTAACAACGAAGCACTTCCCAACATTGCCTTCTGTAGAACGGATCAGTTGTGCTAGATTTCAAAGCTGTGAATGCTGTCTCTATGACTTTATCGACTTCGAAATCGATCGGCTTAGGTTGATCCTGGAAGTACGCCTGTATCGCTGGCGGTTGAGCATCCGTCTCACGATACTCTAGTCTCTGCGGTTCAATCATCATTTTTCTGTTTCCGCCGCCAAATTTACCCAAAACCCTAAACGCTATTCTCGCTACTTCATTATTATGTAGAGTTCTCCAGAGTGCTTGCATTAAGTCAGCGCGTACCGGCTGTATATGCTCGTACAAGAAATCTGGTTGCAAGTTATCGACACACAACTCAAGCGTTCGCAAGCCCTGCGATATCAGAGTGTGAGAACCATTTAAAGCAGAAACTAGCGGATCCATCAGCATCGGCAAATAAGGCAACAGACTGCTCAATCTAACTGGAACAGTCAGGCATAACTCGACAAATAGATCTTTCATGTGCTGCTTATGCAGACCGCTTTGCAGGCGATTCAACCCTTCTAAGAGATTCGGTAATAGTGGTAAAAATTCTTGATACAGTAAATCGTGACTGCCACCACCAATGGAACGAAACAGAGCTCTCAACAGAAGGAAATAGTTGTATGGTTCCTTGGCCGTCATGGCGTAGTCCATAGCCTTGTTCACGATACTATGCAGGTGAGGTCTCAACATTTGCTCATTTTCAGTTGGGAATAAACTCACCGAACCGAACACCAACTTGAAAAGTCTCAAATAAAGATTGGATCTCTCAATATTCGTGCCCATTTCCTCCATTCTCTTCAGGAGATATTCGACCAATACAGTGGCGAATATTGGAGACGTCGCCGGATTAGACAGGAAAGTATTTGCAATTATTTGCAATGTTGTATTTTTGTTTATTCTCTCAACCATATGAGATATGGTGGCCGTAAAAATCTCTTGAAATGTCTGAGGGTTCATCATTGAAAACTGTGAAGCAGACCAAGCACTGAGAAAATATACTATTGAAGTTATTAAATAACAAAAAAATTATTTGTAGCAAAGATAATGTCACACCTTAAAAAAAAAGTAACTCCAAAAATCAGTTTTGTGGGAAAATGCATTTTTTATGCGTAAAGCTTGACCATGTTTAGACATACGACTTAAAAGCCGTAGGGGCAATAACTTCACTATGAATAGCTCCCAAAAAATATTAAAACGGTATTTAGGGAATAAGTAGTTACTAATGAGGTAATAAGATCCTGAAAGTTTCAGTTCGCTAATTTAATTAGTTTTTGAGAAAAAGCAAAATATATAACAGGTAAAAAAATCTTACATTTGACTGGACTGATTGATCTAAATTTTTAATATGTTTTGGAGGCTACTAATAGCATCTAGATAAAAATTAAGAGCCTTATAGCTTCATATCATTGAAAAAAAATCTCCTTTAAATTCTATTTTTAACCATGATACAGTTTCCGTACAATTACGAAATTATTTATATGTATTTCATTGATTTTCTCATATACATATGTACTTTAGTTTTCTTTTTTTATTTGACGTAAATGTATACCTTTTATATCTATCTAGAGTAATATATCATATTTTAATTCAGGACCATTTTTTTTAGCCTCATTTAAAGATAACGTCATATGGGAAAGTATGATAAATTTATTTGTTTACTTTAAAATCTGCTTTTATACTTACCTTTGAAACTAAAAATTTTATACTTATTTCATTAATTTATAAGTATATAACATATTATTCATATAATACATACCACACCACTGAAATGTTCTAAAACTTCCTTCTCCTCCTTTGATCTGACATGAGGCTGAGCTGGAGGCTGCGCAGGAGCACGAGGTGCAGCCAGAGTGTAAATGTCCAGAGATTGAAGCCCCCATCTTACGAGACGAATGAACACCAGAGTCTCACGGGCACTGAACTGCTTTTGTCCTGTTATAGTCGCTGTGGATGTACCTTCCGTGCTTGCTGTTGTCTAAACATTAAGAAACTTTTTTTTTTATTTGGCGCCATTGGTGCTTATGCACAATTCAGCCAGTGTCATGTGGTCATTGTAGTAATCCAAGTACCATATATATTGACAAGATAAATGTTGGTAGATCAATATTATAATTAGAGTTTGATTTTATTAAAGAAGATGACTTTACTGTTAAGATTGGTATAAGGTGAGAAAACGCGGGTGAGGAGCGTTTTCATGCAGGTGGGGGCGAGAAAATTCCAGGGAGAAGATATCATTGAGGGAAAAATGTAGGTAAGGGCAACTGAAGAACAATGGATTTATATGACCTTTGTCCAAACCACATTTGCATATAGAGTAGATTCTAATTCTTAATTTAGGTAGGTGGACCAGTGAGCAACAATGATTGAGGTGTATGTGACTGATCACTGATGTTATGCATCTACTTAAATTTGGATTCTGAGAAAACCAAGGTTTTAATGTAATGTCTGCTTGTATGCAGCCACAATCTCTGCCTTTGGCTGTTTTTTTTTCCGACCAGATTACGCTATTGGCCTAGTAAGACCTTAACAGCTTTACCGGACTACGTGCCTTTGGCTTCTCTGGAGATCTTTTATTATTATGTTCTTTATGTTCATGACCTGCCTCATGACTAGATAGGTGACAGTAAGCTACTACTCATAGATTCAATCTTTCTTACTGCCTTCCATGTGATGAGAATAACTGTTAGTTCTGTGCTTAGATGTTATATATGTTTGTGTATCAGCCGTTTTGGTTATTATAATAGAAGCTAATTCTATGCTAGTTCCGTACCTGCGTGACTAAGCTTCGGCTTGTTGTCGCGCTAAAAACTAACTTCAAAATAATTTTCGATATAGGTGCAAAATAAAGTTCGCACACCTTTGACATTAAAAATAATGTTTTCCGTGTTGCTTTGATAGGTGTAAAAATCACGGGCCCAATTATCTTGTTGCGTCTATCGTTCGATAATGTCTTCCCCCACTTAAATTTATTACGATCGTAGACAAAACTTCGTGGCGATACACTAAGGTGGTATGGAAATAGCACTAACTTGGTATGAAATGTATACATGAATTATTTTATTGTGATTTTTATATGAGAATGAGATCTCTATATGAGACAAAATTTTAGTGTACCATAATATTATCTCACATGCATTTGACTCAGAATCTTGTAAACTAAACTGAGTAGTTTATTAGAAGCTTTATATTGAGAGTAGTGTATGCGTTTCCATTCAATTCTCTTTCTATCTTATATAGCTATACCTTTTGGACCTCCTACTATTCATCAGGGGGCGGGGCCTAATTCGTGGTCGTGAGCCACGGCAGATTTGTTCGTCATTGGCGTGACGTAATTTTTTTAAAAGTTCAATAACAACATTTCAGTGTTTTAAAATAATGAACACTCACTTTACAAGAGGCACATCCCCATGTGATAGTCTTTACGCCGCAGACGAGCGTCTTCACCAAAGTTCTATAATCTCCCACATTCAAATTACTCATTTGCGATGTCGGGAAACCTATTCTTGATTTTTCCTCACACTTCGATGTGCTATCGAGGAAATCGGGCGCGGTTTTTTCTTCATCAACCTTCGCTTCCGATGACGTAGAAGGTGTGGGCACTCCTGGTGTTGTAGGTGTGCTCGGTGCTGTTCCGGTGACATTGGTTGGAGGTGCTGGAGTGGTTGGTTTACTAAAAACATTCAAAATGTTTACAGCTATCCTGTTTGCTAGAGACTATGAGCATTGCTTTCCTTACTATTTCATTAAGTATTTTTAATAAAATATTTTTCTAAAGCCACCAATGTCAAATGTCGTTTAAATTACAGTAATTTCTCCTTACTGACAGGGGATAAGTGCCACAATTAAGTTGTGAACATGGAAACCATAAACACAAAATGGTATCTTGTACAGGAATATAGAGGATGCACTCTGAGGTTGGAAAATAAAATAAAAAATATATCAAGATAAAATCAATTTATAAAAGGAACATTATTACTTATTATGAGTTTTATTCAGATTATATGCAATTTTAAAGACTTTAGTGATTATTTATCATCTTGCAACTTTTATATAATCGATAATGTAATTTTGTATGAATAGCTACAAGCTCATAACTGATTGGGAGCATTGTTCAAATGTACAACAGTACAACAATTGTTCAACAGGTTTATTTTAGTAATTAGGTAACTAAAACGAAATGTAATGAATAAACAACTAAAATTTATTTGATCGACAATTAGGCCAGAATAACCCGCTTTCTTTTATCGTTTTCAGTGGGAATTAATTACCTACTACTATCTAGACGGCAATCCTGCATCACACATACCTGTAACCTTTCAGAGTCAATGGATCCTAGTCTGACAATATTGAAGAGGATTGTCAATAGTTCCAATTTGAGCACTCCTGGTTTACTAAATTGAGTAAATCTATACATACAATAAAAATATAAATCTAACATATTTGTACTATTTAGATTTTTGTAAAAAAAAAAATTGTTACAGGCATAAGTACTACATTTAAATCAATTTTAGAAATGTCTGTCTGTCTATCTGTCCGTTTGTTGGAACATGTATCACTGCTAAAGTACTGCGTTCAAGAGAAATTAGATTCAGATGACTTTGTTAGTCACTTTTTTGTGCAACAGAGTCTACGCGAACGAAGTCGCGGGCACAGCTAGTATTTAATAAAAACAAGTTATAGTTAAGAAGAATGTAACTTACCACTTAGCCATCAGTGCGGGTAGCTGTAGTTTTGATATAGTTTTAAACTTGAGTACAAAAACCTCCAATATTCTCATTAATAGCTGGCGGCCTTGCGGTTGTGTGGCGGTCGCGGCCGCGCCTTCACTCTCCGACCGCTGTCGTATGCAGTCCACCAGATTCAACAGCAACTTGCACGACATTGTTTGGATGCTGTAACAAATCTCATCATCACCCAGTGTGTTCTGAACAATCGATCCATCCACTAATAGACTAAAATATTAATAGCCCAACAACCGTGATAATTTTTGTGACTGGTTTCATCGAAATGGAATATTTTACTTTTATTCAAAAAAGAAACTAAGAAAGCGTCCCAGATTTAAAACATTACAAAACAATCTATATATATATTATATGTATCATAGTTTTTTTTCTAAACATTCAACTTTATTAAAACGTCATTCATGACCCCATAATTAAAAATTTTCGTGACGTAGAAATTATAAAAAAACATGTATTTCACTTACATGTGTTAATAAAGTAAAGTAAAGTATTCATATACATGAATATACATATACTATAAATATAAGAAATACTGTATAACGTATTCTATCTCATTCTCTCACGCCTTAAATCCTATCAATGTATACATTTTCCTCTTTTTAGTGCCTCTTTTTCGTTTCATGGAACTTTTCACTTTTGCTTCATTGTGTTTCAAATTACAATGGGGGTAAAGTAGTTTTTACTTCGAAAATGTATGAGATAGTCCATGAACATCTACACCTTATTCTTTTATGAATTAGACCTCATAGCTTAAAATTTTCTGACAAACTAGAGTATTCAATAATTGCACTATCCACAAATAAAATGCAGCTTCATGACAACCACAGTATTCAAACTCACCTTGTGGGTAAAGACTCATCATGAACATTTTTGGAAAACAAATGAGCTGCTATTGCTAGATCAGTCAGAGGTAGATGCTGACGCACGTGGTGCACCAGGTCTGCCAGGGTCGAGTAAGCGAGTGGCCTTAGAGATTCATGAACCGTCCAGCCTCCACCTAGCAGGACGTCTTCATCGAACAAACGCTCCATATATGGTACAAACTCTGTAACAAATAATCATTATATAAAACTAGCTTCTACTCGCGACTTACATTTCATCCGCGTGGAATAATGACTTTGGGTTAACTAACATGCAGCGGAAGCTCTCAAAGGAAAAAAAAAACGATTTTGAAACATTCTTCATTGATGCTTTGGTCCTATTGGTCTTAGCGTGATGATATATAGTCTATAACCTTCCTCGATAAATGAGCTATCTAACACTTTCTTAACCTTACATATTTCCATACACTTTCATCCCCTATTTCCTATTATTATTTTACATCCCTGAGGGTAAAACTTTTACAAACTTTGAATGTCATCTTTATTTATATCGAATCAACAGCCTAAAAAGTAAGTTTAAAACTTTTAGCTCTAAAAATGACGACGCTTCCATACAACTTTTTATCCCCCCTTTCAACCCTTTTTCACATTAAAAAGTGTGTCCTTTCTCAGGCTTTAGAGTATCTGCGTAGAAAATTTCATTTAAATCGGTTCAGTAGTTTTGGCGTGAAAGCGCGACAGACAGACAGAGTTACTTTCGCATTTATAATATTAGTAAGGATTAATCAATATCAGGACAATGAGTTCATTTTTTATGCCAAAGGGCAGCAAACAGCAAAACGGCCCATCTGATGTTAAATTGCTAAAAGTGTTTCAATCCCTTTTTGAGATGCACCAGCCCAGATGAGCGAGCAGTACTCCATATGAGGACGTACTTATACCTTATAGAGTACAAGAGCATTTACCAACTTCGGAATCTAGATTTTCTAACTGTGGAAAAATTAGTTGCAAAACATGACTGCAAAATGTGTGATGAGAAAAACTGGAGTATGTTGTATAAAAAATGTGATAGTTTATTGTTTTCAGTAGCAAGTTAATTAAAGACTTAATCTATACTAATATTATAAAGAGGTCAATTTTGTGACTTTCCAAGGGATAATCTCAGGAACTACTAAATCGATTTTTAAAATTCTTTTACTAATAAAAGCCACGTTATTTGTAAGTGTCATAGGTTCTATATTAAATGAAAATACTTTTTTGTGGTAGTCGGATTTGTGAAGTCGGAGAGAAAACGCTCGAACGAAAATGTTTCTTATGAAAGCTGCCTTAATGATGAGATATATGATTGAGTTATAGAGAAAAGTTGTAGAGCTTGATAATGCCTACAAAAAAGTCACCGAAAGCATATGTCTAACTTTTATATTTAAGTCACAAAAAGTAGGTTTTTAGTAAAAAAAATTAATTAGAATATAAAAAAATATATATAATTTAAATCGTTAAGTGATGTTTATTGATCATTTTATCAACAACAATTATGAATTCTTATCAACATGTAATGATATAATAACTGAGCCACAGCAACGCGTGGCGGGATCAGCTAGTTAAATATAAAATACAATGTTATGAGTTTTATAAAAAAGTAAAGAGAGCTCTCTTATTATTAAGAAAGGTTAATACCATTTCTGTTTTGTTAATTTATATAGATATTTGAACCTAGAACAATGGCCAAGGGACAGGGGTGTAAATAGAATAATTAAATAGACTGAATATATATGTAAGACCTTTTAAATAAGAGAAGTAAACAATTTGTTGTTTCAAATTTTCATTTATAACAGGTATATAAAAAGACTGCTTCCCCCTTTTCCTGTAACACATATCAATCCTTTTTCCAAAATCACTACCACAAAAAATATCCAGCAACCGAAAGTAAGGATGTTACACATCAAAAATAATTTATTAAATATGCACCACTTTTGAACCCAGTGACATTTTGGATAAAAACTGATTAACAGCAGGATCCATCAACCTAACTATATAGGCGAACGAAATTCTAAGTAGTTTAGGTGTAAGAAGGATGAAATGCAATAATCATTACATAGTATAAAACAAAGTCACCCACCGCGTCTGTCTGTCTGTCTGTTCGCGATAAACTCAAAAACTACTGAATGGATCTTTATGCGGTTTTCACCAGTAGATACAGTGATTCACGGGGAACGTTTTGGTATATAATTTGTTCAGAATTATTTTATAATCAGGGCGGGACAACGTCTGCCGGGCCCGCTAGTAGGTTATAATAGTATGTAAAGTGCATTTATGGCCTAGTGGACTTTAAATTGTATGTGTATAGTGTAAACTATAGTTTTTCATAAGTGTAACACTTATATCAAGTAATTTAGTAAACTTACTGAGTCTCAAGTCAGTGGCGAGAATGTGACGAGTAGCAATCACTAGCTCTTTCCTAAGATGTGCCACCTCGGGTGGGCATAGAGTCAACAGGCCGATAATACCTTTTACCATGAGATTGGCATGGTTAGAAATGGTATCCTGATATATTCTGATTATGTAAGCTAAGAATGCTAATGTTTTTATTTGAGCACCCATGAAGTCCACAAAAACTTCTTTATTGAAAGAAGCTGATAATCTGGAACAAAAAAGTTTATAAAGTGAAATCCAGAAAGGGGTGAAAAAAATGTTGTACTCCATTTTATATAAGGAAGTAAATATGAACCATTAACTTTGTTTCAGCATAAAACATTGACCTACAGCATGTCACACCAAAGGTCTGATGCCCAAGTTTTTACGAATATGGTAGTATTCTAAATCCCGATTACATTTTTTCATAGGCTCTTTAGAATTTGGGATTTCCAATCTCCAAATTCAATCTTTTCTACAATACTTCATACCTATTTTAAATAGATAAACCAACAATTAATAAAGTAAATTTAAAAATACGAATCAATTATAGTTCTAACTATAATGCTTCAAATAAACTTGTATAAATCATTAAAGGAAATCAAAAAAGCCTGATATCTTTACTCAGTTATAATAAAAGCAGAAAATATGTTGGAATTACTACAACTAGAGCTTATTCACTTACCAGTGAAAAATAACCTACAAATATTACCTGTGATTAGCAGCAGGCTGCAGAGTAATAGTCTCCATTATAAGTGGTATAAAATTGCTGACCTCCTGATGTACATTCTGCTTGTACAGCTGATACATTAGCACCACTATAATTGGCAGTTCCTGTATCACCTTCAGTGACAAAACTGATCTCGGAATTAGATTATACTACAAAGAAGAATTAAATTAGTTTACAATACATTGAGCATAAAGCTACTCCCCTACCTGCGTGACAAAGCATTGACTATTTGTCCAAAGCTTTGATTACTTGTCTTGCTAAAATTAAATGCCAAGTCAAAATTTATTCTGATAGTGGGAGGTGGAAAAAAAAAAAAAAAAAAAAGGGAAAATAAATAAAAAAAAAAATATAAAATTATAGGAGGAGTAGTAATAAAAAAAAAAATAATAGGCACCAACTCCTGTGTTATTCTAATAACTGGAAATTATAATAGCATTTGCAAAATTTCTTTAATCGCTGCTCCAGCTATCATTTCGTATTTATCATACAAGCCAATATTTCAAAACATGGTGGTAATGCTTTCACGTTTGCATGTATTGTGACCATTTAGATACAAATTCTGCTAGTGCCAAGTTAGTCATAGAAGAGTCAATTTATAGGTAGTGTTAAACTTTTATTATATAATCTACAAATTATAATTTTCTGTCATTTACTGATTGGAACTCTTTACACCTTGAGATGTTAACCCTTTTGTTAAGTGAACTTATTGATTAATATTTGAAATTATTATTAATGATAACTAGAAATTAATAAATTGTCAAAAAAATACTCACAGTCACAACACTTCCATCAAGCAATTTCTTCTCTGTATGTATAGGAGTTGTAGTGTATGTCTCTTGTAAAAGCTGCTCTATATTTACTTCTGATAAATCCTTTACTCTTATTGTGGGCTTTGGTTCGAATATCTTAGGCAAATGATTCGGCAAGTCAGAATAAATTCCCTTCACCCACTGCAGAAATTTGTGAATCTAAAAATAATAATTAATGAATTATAGCTGTTATGAGTGTAATTAGACAATTTTCAATTGCATTATGGTTTAGAATGTTGTTGAGTGAATCATAAGACTATAGATTTTATGTAACATAGTTTTGTTAAGTTAGTGAAACTTATAGAAGAACTTCAAACATCAATTCCTTTTCTCATTGAAAGTCAATATATATTAGGTCTTTACCTATGAAATTGCCGTTTTGTATGATAAAATTTAAACGAATTTTTTTCATGTATTTTTTATTTGTATTAATCGAAGTAATCACCCATGCAATCAATGCATCTTTGCCAACACAGTGGCAGTTTATTGATGCCCTTCTTAAAGAAATCAGCTGGATGGGAGGCAACAAATTCTTCAAAGGCATTTTGTACTGCCTCTCGGGTATTGAATTTTTTTCCGCCAAGGAGTTATCCAAATTCTGGAAAAATTAGTAGTCTGTAGGCGCAAGGTCTGGAGAATAGGGCGGATGACGGAGAACTTCCAACCCCAGTTCTTGCAACTTGGAGACCGTCTGCTGTGCAGTATGAGGTCGCGCGTTATCGTGCAGGAGCAGCGGAGACGAGCGATTGATCAATGCTGGTTGGAGATGTGCCAGCTTCTCCATCATTGTGTTCAGTTCTTCACAGTACACATCTGCAGTAATGCTCACCCCATTTCGTAAGAAGCTGTGATGAATCACACCGGCGCTAGACCACCAAACAGTGACCATCACTTTTCTAGGAGTAAGTTTTCGTTTAGGGCATTGTTTAGGTGCTGAACCAGGATCCAACCAACTTGCTGAGCGCTTGCGGTTATCAAAAAGAATCCATTTTTCATCACAGGTAACAATGTGGTTCAAAATTCCTTCAATTGTGTGTCTGTTGAGCAGTGCAAGGCACGTCTCGATGCGTACTTCGAGCTGGCGATCATTGAGTTCGTGGGGCACCCATTCGTCAAGCTTTTTTACCTTGCCAATTTGACGCAAATGGACCAATATTGTTTTGACGCTAACGTCGAAAGCTGCTGCTAATTCAGCCGTAGATTGTGTATCATCAGCTTCCACAATCGCCTTTAATTCGTCATTGTCGACCAAAATCTTCGGACGACCGCGAGGTTCATTTTTCAGGTCGAAATTCGTAGAACGGAAGCGAGCAAACCAATAACAGGTGGTACGTTGGTTTGTAGTGTTAGCTCCGTAAACGTCGTTGATGTTGCGTGCCGCTTGTGCCGCGTTGCTGCCACGACGGTACTCATATTCCATAATTACTCGAATTTTTAACGTATCCATGATGACAAAAAAGATTGAAATGCGATGAAAATGTAACACTAATCAATAAACAAATGACTACTTTTGGAAAAAGAATTCCATGTTTTTAAAATAAAATTAATTTGAAATTAGAATTCTTAGCCAAACAAAAATTATTTTGATTTGAAATGGCCAGTACTGCAGAACGGCAATTTCATAGGTAAAGACCTATTATTTAACACAATTCTAGGAATGTCACATGGAGAAAATATTATTTTATTTTTCAAAATTGTTCTAAAAAAATTACAGCTATAATTTTCCTAGGAGTTTTCTTGAGCACTTAAAATTCATATTAATGTCATTATTTAATTAACTTGTGACAATAACTAAACTAAAGACAAATAAACACAAGGTCATAAATTAAAATAAATGCCACAGCAGGACAATATCAAGCAAAAACTCTGACAATAAAGACGACTAAAACGTCTAACAAGCACCAATTATGTATCAATAATAGTTTAAAATTATTCAAATCAAAAATACTTTATTCAGTTTAGGCCCTAATAAAGCGCTTATGAACGTCAAAACTCCCACCGGTTCAGAAAACAACCCAGTCATCGAGAAGAACTGGCAAGAAATGCGATCAGGAACATCTTTTTAACATATATATATATATATTTCAAATATATGATTTGTTACAATACTGTTTTTAATGGATGCACAGAGAGGAGTCAATTCCAGACATCACCATCATTGACATATTGAAACACTCTATAATAGCGTTTCGACGCTAAAACCTGCTTGACATGGTGCTTAAATTTATTTATATATTAAAACAGAGAAAATCATAGAAATAGAGAAACAACATGAAGATATATTGACATTAGGTCAATTTATTTTGGTATATAAGAAATAATATAGATTTTAAAGTGCAAGAGTTTTGATAGTTTAATATACTAAGCTTAAGAACCAGCTGACTAGTTTTTTCTTATTGAATTTATCTATTGAGAAAGGTTTTTGATTACAAAACTTCATGTAAGAGCAGAATATAAAATGTATACATGAAAAAGTGTAAAACACAGGTAATCTTAGATATTTAGAAACAATAAAGGATGCTAGAACATGAATTTAAAATTAATCCCAAATATATATACAAGACTTACATCAACATCAGTGCTATATGCTGGACGGTACTGTTTGTGAAGCTCCATAAATATCTTCAAACAGACCAGGACATTCTCTTCATTTTCTATCTCCATCAACTTCAACATAAGGATGAGAATACTCTTCACATACTGTCTTAGCGTCTCACTAATAGGTAACCGATGTATCATTTCCAAAATCAGTTTTCTAACTTGCTGTATGTTGTATTCGGCTATGAAATGTGGCTCTCCCTCTTGTAATATCTTGAGGAAAATCTTCAAAGAATGATCTAAGAACTGAGGGTACTGAGGAGAACTTAGAATTACCTGTATAAATAAAAATAGGAAGATTTAATAATAATTATTATTTTTTAATGGATATTAAGAAAGAGGCAAGATAATTTTTGACCAGTTTTTCAGCAACATTTTTAGTATTCAGGAAAGCAACTGAAAGATCAAATTACATACAAATGCAGGAGCATAGGCAGTATTAGACTAAGTGTGGCATACTTTTAGTTTCTCTATTGTCACATAGAACTTCATGCTTCAATTTTTTCTAATAACTTATTAGTTAGCGACAAGGTGTTAGTTTTCTGTAAGTTTTGTAAGGCCTAGTAAAGAAGAAACTACGGTTTTTTGAGCAATAGTTTCCTTCCAGCCTTTTCTATCCAGAGTACATATTTTATTCTATACTTGTAGATTTTTTAATGCCTTATGAAATAGATGGGAATTGGCTAAATAATCTTACATAAATAAATGTACATCAATATGGCTCTTGTTTGTTCATTCAAATAAGATTCACAATAACTATAGTTCTTCAATCTGTGTGATTAGTAAAAGTCAGGTTGAAGAGGATGCAAATGCTGTGTAGTATGTCAACCTAAAAAAACTATTTTACGAATTTAGGTGACCAAGGGTGTACGGTTACATACATTGCATGTCACCTGTTGGCGACCAGCGTAAAAAGTAAACATTGATTATTCGTAATACGTAGTCTTGAAATTTATATTAATTCATATTAATTTTGTGTAAAATATGTATAAACATTATATAATCGGAATATATAACATTTATGTACAATTAAATTACTAATAAAGGCAAAATAGGGCCTAAGTGAAAATTGTGAAATCAAAATTCTTGTGTAAAAATTGCATATATTTGTGTATAACTTTTTAGTTATTTATCATAAAACTTAGTTAATTATTGCATTGTATCGAACCTTTTCAGACGCTTAGGTTGTAATTGTAGTTTTGTTAATATTTTGTAAAATATCATAAAATTATAGTGAAAATAAGAATGTAGACATGTAAAAATGATGAGAGCCACCGCGGCCTCTCATTACGGTATAGCCTCGAACTTAAGCTCATTGGGGGCCCAGTCAAATCGTGGCAGGTTCTTAGCAAATCAGACTATCTACAACAGAGTGTCATTCATCAGTCTTCGAGTGCCTTCAAGAGTCTTCAGGTAGATCTTCGGGTAGTTCATCGTGGTTCATCGTTCGCCGTGGTTCGCCGAGTTCAAGCCGTCGCTATGCATCGAGGCGCTGCACATCTCCAGGAAGAATTACCTACCGCGTTTTCAGTCTGATCCGCTGCTACTGGCCTGCGTAATCGGCGACCTGTACCCGTGTACAGTGACCGCTGTATCCGCGATCGCCGTTGTGATAATTGTAAGGACAATTGTAAGTCTGAAGCGTAAAATAAATTCCCCTACGGTGATGAGGTGATGATGGTGTGATGATCGTGCAGTTTGGTGTTGCTCGCCAGCACCTCGGATCCTTTCCCATTCACCCTCTACCCTTCCCCTCTTAGCCCCTAGCACCTGTGACTGGGCCGGACGGTGGGTGCCGTGAGTGGCCGTGAGTGGCCGTGAGTGGCCGTGGGTGGCCGTGAGTGGCCGTGAGTGCTGTGAGTGCCGGGGGTCCCGTCCCTTTTATCACCCTACTTATAATGTGTGCATCAGCACAATTTAATTAAAACTATATTTATTGAATACTTGAATTGTCAGTCCCTTTCAGGCACTTAGTTAGGTTGGACAACAACACCATTTGTATATTATAATTGTGACCTAACTAACAACTTTATTCTCACAAACGGATATCCCAAGGACATATGTAAGGCAAGTACTTGCTCATCCTCTCTACAAAGTGAATGAATACACACTGATTTCACTTTGCTCAGATTTCAGTTCTATGGGCTTGGCATTAGAAATTCGCATCACGAATTTGGGGTTGTTAAGGGTTGTTTTTTATAGGGGTTGGTTACCCCTTTCAAAAGACACCCCCCTCTCCCCGCGGAGACGCGTAGTTTTTTTTTTATATGTGTTTGAAGATACTTGTAACGGAATGTGATTTTTCCTTCACATGCGCATTTTTAAGGTTTATAATACTATAATTTTGTTGTTTTATACATTTTTTTTTTTTCAAATATAATTTATTCGTATGACGTAAAACGGAATGTTTTCCAGATCTTGTATTTTTGTTTTATTTCTACTATATTTAATCCAAAACTCAACTGTCTCAATCCTAGAAAAAAAAATATAATTTAAGTTATTTGTATGATCATAAAGCCTCTCCACACATAACACAGGTGAGCGAGCGAACTGGTCCAAGCAAATCCGACTTAGTCACGTTAGGTTAATAGAGGAATAGGGCTGGAGCGAAGCGTAGCTTCGCTTCCACCCTATTTCTCTATGTAGGTTAGAATTGCGAACACATATCAAATTCCTTGTTGTTTTATGTTAAATATTTTTTAACCACTATGAGCTTAAATGTGAAATATTTGAGTGAAAAATGAGGACAGAAGTTTATTGTAAATAATATTTTTTTTGTTCTCAATATTTATGCTGTTCCATCAATAATTATTCCTTAATGCATAAATATACATAGTTTCATAGAAGTTATTATTTTTTTAGTAGAAAAGTCAACCTTTTTTTATGCAAAATTACTATAATTTTTAGTACTGTTACAAGAGTTTTAAATACTTACATTTTTTTTTTTCACAAAATTTACATTTTTCCACCAATAATTTTTTGCTCTACTTATATATAGACATAGTGTTGTACAAACAGTTGAATTTAATCTTAAAAATCAACATGTTGTTAATATACAAAATTGTCAATGATTGTTCGGAGGCGACATAATCTCAAAACTTTGATCATGAATATCTCAGTAACTATAACTTTCCGCGGCGGGGGAGTGGTTTAGAGGGGTAGTTAACCCCCTCCCCGCCCCTCTCCTCCCCTCAACCCTTATTTCAGGATGCGAATTTCTAATGCAGCCCCGTTCTATGTGTACAAGTATACATAGACATACTTTATATACAAATACCTCAAAGTTTTCGCTGAGTTCCTGTGCGGCCTTTAGTTTAATTTCGTCTTTAGCACCCGGGTCTGCTAACATCGTGACATAGCTGCGGTACGTGTTCATTTGTGTATGCGGATCCCCAGGACCGCCAGGAGCCATCGCAGCCATCATTTTATTATTTCACAGCTATTTATTTTGATAAAATACTTTACTAGCTAACAAATCGGCAGCATGGTGGTTTACACATTTTTAGATTTATAACATGGTCTAACTATAAATTAAATTGTTATTTTCAAAAAGAACTATATCTTTATTCGATTTTGATTCTATGTATTTACTTGTATTTTCAAAAATTATAATAATAAAAGTCTAATAATCGTGTAGCAAAAACACAGGACGCGAATGAATTCGTGTTACCAGCATGAAATGCGATATTTCCAAAAACTGTTAAAAAATTTGTTCTATATGAACGCTACTGAGAAAATAACAAGTGCTAAGAAACAAAGCCTGTTCATAGAACAAAAATATTTACATCATTATATGAAACATTGAAGACACAGTACAGGATACACTATATACAGTCCTCGACTCCTCACCAATCGCGCTAAATATAGTCTAGAATTTAAGACTACACAAAGTTAAAATATTATTATAGGAATTTAAGATAGGCATTTGTTGTTCCTTAAGTTTCCTCGATCTTATGAATATAATATAATATGTATCTGTATCTAAAGTTATTATCTACTCAACAATATTAACTGTTTACTTCAGAAATTCTGTACCACACTCTGATAAAGTTGAACTTTAATATACAAATTTATATTACACAATTTTTGAAAATACATGAAATGCTCTAACATTTTCATTACAATGTTTCAGTAAGTTCATAGTTTCGGTATGTATCATGAAATGATGAACTATACAATTACCGTGCAATAGATATTTTTGTAATTTTTTTAATGTAATTTGCGGTTGCTAAATAGGTAATAGAAAATTACACCATATAATGTAATTTATATAACTGATATGTAAGTAAAGCTTATCGTTAGTGTCATCATTTATCATATTTTGTGTTGGCTGAAGACAATTCAATCATTTCAGATACCTATCATTGACGAAAGTCAACAATAATTTGTTACTAAACAATGTCCTAGGCTAAAACATAACAATGTGATATTAAAACCAAAGACAAAAAAATAATTGCAAAACATTAAAATTGAGTGATCTTATAAAAGGCCTTTGGCAACATTACGTATATTAAACCATAAACTTCTATTGTTTATTCCATGTCAGTGTCCAGTGATGGTTGCGTTTACAAGTTACATTTTATTTTTGTAATGAAAATGGGTTGAAAATGAATTAGAACAACGTTTCGGGTGTAAAGAAGATAATTATATTTAATAGTTCGTAAATTAAGATGTGATCATGGCCGCTAATACCTTAATGTTACTCATAACATTTTGTCTTGAGTTCACAATAGTGTACGGATACGAGCTAATATCCCGATATCCCAATCAGCACAATGAATCTTTCCAGTTTTATCATTTAGCAGTGGATAAAGTGAGTGGACAAGTGTACGCAGGTTCCTTAAACTGGCTCCATCAGCTCAGTCCAGATTTAAAACCTATTCATACTGTGAGTACAGGACCGAAATTTGATAATCCAATGTGCCATGCGAGTGGTTGTAGTTCACCAGATATACAGACTACGTTGACAGACAATGTAAATAAGATTTTAGTGATCGACCAGGAGTCGAGGATAGTTATCGCTTGCGGTTCCCTTGCGCAGGGATCGTGTTATAAATACAGATTGGGCGATATCGCGGCAGAGCCGGAGTTTGTCCCCGTCAGTGTGGCAGCCAACGACGCCGAAGCCTCAACGTATGCATTTATTGGCCCAGAAAGGTACAACTCATGGGACAGATCCAACATATTATATGTTGGGACAACATTCACAAATAATGGAGAGTATCGTCACGACGTTCCTGCCATATCTAGTCGCGATCTCATGACCCTCGAACTTGCCCAGTTTACATTCTCCAAACAGAGCTTGATACAGATAGATGTTAAATATAGAGACAATTTTTTAGTGCAATATGTGTATGGTTTTAATGCCAGTGATTATGCTTACTTTTTATTAATACAGAAACATTCCCACCTCGCAGGCAATGAGGAGTTAGGCTATGTGTCACGTTTAGCTCGTACATGTGTCAATGATGATAACTATAATAGTTACACAGAAGTCACTTTAGAATGTTATGTTAGAGAAGAAATTAGTTTCGGTAAGAGCGAAGTTGTCAATTACAATTTAGTTCAAGATGCAAAGATTACAAAGGCAGGCTCTAATCTAGCATCACAGTTGGGTATTGAAGTGGGTGATCCAGTGCTTGTTGCTCTTTTCAGTCCATCGAAAGGTATATCAAATGAACCCATGTCAAAGTCAGCAATGTGTGTCTTTTCATTACAAGAAATAGAAATTAGGTTTAATGAAAATGTACATATGTGTTTCAATGGCAGTACTAAGGCTCGTAATATGGGCTACATATCAGGTATGATCTCAGATGGCAAGTGTCCAAGTGTGGGTTCAACTGGCAATATACTTAACTTCTGTGAAGTAGGACTTAAAATTAGTGGACTTTATCCAATTAAAACAACATCTGTGATACATTGGAATGAAACTTTGGTAACAGCTGTTGTTGTTTCTGTGACAGGGTTGCATACTGTAGCATTCCTTGGCACCAGTGACGGCACACTGAAGAAAGTTTTAATAGATGCTGAAAGATCATTAGAATATTCCAGTGAAGATTTATTACCTGGTCAAAGAATACTGGCAGATACAACTCTATCACCATATCAAAAGAGTTTGTATGTTCTAGCAACAAACACTATAATACAAATACCAACAGAAAAATGTGCAGAGCATGGTAATTGTTCATCTTGCTTAGAGTCAAATGATCCCCATTGTGGATGGTGTTCACTAGAGAAAAGGTGTACTGTCCAAAGTATGTGCCAAAAAGGTACACAAAGTGCTCCTAGATGGCTCTCTCAATATACAGGGCAGCAATGTATTGATTTTGAACAGATTTTACCAGATAGGATATCTATTAATGAAGTTACAACTGTTCAGTTAGTAATCAGAACTTTACCTGAATTACCTTTCGGAGCGAAGTATAAATGTGTATTTGGAAATGCTCCACCGATAGATGCTGCAGTTACTTCAAGTGGGTTAGCATGCCCAACACCAGATGTAAAATATAGGCCTAAAATATTACAAAACCAAGATCATGTGTTTGTACCATTGTCTGTCCACTCATCAGAGACTAATAAGGATTTTGTATCTCGCAACTTTGCTTACTATGATTGTTCTAAACACACCACATGTCATTCTTGTATAATGAGTGATTGGGCATGCAATTGGTGCATTTATGATAATAGATGCACACATGATACCTCTGTTTGTCAAAGGACTATAATTAGTGGTGAGAACAATCCTTCAAAATTATTAAACCATGGTATTGGTCACTGCCCTAGAATAAGGCAATACAAGAAGCCAATTTTATTACCTAATAATGTTCCAAAAGAATTGGAACTTGAAGTTGAAAATTTACCACATTTACAACCAGGACATACTGGATTTCAATGTATAGTTAGTATTGAATTAGCTAACATGATATTACCTGCCAGAGTTGAATCAAATCATTACATAGTATGTGACAAAACAACTTATTCATATGAAGAAGATGTTGGTGAATACAATGTGAGTGTTAAAGTTGTGTGGAATCATAAACACTACATAGATACCATAACAATTACTCTATATAAATGTGAAATACTTGGCTCACACAGAGAACATGCTGATTGTTCATTGTGTATCACACGTAACTCCATATATCAGTGTACTTGGTGTGGAAATTCCTGTTCATATAGTGAATCATGTCTTGAAAGTCCTGTAACAGAATGCCCTAAACCAAGAATTGATATGATCAAACCACTCAGTGGGCCTATAGAAGGAGGGACTGTAGTTACTATTGAAGGTAGTAACCTTGGATTGAGAGTCGAGGAGGTGACTGGAAAAGTTCGTATTGGTGATGTTCTGTGTAACATAGTTGATTTTGAGGTTTCTGTAAGCATCACTTGTCGTACCGGACCTTCCAATGGATCTGTTGTAGCACCAGTAATAGTTGAGAATGATGCAGGATATACAGAATCATCTGTATTGTTCAGTTATAAAAATATAACACTTCAAGGTGTTTATCCAAATATTGGTCCTGTCTCTGGTGGGACCCAATTGGCTATAGGAGGACAACATCTAAACATAGGTTCTTCAGTTTCTGCATTTCTAGACGAGTTACCATGTACTGTTAATAAAACACAGACATCAAACAATAGATTAATATGTATAACTCCCAAAGCGAATGCACCTCATGTGGTTCACATAATAACTGTGGTCATAGATAACGCGAATAGGACCTTACCCGGTGAACTCTACAATTACACTGCAGATCCTACTATAATGGAAATAAAGCCACTTAAAAGTTTTGTATCTGGTGGAAGAATGATAACTGTTCATGGAACCAACTTGAATACGATACAGAAACCGCTTATGAAGTTATATTACGCCAGTGAGTTGCTTCCAATAAATCATACGGAATGTACTGTACTGAACATAAACCAAATGGAATGTCCTAGTCCAGCTATAAATAAGAAATACAATGAAATATTGCAGGCAACTAAATCTCAGACGAATAGTCCACAGGTGGCTATGAAAGTCGGATTTGTTATGGACAACGTAGAAACCATGCATGATTTGGAAAAATATTTTAACCCTCCTCGTACGCATATGGTATTTGCAGAAGATCCACATGTATATCAATTTCCTAACAGGATAAAATCTTACAAAGGTGACCCATTGGTGATTGAAGGTGAAAATCTAATAAGAGCAAGTGATGAATCAGACGTTGTTGTTACTATTGGTACACAACCTTGTAATGTTACGAGTCTCACGATGCAACAGCTTTTGTGTACACCACCAGAGATACAACCACTAAATACTGATGAAAATGGTTTACAAATTACCGACATTAATTTGCCACTAGTAGTAGTTAAAGTAGGTAGGAATCTACGTTTTCCGATAGGGTATCTCCATTATGAATTACTTAGAAATTATAATTTTCCACCAGAAGCTATAGCTGGAATTGCAGCCGGTACATTTATCTTGGTTCTCATATTCATGATTGTTTTAGTAATGTATAGACGGCGAAGTACGAAAGCAGAACGAGAGTATAAAAGAATACAAATACAAATGGACACTCTGGAAAGCAATGTAAGATTAGAATGCAAGTTAGCTTTCGCAGAATTACAAACTGATATGTCTGATTTGGCAGCTGATTTGGAACATTCTGGCATTCCAACACTTGATCATGTTAACTATGTGATGAAAGTATTTTTCCCTGGTGTCTCAGATCATCCTATTTTGAACCTTCAACGTCAGTTTATAAACACGCCGAGGACAAATTATGATGCGGCTATGATACAGTTCGAACAGCTTTTGAATAATAAATGTTTCCTTCTGTCATTTATAGACACATTAGAATCTCAAAAATCTTTTAATATCAGAGATAAAGTAAATGTTGCATCTCTTCTTATGATTATTTTAATGGGAAAGATGGAATATGCGACTGATATATTGAAATCACTTCTATTAAGGCTTATTGATAAATCTATTTGTAATAAACATCCACAACTAATGCTAAGAAGAACAGAAAGCGTGGTCGAGAAAATGTTGACCAACTGGATGGCTCTTTGTATGTATTATTACTTAAAAGATTATGCAGGTTCGTCATTGTTTCTACTTTTCAAAGCGATTAAACATCAAATAGAAAAAGGAGTAGTTGATGCGATAACTCATGAAGCAAGGTATTCTTTGTCTGAAGAGAAATTGTTGAAAGAACAGATTGATTATCAAACTGTTACATTGCATATAGTTCAAGATGATTTTGATGAAAAGATTCAGTGTAAGGTTTTAGATTGCGACAGTATTTCGCAAGTGAAGGCCAAAATACTGGACGCTCTTTTTAAAAATACTCCCTTTTCTTTACGACCATCCGTTCACGATGTCGATCTTGAATGGCGCCACGGAAGGGGCGGCCACGTCACCCTTCAAGACGAAGATTTAACTACAAAAACAGTTAACGGTTGGCGGAAATTAAATACACTGGCACATTATGGCGTAAAAGAATCTGCTATAATGTCGTTAATATCTCGACAGAATGATAGCTTTAATACTCCTTATAAAATACCATGTAAAAACTGTACTGGGATATACTGTTCCAACACTCACATCCGAGTTTACAATAGCGACATAACTGATCAGAATGTACACTACTATCATTTGGTAAAACCTATTGAATATCAACATATTGTAAACAAATCATCAGAGCACAGCCACAAGGCGATTCCAGAGATATTCCTTACGAGACTATTGTCTACGAAAGGTACTGTGCATAAATTTGTTGACGATTTCTTCAGCACTATACTTACTGTTAATGAAGTGTTGCCGCCGGCGGTTAAGTGGCTATTTGACCTGTTTGATGACGCTGCTCGAACGCACGGTATCATGAATCCCGAAGTGGTCCATGCATGGAAATCAAACAGTTTACCACTAAGGTTTTGGGTGAATCTGATTAAAAACCCCGATTTCATATTTGATATTAACAAAACGGCTACCGTTGATTCTTCTTTGTCGGTTATCGCGCAAACATTCATGGACGCTTGTTCGTTATCAGAACATCGGCTGTGTAAAGATTCACCGTCAAATAAGTTACTCTTTGCTAAAGACTTGCCAACGTACAGAGATATGGTGATACGTTTCTATCACGCCGTTTCTCAATTACCTCAAGTGACAGACCAAGAGTTGAGCACTTCTATGCAACAATTGTCCGTTGAACAGTTAAATGAGTTCGACACTCTTTCTGCCTTAAAAGAATTGTATATCTACGTCAGTAAATATAGAGAACAAATTATAATAGGGCTAGATAATAAAATGCACTTAGCTCATAAATTAGATAATATCGCGTGCACTATGGAAGGGGATCCCACTTCTATATGCTGACTATATGATACCGTAAGTTACGATTTGATTGCATTTACGTAATTAATTTTATACGATATATATATTTTGTAAAAAATGAGCTTTAATTTATTCTGAAAATACTCAGATTTATAACCGACATGTAAAAAGACTGTAAAATATCAGCTCCGTAACTGTAGTTAGGAAGTATAAAGGTTTTTTTTTTTCAAATATAATAAGGAAATACTTAATAGTAAGATTGTTTAATTCTTTAAGTGGGTGTATGATAAATTTATCACTTGTAACTACTAGTTGACTGTGACCAGTCTGAAAATTACAATGATTTTTTTTATAATCACAGTAATAGTATTATCTAGGTATATCTAGACTGTATAGATCGTTCAGATTAAACTGATGTTGAGATACTACGTAATATGTGCCTAAAATGTTTTATACGTCTACAAATTCTTTTCCGATTGATTGTATTTATTACCACATAACTGTTTGAAGTTGTAAATTGATTGAAACATCAATTCAGGAATATTTTTCCGTCCGCATACCTATAAAAAAAGGGCTTCTTAAACAGTATCATATATAAACTATAACAGTAAAGGCCTTAACATTTATTCTTTGTAGGAGTAAAAATAAAGGACAACAGATTTTATAATGTTTGTCAACTCGTTACAAGAATAAGTATGTATGTGTGGGGTCGTGAATGATACCACACATTTATATAAATACACTGTTTATTGCATTGACAACATGTTGGAGCCATGATTATAATATATTTTAAATATTATTGAGCGGCAAATAAAGCTTAAATATTTTAAATTGACATTGTTTCTTCAGTAATTATGAGAAAACTTGCAGTTCATATAAGAATATGTAATGGTAAAGTAACAAAACTTATTTTAATATTGTATTAAGATTTATAATTTATTATTGTGATAAGAAATCCTTGCAATTAATATTTGCAGCTTATTATTTATTGTTTTTATAAAATATTCGACTGACTACCAGTTAATTTAAATACACGCATTCGTATTGTTTATGCCACAGATCTCAATCATTTGATTACATATCTATTACAATTACATTATGAGCAACAAATTAATAATTTCTCCAAACATTATGTTGAATACTCATGTGATATCGGTTCCATCAAATACTTATCTGATGCAGTGTAGAAATTGCTTAACTTTTTTATGATGCACTTATTCTTCCAGTGGCCATAATTTAGTGTCCAAGCTACTTATATAATTACTTTATTATAGAAATAAATATACTGCTCTCTGTAGAAAATGATAAATCTTATAATTTCTTATAAATGTGTAGATCTGCCGCTGATAATTTAATGTTGTACATTCTTATTGTAAACTTAATTATATATGTATTAATCTAAGATGGATGTGTAAAGAAAGCAACTTATTTAAGAAAAAATTTTGTGATATTTGTATTTGGAATATTGATAGTGTAATTTATCTACTTAATTATTAAACATATAATAATTTATCTTGAATCTATTGAATCTCATGAAATTGCAAGCTATTATGTAAATATATAACTGAACTATAAATAAGGCCCTCTATATTTGATTTTGAAAAATTATTTTTTTTTGCTTTCAAAATTATATTATTTAAGTTTTATACATATTCGAACTTTAATATTTGATCTCTTTGTATTGTGTTTGCTCAAGTGAATCCACAAACTTGTCAATTTGTAGTACGAACACGTTATTAAGGATTGACATCGGGCGACATTTATAAGAATTATGGATCATAATATTCCATTTACAAAATATTTTAAGATATTATAGTACTAGATTAATACGTTAGTGTATAAGACAGCGTAAATCACCCGTCTTTTAAAGTTTTATATTATTGAACTTAGAAATATTCTTATTTATCAGTCCTTTTGTAATGAATCATTTCAATATGAATGGGATATATATAAAAAATAAGTCTTTTATTTCTCTTTTAATAACATTTATTACATACATAAGTACCCAACAATTTTACGTGATTAACATTCATTTAATTATAAATATTAATAACAAAGTAAAGGTACCTCACTTTAAAAATTTTGAATTCGTCTTACAGTGACTATTAAATTTCTGGTTAGGAATAACAATATTTATTCGCATATTTCATTGAATCATGAATAGTATCAATGAGAAAATCATTCAAAATATTTTCCCAATTATAGAATTCTCTTAATAATAACAAAACAAATCTTGTAAGGATTTGCAAGCTGTTAAGTCAATTCTTAAGCTCACGAGTTTAGCCACGTGTTTTTTTTTTTCAAACAATTATCTAACTCTTATTTTTAAAAGTATTAAAGTTATAGATAGAACTTATAAAGAGAGGGAGACGCAAAAACTGATTAGCATCTCTGAAATATAAGATAAAGCGCCTCTGACGACAGATTTCACAGGCAAATAGCTGCTTCAAATTGCTAAAAGTAAATAAATAGTAACTAAATCAGAAATAGGTTTATGCTTTGATATGAACATAAGAATATTTACCAGCCAAATCCAGTAATCTAACAAAAACCATATACTAAATAGAAAAGAAGAAATAACAAATGAAATTCTTAGTGGTTGTGAATGAGTTTAAATACAGAAATCAATATTTATTTCTTTATATTAAGAACTATGTCAGACTTGAATATTCCCTCAAAAAAATTGAATTAACCTAACCTTTTAAAAATGATTGAAAATAAACTTTTAAAAATGTCTATTTAGTTGATAAAGGTGCTACTTTGCAGAAATCTATCATATGTACTTCATTGGATGTTACTTTGTACTTCCGTTTGTAATCTATTTTAAACGAAAGTGCAAAGTAACATCCAATGAAGTACTTAAGGTGTATCTTGAAAATAAGTATCTTTATATAATCAACTTATTCACGCCCCAGGGCAAAAATAATGGTCCCAACTCTGAATAAAAAAATACATCACAGTAATTTGAAATGCAAAATATTGAGAACCCATAGACAATATAGGCTACTATTTCCACATTCCTCTATATCACTATTTCCTTCAGTATTTTATTTACGTCCATAGCTTAGTTTTATAATGAAATACATTTAGATATTAGTAGACAAAAGCATTTTACATCGGCTCAATCGACTATATCATAATATAATGATTTAAAGAAAACGCTGCAAAAATTATCAGGTGACGTCATATGTTGCCAATAATTCAGATTACTACAATTTTTAAGTACCAAAAACGTGAGGGAAAGCACAAAACATTCTAGTAGTGTTGACAACCTCATAAAATTTGCGACGTAAATTTATAGGTAAAACATAAATTTAGCATTATCTTTGAAAATTACATCAATTAACTAGCAAGTTGGTGGCCGTCTTGTTAGAACTTTCCAGGGGGATTTCTTGTGGCAAGTTAGAATCCATATTCCGTAGTATTATTTCTCATCCAATTCACTTGTGCCCAAAAACCGAATATTACGTAAAACATAATTACGTTTTCCACATAAAACACCTTAACACTAGTAATATATAAAGCTATTCGAGAATATATATTATAAGATTTCGGACGTGTTTTGGATCTAATTTTATAAACTTGTTATATGTTTAGATGTTTAAATATGATCAGAGGAGGAAACCAAAGAAAATGATATATTAATATATAGGTAAAAATAATATTACAAATTAAATTATATTCCTCAAATTGTGCATTTTGAGTGATATACAGTTTTATTAAGTGCATGTTATAAAGCCTAACTCTAAATTTGAATACTTCATATATTTAAAATGATCAATTTCATTTGTAGGTTCATTCTGATGAAACTACTTCACAGACTTCTAATAGAAAACAGAGAAAGAGAGAGAGTCGAAAGCAAAAAAGATAAAAAAGAAATAATATTGAGTAAAAGGATATGTTTTTAATATTTTCTTATAAATAATTTATATACTCTATTGATATTAAGAGATACAACATTAGTGCCAAAAAATATATTAATTGTACTTTGAATATAATGTGGACATTTAAGTATCATATCATTGTGCTTCAAGTGAATTGGTACCATAGACAAATTTCAATACTTTCATGATACATGCCTTGACATCGGTACCATAGATATACAAGGGTAAGGCCGCCATAATTATCATTTTTGTCTGGAGCAAATAAAATCAAAATGTCAACATCAATTTCAAGAGAAACTCAAACATTATAACTCTCCCGATGGTCGGAATCTGTGAAGTAATAACTTCGTTAGCTTTTCCAAATCATAAACTATACTTAGCAAGTTGATAAAAATATAAACTGAAATACTACTCAGTTTTAGGCGAGAATACAGCGTCGTTCAAAGACGTGTTATATTTTTTTTTTAAGTTTGCTAAATCTAACGTTAAAAGCACATTCAATATAAGATAATTAACTCCAATTATAAGTAATTATGTTGCGAAACGTTACATATATGCTTTATAGAATATACCATATTTTTTTGTGTTTGTGTTACGAAGTTCATACATTTTTTTATGAAGCAAGCTTAACAAAAAAATGAAGTCACTTTTGTGTTACATTGATTTTGTGTTTATCATAATGTAAGTTTCTATCCAATTTTTCTATTTAGAGTTGGAATTATGGAGGCCATACCCATAAACAACTTTATAACAGTACAAGAAAAAACGTGCGTAGTGTATTAGATTAGGCACAGTTCAAATAATTTCAAATTCACACACGCGTACCGAATAAAGCCAAATAGATCATTATCGAACGCAATTGGCAATAATCAATACAATATCATTACAAATAAAATCAGTTTCAGTATATCACATTTTATAAGGACCGTGACACACCTTCCATACAACAAACATTCACAGAAACACACACAAAACCATACATACAACAAATAAGGTTTGTCTAGGCCTCAGCAATAGCGACTATACATATATAAAAATAAATAAGCTGTTGCAATTTGTAACTGCAACACAGCTGGCTGCGATCAGATCAATAGCTTCACAATGCCCTCCGCTTTATAGAGATATTGCTTTGTAAATATGTGACAACGAAAGCTTTAGTGCTGTTAAAATGTGAAATTAATAAAATGCAAACATTTCACTCGTTAAGATCTGTACAGGAACGTCGTAGTTCATGTATAATATTTCTCAGGAATGCCTAATTATTTTAAAATATAAATAACTGGAAAGGGCATTCGGGATATGACTTTATAAAAAATAATTAAAAGATTATCAATTGCATACATTTTCTCTTTGTATTCTGTTGGTATCAGTTAATAAGGTGTTATTAGTATTGTATTTTTTATTATAATGTGTTTTACAAATTGAGGAATATATAGCAGTCTAACTTTGCAATTTGCATGGACGGATATAGTAAAGATTTTCTTTATATAAATATATCACTGTAGCGACTCTTTAAATAATAAAGTGCTAATTTTTTTAAATTCGCAATTTATTTTGATAACATTTTTCACACGGAAAGTAAATATGGTTGAATTCAAATGAATTGAAAGTTTATAGGAATTGTCATGCAAAATCATACAAATACATTTATAATATGTATGTGTCCCCATAACTGTTGCAGTATTTTCTAAATTAATTACTACCAACATGGCAAAATAAAAAATTACAAGGCCCCTTCTTATCACCATTCTCAAAAATATATAAAACCTAAAATGAAACTAATGTACATATTTATTGTATAAATTTTAATTGGACGGTAGTAAATAATGAAAGCAAAGAGCAAATGTTATGCAAACATGACTATCTACCCGAGTAGGGTGTGACAAAAATCTGCAAGAAAGATATCCCGAATGCACTTTCCCTACAGACAGCTCTATGAGCTTCCATTAACCTCCTAATAAGACGCTTGAGTAACTTTGTCCAGGGGGTCCCGGTACACTATCGTGGCTGACTTGATGAGATCCGGTTCATCATCAGACACGTACTCCAGGGGCTCGGTGTCTTCGTGTTTCGGAGAACATTTGTCGTGCGCCATCAGCAAGCCCCCAGCTAAACCGACGAGGGCCCGATCGAGCCAGTTCACGGGATTCGCGAATATCAGACCGCCCTCGTAAAAACCCAAATGGCCGCCATGAGCCAGCTCCAAGTACATCGCTTTATCCTGCGAACCTGATACGTGACATACACGTTACATTTTTTAAGGTTAATAATGACGACATGGTAAATTATAAATTTCATGATTTAGTAAAAAAAAAGTTCGTACAAATGAATAAATAGTTAAGAAATATAATTTTTGATTTTACAATACATGATTTCATATTTTTCAAAGTTTTATAAAAAGTCAGGTACTTTTTTTAAGCATATGTTGCCAACAGTCTGTTGACTTGTTGTTAATAATTCATTAACTTTTTTTTTCTCGAACTGACTACGCTATTGACCTGGCAAGGTCTTAATAGCTTCACCGGACTACAATTCATTAACCCCTCGACTGTCCAAGACCATAAAGTCATCGAGAAGAACCGGGAAAAATCTCGATCTGGTTTATCTTTTTAACATATATATAATACTAGCAATCCCGGCGGACATTGTCCCGCCCTGATAATAAAAACCTCTACAAATTATATACCAAAACCTTCCTCATGAACTACTTTATTTACTGGTGAAAACCGCATGAAAATCCGTTCAGTAGTTTTTGATTTTATCGCGAACAGACAGACAGACGCGGTAGGGGACTTTATTTTATACTATGTAATGATTTAGTATACATATATAACTTACATAAATTAAGATTCGACGGAAACTGTGTGCCTTCGAACTTATTAAATTTACCAACATTATATTTAAACCGTTAATCTAATTACAGTAAATAATATAAAAAATTAAATAGAGTTATCACATGAACCTTGAACTTCGGACGTTATCACGCGCTTATATTTGAATAATTATTATTAATGCTTTGTGATAAAAAAATCTTTAATGAAATACTGCTCTGTTTTAAAGTTAATACACTTTTTTTTATCTATACTAATATTATAAAGAGGTAAAGTTTGTGAGTTTGTGACGTTGTGAGGTTGTAGGGGGTAATCTCAGGAACTACTGGTCCGATTTGGAAAATTCTTTCAGTGTTATATAGCTCATTTATCGGGGAAGGTTATATATATCATCACACTAAGACCCATAGGAGCGGAGCAGCAATGAAAAATGTTTTAAAATCGGGGTATTTTTCCTTTTGAGAGCTTCCGCTGCGTCTTAGCCCAAAATAACTATTCCACGCGTGCGAAGTCGCGGACAGAAGCTATTAACTAATTACATAATCTATAATAATATTAGAAAGAGGTAAAGTTTGTGAGGTTGTAGGGGGTAATATCTGGGGAGTCGGAGAAAAATGGTCGAACGAAAACGTTTCTTACGAACGCTGTCTTAATTATATATAAAGATAAAAATATATAAAGATATATATGATTGAGTTCTAGAGGAAAGTTGTAGCTTGATAATGCCTATTACTGCCCGACGAAGTGGGCACGGGTCGGCTAGTTAAAAATTAACCAAGGATTACAGTCAAAGTAAAAAAAGTGGTAATAATAACTTTTATTGTATTCATTTCATACTATGTGGTTGCCTACACGCGGCTTAGTTCCCATGAAAATGATATTACTGTACCGTGGCAATTATGAATTAAAAATGGCCTCATTTATTTCTTAAAATGTAATTATCATTCATCTTTAACCTCTAAAAGGCTATGTCTATGTTATAAGTATATAATGATATATAATTTAATCTTTCTTTAGGGAGATTTACTTTTCAAAACATACATAATTATGAAAAGAAACATAAATAATTCCAGAATCACTACAAAAAAGAGTGTCTCGTAAAAACACACGATAGAAGTGAAAATTTGTATTACAAGAATACATTTCAATTAAAAAAAAAACTACACCAAAAATCCAACGCGACGCGGTCACCCATCCAAATACCGACCGCGCCCGACGTTGCTTAACTTCGGTGATAGGACGAGAACCGGTGTTTCCAACACTACCTGACACAGTGTTTATCCCCACCACTTTTCGTCACACAAAAATGTTGCCGAACAGTATTTCGAAGTCTTCCCAAGAGAAGTATCAATTAAAAACAACTACACATATACACTAGAATTTATTTTTTACTATTTATTTTATTCGGCCTCGAAGCAAAATTTCACTTCAAAAACAGTGTACACTCACTGACAAATTCCCTTATGAGAGGCAACAGCGGCTCCGGTACGATGGGGTCGTCGCGTGCGTTTATAAATATCATCGGCGTCCTTATGTTTTTCAAATAAAACGCCGACGAGCTCCACCTGTACAAGTCGGCCACCGATTCGAAGCCGTGCACTCTCCTGGAGCGATACAGAACTTCGAATCAATATTCTTTTTGAAGTGAAACTTCTTTATCGGCGTTGGAAAAAATTTACCGTCACATTTTTCCATTACCCTCTTTTGTTTTTGGCTGGATATAAAATCCCTTGTTTAAACTTTATCTAATGTAACTTTATTTTTTAATATAATAATGAAATTGTTTGAAAAAGAAAGAAAGGGTTTTTTTTTTTTTTTTTTTTTTTTTAAAAAAGGAAAAAGAAAAAAAAAAAAAAAAAAAAAAAAAAAAGAACTTATTACAAAAATAGAAAAGATCTATCGTTTGGTTGGTGGTTTTTTAAATTCCTAAATATGCATTATTTATGTGTACATATTTCAGATTTCTTATTATTATTAACATTATTTTTGACAGCCATCTTTCTACGTTATTACTATCATTGTTGATTTGATGTGATGTTTTGTGATAATTTCTATGTTCTAACAAGATGGTGGCTCCCTTGTATGTGGTAGAGCCATGCTGAAGCTATTACTGGTCTCAGCATGAATGGGTCGGGTCGCCCGGGGTAGTACCACCCTCTCATAGAAAACCGACGTGAAGTAACAGTACTTGCATTGTTGCGTTTCGTTCGGTTAGCAAGAGCGCCAGAGGCCCACCTCCCCTTCCCTTCCCCTTTTCCTTCTCTCCCCCCCCCCAACACAGGCTGGCAACGCCCCTGGTGTTGCAAGTGTCTATGGACAGCGGTGATCACTTAACATCAGGTGATAAACCCGTTCGTTTGCCACCTATAACATAAAAAAAGAAGTTTTGTGGCATTTCAGAATTAATGCTCCGTGGTATTACATTCTATCCACTTATGCACAATAACCGAACTATATTACGTAAGTGCCACCAATATTATAAAATATAGCCAGATAAATAATACAAAATGATGAATAATATATTATGAAATACTTATATGTTTACATACGCATGGGACGGCGGTAAGAGCGTTGCTTATTTTTGCCGACAAGGGGAAGGGGGCAACCAGAATTTACAAAAGTTCTGCTCCCGCAATAATTGAGCGGCTCGTAGATGCCGTGAGAAACAAATTATAATTTATAATGAATCTTATTATATTTACACTTCTCATAATTAGTAAGAATGATCAGAGAAAGTAATTATCTATAGGTACATATAATAAGAATGTAAATGTAACGTACACACGTACACGTAACGTACAGACGTACTTTTTAAATTTTTGCGCAAAAAATTGTTGCACGTGTTTTGGAATAAATAAGAAAATACATTTCAATCATTTTTAGAAATGTCTGTCTGTTTGTTTGAACATGCATCAATAGTGCGTAAACGATAAAACCTCCCCAAGAAAATCGTAAAGCATATCCTCGGAGTAATATTTAGTCTTACTTCCATTAAAAGCTGTTCACTCTATGAAAAGTTATTATAATTTGAATGAAGACATGACTTAAGTACTAGAAAAAAGTAAATAAGAAAATGGACTTAATACATTCAAATGATTTTATATTAGTCACTGTTTTTTATATTAGGTTTCACGCGGACGGAGTCTCGGGTACAGCTAGTGACACGTAAAAAGAGTGTTAACGATAAATTCATACGAAATACCTGGAGTAAGCTTCATCCAAATCCGGTAGCGTGCCAGCAGATACAATCATTTTCTCGTCTAAATTACATCTGGCCTTAATCTCGGGGCTGAAGAGGATCCTCTTGTGCCTCGTGATTATGTTACGGTGGTTATCCGTCATTATATAGAGGTAGAAACGTCGAAAGTTCTGCCACTGGAGTAGGTACACCATTGTGCTGAAATACATAAATAACGAAATAAAATGAATGAATAAGCAGTATTAAACAATTACATTTAAAGGACAAAAATACTACTAATTTTTTAAACCAGATACAAAACCTAGTTCCTGTGGAGAATCAAAAGCATTTTATATAAACGAAGTCACGGACATCGGGTAATTTTTTTTTTTAACTTTATTTTTGGCAACCAATCTGTTAGATTATTACTGCCATTGTCGAGTAGTTAATAGTATTACAAGTTCTTCTTCTATTCCATTTTCGGCAACCAGTCTTCTAGTAGACCATTACTGCCATTGTCAAGTGAGTATCGATATTACAAGTTTCTTGATGTAATTTCAATGAATGCCATTGTCGAGTAGTTAATAGTATTTCAAGTTCTTCTTCTATTCCATTTTGGCAACCAGTCTTCTAGTAGACTGTTACTGCCATTGTCAAGTGAGTATCAATATTACAAGTTTCTTGATATAATTTCAATGAACTAACAACATGGTGGCCATCGTGTTAGAACCTTCCATGGAATTTTTGTGGCATCTCAGAATTCATGGTCGGGGATTTTTTTCCTTCCTTCCTTGCCAATAAAAAACAACAAAAAACACAAAAAAAGGTCAGAATAAAAAATAAAACCACTACATGACAGACCAAGATCCGGCAAAAAACTCCATGGGAAATTATAAAAATTAAAAAAAAAATAAAAAAGAAAAAGGTTTTGTTATTTGTTTGAAAGAGGGGGAAAAAAAATCAAAAAAAAAAATAAAAAAAAAAAAAATTTCAAAAAAAAAAAAAAAAATTATATAAGAAAAAAAAAAAAAAAAAAAAAAAAAAAAAAAAAAAAAAAAGGGGGGGGAAAAAAAAGGAGGAAAGAGAAGGGGGGGGGGGTTTTTTGAGAGCTTCCGCTGCGTGTTAGCATTAGCCCAAAGTAACTATTCCACACGGGCGAAGTCGCGGGCAGAAGCTAGTATAATAATAAAAGTTAAAAAAAAATATCATGAGGTTAGATCCTATCTAAATGACCTTACGCTGTTTGCATAGTGACCGCGCGCGCCACGCGTTCATGTATGTAGGATAAAGTACATAAATCTAATACAATGTTGCTAACATACAAATACCAGATTCTACTAGAAATAATCATTTAGAGACCATGTACCAAACAACATTGAGTAAATTATATTTCAATATCCTTAATTATATTTGCCATCTTGTTTTCTTTTCTATATGTTAATTTTAGTTTTTATAAATGAATTAATTTTCATTTATTTATTTACATACAATTGTTACATAATTGTAATCTTTCATTATTGAAGTGAAACTTCTAATGCGACTTCCAACAAGGTTGCGTTAAACGTTCAACGCTCCTGAGGAGGGGGAATAGAAAGAGACAGAGCGAGAAAAATAATCAAACATTTCGTATCTTACTTTAGTTATCATAATCCCATTGTAAATGTTATAGATTTGGATATTTCTCCACTCGAAAATGATAATTAAAAGATGCGATCAATTGTGAATTGTAAGCAATGTTAATAAAGTTTGTCTTAAAGAAACAATATGATTTCACTAAAAATCAATTTCTACCCCTTCCTATTTTCATTTCCACATTACGAAGTTTCACTTCTTCCGCGCGGAGGGACTCCACGCACTATTTTTTTTTTATTAATAGTGTAAGTTGTATCGATGTGATAAAGCGTTGTAGGTTTACAGTGTAGTTTACTCCTTATTATTGTTATTATATTATTCATCGGACTATTAACTGTTGCATTGTCCACATGTGTAAATAAATAATTTATAACGTGCCAATTATTAAAAACAATTTGTGGTTTTGAGCAACAATTTATGAATTTTTGTTTACACATCGATAAGGCGGTGGTTGCGCTCCTGACAAATAGTATAGTTAGGTCAGTTTAATGAGTTTAATGATAACCTGAATGACTTTACAATATCTATTACTAACTGATACCCGTGACTTCGTCTGTGTCGTTTGTTTTTCGACGTCAATTGTTTTGTTATATCTCAAAGGAGTTAAGCTGCGTTTTCGACGAAAGCTCCCAGGCGGCTCGACTTTTTCCGATACGTCCAACAATTGTCGTTATATTTCAACCAATTTACAAAAAAATCTTGACAAGTTATATACCTAAACCTTCCTCGTGAATCACTATCTATTAATGAGATGTCAATCCGTTCAATAGTTTTTGAGTTCATCGCGAACAGACAGAGAGACGCGACGGAGAGCTTTGTTTTACAATATGTAGTGATGATTTTTTTAAATATTAATACTACACTAAAGATGATGTATTTTTGATGTTAATTTTTTTTTATATCTTAGTTAAGTTACAATGGATATCTTAAGTTCCTAAACAATATTATAAATGCAAACATGTGTTAGTTTGTTTGTTTTTATTTTTATTTATTGGTTCACAGAACTGACAACAATCTAATTAAGTATATACTTAGAAATGAACAATATAGAAAAACCATGCGATAATTGCACTCTTCTAGATGTGAACAAAGCATGCACTTAAGATAAAGGAGACGACATTAGGTGTTTGTTAACACGTTCCGTGCCACGTGTACCACCGGTGGTATGCGATTTGATAACTATTGATAAACGAAAGAATTACTTATGTCGTGTTATGTATGATGTCGTAACGTAATATTGTATTTATGTAGTACATGATGTAGTCCGGTGAAGCAGTGAAGGCCCATTGGGCCAATAGTGTAGAAAGTTCGAAATTAAAAGTATGACAATACTAATATTTTTTGTCAAAAAATCAAATGGCCTGATGACGTAAACCGACTTTACAGACAACAAATTTTTTTATAAGTCTACTTTTTACACATTAAATCCTTGTTTAAAAAACATTATATTTCATTTTTTTTTATGTTATAGGAAGTGAACGAACAGGTGAGTCACTTGATGTTAAATGATCACCACCGTCCATAGACACTAACTTGCCAGCTTGTACTTGGGGCGAAGAGAGAAAGGGGAGGGAGGTGGGTCTCCGGCTTTCTCACTGACCAAACGAAACGCAACAATGCAAGCAATGTTTCTGTGAGTCGGGTGGTAGTACCCCGGGCGAGCCGACCTGTTCATGCTAAAACCAGTAATAGCTTTAGTAGCTTAGTAGGTATTAAAGTTTAAAAAATTACTATTTATAGGTATAATTCTGTCGCATCCAGCGATGTATGAAGTGGGAAAACGTTGCTGTGCGCATGCGCAATAGAGGGGAAGTAAACCGATAACATTATTAATAATATATGTATAGAGTATATTTTGTAAGTATTTTTCTCCTTTCAATTTCTTTTTTACGTATTTTTCCTCTGTAAGTACACTGAATTATCATTACATAGTATAAAACAAAGTCCCCTACCGCGTCTGTCTGTCTGTCTGTTCGCGATAAACTCAAAAACTACTGAACGGATTTTCAAGTGGTTTTAACCAGTCGATAAAGTGATTCATGAGGAACGTTTTGGTATTTAATTTGTCAAAGTTTTTTTTTATAATCAAGGCGGGACTACGTCTGCCGGGCCCTAGCGGCCCTATACTAGCGTATACTATAAACGATATAATAATAAACAATGCAAAGGAAGTCGGCAAGTATCAGCTAGTAAAAAATAGTAATCGCAAGGAATAATAACACCGCCCCAGCTTATTAATAAGCGATTATTTTATAACTCGAAAAATACATACGATTATGTAATACATATTTTTAAAATTCACTGAAATACTATATTTCAATAGTATCGGTAAATTCCAGTTGTATCGACATTTTCATTGACACAGCTGAGTTATATATATCCATGGCTTTATACAAATCATTATGAGAATTAAATTATGGTTATTATTATCATATATATTAATATGTGAAGCCAAAATTTTGTATCCCTTTTTAAGACAATTACGTGAACAGATGAACTTGAAAGGCATAGTTAAAGTTTATATGGAGGAGAAGTGCAGAAAGCTATTTATTTTATATAAAATGCATTATAAGTACATTAAATTAATTAAAATATGCATTACTCACACTACTGCTCCAATTTTACACAACATATACACACATGTAAATAAAAAAGACATTTTGACATCCGTCAATAACGGACTTCAAAAAAGTAGTAATAATATTCGTCCAATAGGACAGGCGAAGAAATTAATCCATACTGCCAAACTTCAAAAAAGGATGCGAAGGAGGTTGCTATGCTCGACTGTATGTATTTTTTTTACTCTTACGTTCCAATTACCCTTTTTTATTCTACATTCAACAATAATATTATAACATATCTTATATATTAACACGTGAAGCCAAAACTGTGCACCCCTTTTTAAGCAAATTGCGCGAACGGATGAACTTGAAATTTGGCATAGTTAAAGTTTATTTGGCAGAGAAGTGCACAAAGCTATTTTTTTATATAATATGCATTACAATCATATGAAAGTAATAAAAATATAAATTACTCACACTACTGCTTGAATTTTACACAACATATACACAAATGTAAATGAAAAAGACGTATCGAACATCCTTCAACCTTCTTACGTTCCAATTACCTTTTAAATATTTTTAACATGACTGACGTTGCATGCCTTACAATATGCCCTTTGAAATCAACTGGTCAAATTGTAGGTTAATTTTAGAATAATATAATATGTAAATTCATAATATACATAATATTAATTGATAAATAATTTATCTTTAGTAAATTTATGGAACTACTGAAATAATTATTGTTCTCTTTGGTTTTATTGAATGTCAAAATTTTTAGGTGACAGACTGCTTTCACTTCATGTCACTTTGCTTCATGTTGCCATAAGAGTAAAGCAATATTTCCAAAGTCAATGTCAATATTTTAATGTTTAGTATTTCTTTATGGTGTACTCAAATGATGATTCAATAAAAAATGAGCGAAAAATACTTTGTAAAATCAAAATAAGAAAATTTGTTTGGTCATGAAAGTAATCCACGACTTATATCTCCGCGGTTACAATGATGCAGTTCAACTTGATGTAGCAATTATATTTAGTACAGTTGGTGATGAATTATGAACAAAAATGAATTCATTTTCAAAAGTTAATGGTAGTATTATAAACATCTTTGTTTTGGATTCATAATTTGATTCTATTGTGTATCCATTACTTTTCCAAATGATGATACAGGGCATATCACTATTCCTCATAAAGTATAGACTATATTTAATTCAATATCACCCAGAAATACCACGCGCCCATGGTGTCGTGTAAAATGAATTGAAAATTGTGTCATGAGGGGGTCCCATATTTTTTTTTATTTTCGTAAAGTTATGTTTACTTAGTATTTAAGAGCCTTACCACCTTATGTAACCACCTGTTTTTTGCTTCAAATTTATAATTAATTTCAATTTTCATTTAGACATCGATTTTTTTTATGTTTATATAATTGAAAAAAAAAGTGGCAAATAACTGAGTAGGCATGATGAAAGTCTTTGATTATAGAGGTTATAATACCCTTTGATAAAAGAACCCTAATAAAGTTCAAACTTTAAAAATTCAATCAACTATGGTCGAATGTCGACCACTGGGCGCCCACTAGTATAATTAACTCTGTAACAGCTACAAGTATATAATATGTAGGTACTATATTTAATTATACTGTTTTTCACACGTTATGTATATAGTATATGACTACAGTCTCAATTGAGGTTAAGTGTCGATAGAACTTAACACGGAAAGACACTAAAGTCAAAGAGAGTTGTAAGCTGAAGCTGCCAGAAGAATCCTATAAATATTTGACAAAGATATCCAAGTTGTACCTGGATTCGATACCCCGGGATGGAGTCCTAGAGCCCGCTGCTAGTGCGATACATTGACACTGCATTCAATAGCTCATCACACACACACCACACCACCTATCAACCCACTAACTTGCACATACATACACCTATTTTTTTCTACATGTACATACTATATATTCTAAATACATGTACGCGCTCGTAAAGCACATATGAAGATACGCGTATGTGTCTCACTAACGCATAAACAATAGTTAGCTTAGCCTGCATGAACAGTTTAGCTCTATACGCGATAATGCATGCAAGGCAACAACCCAAGCCAAGGCGCGCCTGTGCGTATTTGAGCTCATTGCCATACGAGTGAATGCCTTAAACGCTCAACTAAAAAGCCCGATGAACGGATCAATTTGAGGTGCACACGTGTTCTTTTGAGCCAATTGTACCATACCGCCGAGTGCCTTAAACGCCCGCCCAAAAAACATGGTGAAATTGTAAATGCCCACCAGGCCAACAGCGAATAGTCAAGTCGAGAAAAATATATGTTGTAGTTATCGTGAGCTCCAAATGGGTAACACACGTTACAGTAACACTCTTAGCTCGACTATACAAGCGAGATGATAAGGTAGACGTCTGGATCGAAACCAAAACCTTGTGAACCTTTCACTGATTCTGTTGCTCTCAGAGGCTTGTTTTTGATGGGATTGTCTTTACCATCCAGTACAAAACAATTACTTTAAATAAAAAGGCAAAAAAATATACATAACCAAACAAAGTACAATTGCAGGATTCAGTCGAGCCATCATCAACCAACGTTATTCTAAAGAAACATTAAAGAGATAAAAACGAATCCACTCACTCGACAGCATTATATCCTTGGCATATAGATATGCCTCCTATGATATTACTGGGTCTCTTCCTATCTTCCCCCAGGTATTTGGTTATCAGATTACCTCCCAGACTGAAGCCAACCAGAATCAACTTAGTGTTGGGATATCGGTCCGTTAGATTTTCTACCATGTAGTTAAAGTCATCTGTGTGGCCTGAAACAAAATTATATAATGTTTATACAAACATCACAGGAGTTCCGAATAGGATTTATTTGGATACTCTTCAAACAGAAACTGTTTTAAAAAGTTTATTTGCCCTTTTTGGACGTTTCAGTTAAAGTTTCAGTAACTACTCTCATATATTTGAAATTCATTACACTATTATGGCAAATCCTTCCAGCGTGTATAATAGTATGACACATCCCACATTTCGATCGTCCTTATAGTATATCCCTATTGCAGGATATACAGTACGGAGACCATTAGGGCACATTCCTATAGCACAAACACCATCGTGGCAGATATTAACAGCGCGAACACGATTACCAGGTATTCCTACACTGCAAACATTATTATGACATATCCCTACAGCATGGCAGCATGAAAACCATCGTACACATTCCTACAGCACTAACACCATTATGGCACAACTCTACAACACAAAGAGCTAGATCCTGTGCCTATATATTTTACTGCGTAAATACATATTTTCTTTTAAAAGAGACATGTACAAAATTTATTGCTAGTTTAAAAATTTATCATAAGTGTAAATATATATTTTATTTATTAAATGATTAATATTAAGAATTATTGCTTATGACAATAGAATAAGCAAGTGTTCTGATTAACACACAGAATTACACGACGACGCATTTAGTACGAACATAATTAACAGAAATACAAAAAAGGCGTTCCATTTTTTAACGTGCATGCATAGTTATGTATTTGGCAATGCTTATTTTAAAAGGTCGACATGTCAAGTGGCTTGACAATCGGCAAAATTTAAGTCTGTTTCACAAAGGTAAATGGTTCACGATTATCTCGAGGTCGACGTTCAATTGCTTTCTTAAAGCCTTTGTTCAACACGTGTGTCGAAAATTCTAGAACGTTAAATAGGTATGCACAGATGTTATCGTAAATAATTAATCGTATATAATTGTGAATAAAGCACCTGTGACGTTCAAGGTACATTTTTATTTTCGAAGTTTTTGTTATAAATCGATACCCAGAACACATGGTATTTTTCACAATGACACACAAATGCGAACTATCGTGCGGTTAGGCATATATTTCCGATTTTTTTAATGAAATACAAACTAGTCAATTGTAAACGGAGCTTAAGTGACTGTCACTCAATCACTGTTGTTTTACATTAGGTTTAGTAGGATTTATTTACATTTAATTAGGTTAGGACGGAGTCGCGGGCACCTCTAGTGAACAATAGATTTTATAATTAATTTTATTGTTTACTTTACTAATTACTATTACTGTATGGTAAAGTTTCCACGGCCCCAATTAGTAGTGAATTGTAATTCAATTATTTATTTTGACCATTGTTTCATGTGTTTATATATTCCTATTTTATAGAATACAAAGCAATACCTTATTAGTAAAAAAAAAGTGTGTGTGTACTTATGTACACGCGTTAGAAGTTATACTTCTTTGGCGTAACAAGATAACAATCTGTTCAAAAATTTTATCTTTCGCCTTAATCTACGTTTGTAGAAAAAAACGACAAAAAAAAAAAACGACGAGCGTACCAACATGCGCGACTAATATCGAGGTTCAATTTCTATTTTGTTGGTAGCTTTTTTTTCGAGACTTAATGAGCGGTTAAGCAGACAGCTTCATACTGTTAATTTTGTGTCACAAAAATTAAAATTTCACTCTCATCATTTTTTCATAACGCGCCTAAAGAAGTATAACTTCAAAAAATATCTATGATATATCTTAATATATATATTTCTTGTGTGCGTGTGTATGTGACTGAACTCCTCCTAAACGACTGGACCGATTTTGATGAAATTTTTTGTGTGTGTTCGTGGAGATTCGAGAATGGTTTAGATTCACAATTGGACCCGGCAGGTGGCGCTGCGATCGACTTTTAGGATTTTTTTTGTTTTCAAGGCAGGACAACGTCCGCCCGGTCCGCTAGTTTATGTTTAAAATTCTAATTATCGGACTGGGACTATTCATAGTCTCTTTTGACTCAAAATACGTGCGATATAGTCTATACCACTTCTGTATCTTTGCGGATGGGAAATTACATCGTTGCGGCATCAGAATGCCATAGTTTTGAGATGAGAAGTCAGATTCAATTCCAACTATATCACTAATTTTTATGTGACGATCATAATTGATATTGTCTCAATATTACATATCTAATCTATGTATGTAAGCTGTATGTACGGTTTACAATAAAAAGGCCTCCTATGCAAATATGGTCCCATATTTATTTATTTATATTTACTATTATTATTTATGCACAAAGATAAACAAAACAATTAGCGATCAATTACATGTATTTAGATAAGAAATTGTAATCACTTTGTTTGTTGTTGCCGTTATTTATTAATAATTTTCCAGCTTATGTAAACTTGGCCCCATACTTAAAAAAAATATATTATGAAGATATTATTCGACAGTACTTTTATCTATTTTTAACTTCAAAAAAATATCAAAACAAAAGAAATACAAATCTATTAAAATTTTAGAAGGGAAACTTTATTGTGCTGTCGTAATCGATTTAAACTGAATACATTATTCGGACCATAATAAAAATAAATTTACAACTCGTCCTACAAAATATCTGAAATGTCAGATGTTTTATTTCGTACTCGTTTCGTAGTATATCATTTACGTACTCGAGCAATATCGACGGCAAGACTACGATTTATTTTTTATGATAAAAAAATAAAAAAAATAATAGTTTCGATTACGTCACCTATACGAAAATGATTTATTATGTATTTAAAATAATTTGTAGTTTTATTTTATTAATGTCAGGGAAATTAGTCCTAAATGCCAGGTAATTATTAACATCTCTTTAAACATATTTTTAATTAGAAAAACAACTTTTTTAACAGTAAATTTGAAACGTATAAGCAATCCGATTTATTAACTATAATTATTCTTTAAAATGAATTATGGTCAGCAGTTTCATCTTTAAGAAGTATTTTAGTTGTTGATGTTATCCATACACCGCAGAAAAAAATATAGCATATTTTCTTGAGCGTTAGTCTATACTAGTAGTAGTATAAAGAGGTAATGTTTGTGAGATTGTATGGGGGAATTTCTGGATCTACTAAACCGATTTTGAAAATTATTTTACCAATAGAAAGCCATGTTATTTGTGAGTGTCATAGGCTATATATTAAACCGAAAAATGAAAAGACTATTTTGTGGTAGTCGGGTTTGCAAAATAATAAGTCGGAGAAAAAACGGTCGAACGAAAACGTTTCGTACGAATGCTGCCTTAACGATGAGCACCCCACGAAGTGGACAGGGGTCAGCTAGTATACATCTATTTTATAAACCTTAAAGCTTTCCTATTAAATTTCATATTGGGAAAAGTTGGTCGAGTTTGTTCCTTCTTAAATAAAGTAGTTGAGATTTTGAGAGAAATACAGAATACAGCTTTGTAGACAAAATCGGAAATTAGAGACATAAACATTAAAGTGTCATAGAGAAAACTACCATCACATAACTAAAGACAAGGTCCCACATGTCACATAGCCACACTGTACATTATAAAGAAAAAGTCAATCCACAGATAAAATTGATATTTAACTTGAACTTGAAAACATTTTCGCGATACAAAGTCGCTGGTACCAGCTTGTTACATATGAAACTATATGTAGGGCTATTTTTGTACAGTATTTTTATGAGTTTTCTTTAAAATATTTGTTAAACTATGGATTTTTTAGTAATACTGTTTTGGTGTTACCATTATTTGATCGATCAGTCAAGAAAATAGGAATATATGACTTACCATATGAAAAAATACGTGCTCCGGTGACTGGCACGCTGTTGAGGGCACCGATATGGTTTAGCACAGCGCACCGATAGCCATGGCACTGGGAATAGTGTACGTATGTTCGTATGTAGACGCTCTCCGACGTGTTCCCGATACCGGGACATATCGCCACGGTTACGTCATCTAGAAAAAAAAGGATTACAGTTACAGATAACATTTCTTCTACTTCTTTTTTTAGTTTTGCAATCAATCCTTCTTGTTGAAAATTATTATTGCCATTATAAGGGGGTCGTTCAAGTATTACGTAAACACTAAAATGGGGAGGTCTTTGATTTGCTTATTTTTGACGATATCGGGGATGGGGGGTCTGGGTGGTGATTATATCAGCAATATGTATTATTTACTTTTTCGAATTTTTTGTAAAATTTAGTCATTACGTATACATGTTTACATAAGCATGAGAGGGGGGAGAAGTAAGAGCTTTGCTTACTTTTGCTGAAAATTGGCAGAAATTACAAAAAAATCTGCTTACATAATACTTGAAGGTAAATGTTACGTATTTTATATATATAGTCAGCGGATTCGTATTATTTAAGTGCTCAATAAAATGGTAGCACACTATTAGATACAATTTATATCGAACTCGTTGTGTAATCTTATATATACTGTTCCTCTGATTTTAATAATTATTAAATAATGACGAATATTGATTGTATGGAGATAAATGCATTATAATTCAGACTTTTTATTTATGACTAGCTGACCCGTGCCCACTTCGTTGGGCGGTAATAGGCATTATCAAGCTACAACTTTTTTCTAGAACTCAATCATATATCTTTATACAAACGTTTTCGTTCGACCATTTTTTGTCCGACTCCCCAGATATTACCCCCTACAACCTCACAAACTTTACCTCTTTATGATATTAGTATAGATAATTGAATTAGTTAATAGCTTCTGCCCGCGACTTCGTATGCGAGGAATGGTTATTTTGGGCTAAGACGCAGCGGAAGCTCTGAAAAGCAAAAATACCTCGATTTTGCAACATTCTTCATTGCTGCTCCGCTCCTATGGGTCTTAGTGTGATGATATATAGCCTATAACCTTCCCCGATCAATGAGCTATATAACACTGAAAGAATTTTCCAAATCGGACCAGTAGTTCCTTTTTTTTTTTTTTTACTTGGGGAAATCCCTTATGGATACCCACCCTCCCGGGGGAGAGAGTGGGTTATGTCCGAGTCGCACGGACTAAAACCCCACGGTGTACCGACAGACCGTTGTGTGGGGGCGGCAAGGGAAGTTCCTGAGATTACCCCCTACAACCTCACAACGTCACAAACTCACAAACTTCACCTCTTTATAATATTAGTATAGATAATTACTAAACGCAAATGTGTCTGAAAAAAATGTCAACACACGTAACATTCAATAATAAATATAGTAATTTTGTTTATTCGAAATCACTAGTTTAGTAATATAATATTAAAAAAATCAATAATTTATTTATACATATTCTAATAAGATGTAGTCTTCCATCATACATTTTAGATCATTAAAAATATTTTCCATAAATGGAAATTCATTGCTATGTATACAGATAAACATTATATTAATCGATATAAAGTATAAACTTAGTAATAATTGCCGTTAAGAAGTAATCGATACTGAGAGGTTTTGGAGTAATTTGATAAACCAATTGCATATAACAATTATAAAACAGATAAGATGCAGTTTATATTTTCAGTCGGCGTATCAGTGACGACTCGCTTATCAGATAACAATACGTAACAGACATTTTATATCTATAATCTCGATTGCATTATGATGTTACAGATGTAAGCCAAATCGATAACAAAATGATTATTTTTTACTATATCATCGTTCGTCATGACCCATACAACTATGTTGTTAGGAGGATAGGGGTTTGGAGAATATTTGTCGTTGAAACATGGCTTATATGAATATTACGTCATCATGATATACCACAATATTATGTTAACATGTGTATATATATATATTTTTTTTTTGTGGACCCCCGGCGCTGCATCTCTGACGCGGGTAATCAGAGACTTTGTTTATGTGTGTGCTCTTTGCGTCTTAGTTTTTGCTGGATTTTATCATGTGTGATATGAATCATGTTTATGAATTTGTGTGTTGTTTTAATATTTATTGTGAGTGAGAAATCATAATAATTTTAAAAAAGTTCTTAGTGTAGGGAAATATAATGGTAATAAGTAGAAAAAATGTATCTAAATAACATTATGAGTTAGTATTTATCAATTTCTTGCATTTTCCGGTATAAAAATGGCTTTAAATTCATGAAATATTGGTCGGATAACTTTTTTTTTATGAGTCAGTTCTTTTTTTTCTTCCTACTTTTAGCGGTTTGCTCGAAAAATTAAGAGAAAATATATTTTTTTTAAAAACTGTACTTTGACGACTCCTACTGGTGAACCAGTGCGAGTTACACAAAAAAAAAACACTAAGACTATTTTAAAGAGCGTGAAATTCCTCACAAGTTCCATCAAACCGATTTGCAATATTGTAAAAGCCGGGTAAGCAATAGAAATTTGAAAAAAAAAAAACAGATTGTTTTACATGCATTTTGAATAGTAAAACTTTAAACTTAAATTGTAAGTACTTAAAATTAATATTAAGAGCTCAAACTTGGTAAGAATTTTTTTTCTATATGTAGATTAATATTTTGCATGATCAACGAAAAAAAAAAATGTTTGCGGAAATGAACTACCCTAATATATAATCTAGGATTAAATAACGGTAGCGACTCTAATTATAACGTATGATTTCGCAACATTTCGAATGAACCAATCACATTGCAACAAATTGTTCGTAATTTTATCCATTCCATAATGCTAGTCCCATACCTGCGCAACGAAGCATCGATAACCTAACGCGCTAAATATCTAATCTCAAAACTAATTCCAATGAGGCGCAGAATAACATTCACACATCTCATTACAATAATAATTCGAAAGGACCTGTATTTATTACAACCGTAGACTAAACTTTTGGCGATACACGCACGTATAAAAGTAGTGTTATGCTACTCCAATACGTTCGTGTATCGCCACGAATTTTTGTCTATGATCGCAATAAATGCAGGTGTGGGAACACGTTATCATCACGCGCTGCGAACTATGGGACTGCGTGATGATAGACGCCGTACGATAACTACTAAACTAGGCCCGCGATTTTACACGCAACGAAGAAACTCGGGAACGCAAATTTGGAACTATTATTGGAATGAGAAAGATGTGCGAACGTTTTTCTGCACTTTTATTGCCATTAATATTGGGGTTAGGTTAGCACGACAAGTAACCGAAGCTTCGTCGCACAAGTATAGGCGTAGCGTCGCACAAGTGTTAATAATTTAGTCGTTACATTTCAAAATATGCTAAATCCAATTTTAGCCGTTCCTAATATTTTACGTTATATTTCAAAAAAGGTGAGTGCGTGTAACCGTCACGCGCAATTGAAGTAAAACTTCTTTAGCGTTATAAGAGATGGCGATTAGGTTAAAAATAAATACATCATATGAGAATTTAAAAAGGCATTTATTGATGATGCAACACTAGTAATATATACATTTATTATCGTCGACCACTATACATTTTAAAACAATAATTTAATTACTATCATACTTCATATGATATGATTGGTTTATGATAACTGAAATGAGAAACATAAATTTTATTGTACTCTGCAAATTTTCTAAATTTCTTGAAAAAACTACATCAATAGTCATCCCATATAAGAGTTGCTAATAATATTTCTTGTGTTATTTAAGTTCCGAATTAGCTGATAGATGGCACTACATATAATAAACCTTTATTATTATTTGTTACTTACATTGAAACCAGCGGCAGCACGGTCGCGCGTCCCTATATACATAATTAATTCTATTGTATGATTTTTATTATTATTCAAGTTAGTATTTTTTTTGACAGATTTATTTATCAACTATTTATTGACAAAATCAAAAATATTTAAAAACCGGATGGTACAGAAACGTGACGCCATATTACTACTATTATTGTCGTCCAGTTACCCCATAGTAGCGCCTAAAGAAATTGTACTTAAAAAAAATTAATATGAACGCCATAATTTGAACTTCGTATTCAGTGGAGAAAAAGTGGAAATATATAAAAAAAATAAAACATGTTATATGAATGATTAAAACTGGATTTAGCTGATTTTGAAATGTAACGACACAATTTTTGGCACGGCAAGGATTTAGGTTATGTGTTAAGATTGTAGTTAGGTGTACATTTTCGTGAGTCATGACTATTAACTAAATACTTTTGTGTTTGCATTACTTATCGTTACGTATTTCCGAAACATTTCATGATTTCATATCAGACATCGGTCCGTTAAACGTGACAACTAATGGCTATCAACAGTTATCTGGCTATAAAACGCTTGCATCGATTACAAATACAGTAACGCTCATTTATTAAAAAAAAAAAACGCAAAGGAAACTGGGTGGAAATAACTAGGTCATTTATACAGTTGGTAATTATCACAACAACTAATAATGTAATGCATTTATCTTGCGCACTGTATAAAAAATATTGCAGACATCAAAATCCGTTATTCATTATCTCTTGATCGTTATTATTATTGACAACGGTAATGGTTGGTTATTTCTATTGCAATGTGCGAACAAGCAAGCATTATGCATCATTTAATTGGTGTAAAAGGGAGCTTTTCACGTTACTGAAACTCAAGGAATATTCATTAAATTAGTTTATTATTGAGAATTATATTGGGATAAAAACTAGCAAATAACCCAACAGCAAAATAATTGATAACAGTTTATAACATTTTTTGTAAAATAACAATATACAACACAACAATCTATTACCGTTATTGTCACCTATATTTATTCATATTAGTTATTAAAAGTAGAAACTGTCATTGCTATGAGTAATTTAATATTGTCCGATACGATTTACTGTCGTTGCCGATTGTATATCGTAGTATGTAAAAATATATGAAACGTATTAAACGATAGGAGAAAACCAAATGTTAATTTCGTTGTTTGTGTAACCTTGTACAGTATTTAGACGGGATTTTAAGCAGTCACGTGTACTAAAATACAAGTCCACACAATATAAGTTTTATAGGCTTTGTATATCACATAATTCCGTGTAGATAAATGATACGAACATAATTTTTTAAAGTTATTTTTTTAATTAATTAGGTATAAAGTTTTTATTAATGGAGCATAATATTGACTACTTTTATTAAATACATGCTTATTTGCATTTTTATTTAATTAGTCAAAATGTAGCCACCGATATAAAGCCGAGCCTATTTCAGTCAATCGACTTCTTTTATAAATTGTTCTTGTACGCCATAAATACGATGTTCATTGTTAAATGTTTATTAGATTCAATTCAACGTTGTCTCAATAAAAAATGAGGTTACCTACATTTGATTTAGCGCATTGAATAACTGTCCTACTGTGTTCTATATCCCATTTAGCTTTTTCTCGCGACTTTATCTGCATGTTTTTCGATATATTCTGAGTGAAAAGTAGCCTACGTCTCTTCTGCGCTATAGACTGTTTCCATGCTATTTTTTTTGTATTCGGTTCAAACGTTTTTATTCCTGATAAAGTTACGACCAAACAGACACAAACTATGTTGGTATTTATCCTGTTCAAAAATCATTATCGCGTGATAAAGTAAATACAATATTGGCCACTTTACGATACGAATACTTTAGATATGAATGCGGAACGATAGAAATTATCATATTAAGTTGCAAATGCAAGTATTTAATTAATTGAATATTACTGGCTAATCATGAATCATCATCATCAATCAGTCACTATGACTATAACCACTCGTGTCCGTGTGCTCTATCATTCTGCTTTCGACATTCCAAAATTTTCAACTTTTCTATACCATTTTCCAATCATTTTCGTTCATACCAACAATTTCCTGGTAATTACACACATAACAAACTAGCTTCTGTTCACGACTTCGTCCGCGTGGAATAGTTACTTTGGGCTAACGCTAACACGTAGCGGAAGCTCTCAAAAGGGAAAAAACTCATTTTGAAACATTCTTCATTGGTGGTCTGCTCCTAATGGTCTTAGCGTGATGATATATAGCCTCGATAAATGAGCTATCGGACACTGAAAGAATTTTTCACATCGGACCCGTAGTTTCTAAGATTAGCGCGTTCAAACCAACAAACAAAGAAACCCTCCACCGTTATAATATTAGTATAGATAAAAAAATAGCCAAATAAGTGTTGATGGGTAATTGATTTTTACTTAGAAGATTACTGATCTATTAATATATTGCTTCAATGGAAATAAACTTTAGCCCAACAGTGGTCTAGTTAACTCACGAGTTGAGATTATTATTACCCTGATAGTTTATGTGGACGATAAATTTATCCATGAGTCAGTATTATTTTAAGCGTACTACTATATTGGATGTCGATCTCCACTGTGAATACGCATGATGTCACCGATACACAATTAAAGTGCATTTAATATTAACTCGACAGGTATAATCTATAGTCTTTTTAAACAGTAACCTCGTACAAATAGTTACCATATAATTCAGATGTAGTCATTTTTCTTTTTGCAATGAAAACTTCTGCACTTAGCGCACCTATCTAGCTTTGGATGATTTTTGGAAATTATTAAATTAAATTTTTTTATACCACAATTAAAAACTATAAATAATCTCAATAAACATTGTCATCTAATAGTTTTAGTTTAACTTTTTTTAAACATGCAAACAGACAAACAGTCTACCTGATGATTAATAGGGTGGAGTGAAAAAAACAAATTTTTTTTTTCTTAGCCTGGGGGTCAAATTTATAGCTTATAAAAAACAAAAATTTTTGAAAAAAAAAAAAAAAATTTTACTCAACATCTTGAGCCAGCCCACTCATTTTTAAAATTAATTACGAGTAAAAATATTTGGTTGCAAAAAAAAAATTTTTAAAGGCGTTCTAGGAACTTCAGAGTATCCTCTTTTATGCCAATTAAAAATCACAAGTTAAAAAAAAAATTTTGTGACTATTGTTTTAATTTAAAAAAAAAATCCCAAAAAGTACCATTCCTCTTTAGGGCACTAGAATAAAATTTGAGTTGGAAACGATCATAATTGTTAGTTCTTAGATGTTTTAAGAGATTCAAAGACAAAAAAAAATTTTTTTTTGCAACCAAATATTTTTACTCGTAATTAGTTTTAAAAATGAGTGGGCTGGCTCAAGATGTTGAGTAAAATTTTTTTTTTTTTTTTAAAAAATTTTTGTTTTTTATAAGCTACAAATTTGACCCCCAGGCTAAGAAAAAAAAAAATTTTTTTTTTTCACTCCACCCTAATGATTAATACATTTAATTGCATATTTATTCAACAGATACAACCATATCCTTTTTAAATCGTAATTTTTACACTTTTCAGTTTTTAAGATATACTAGCTTTTGCTTATGACTTCGCTGGCATTAAAATAAAATACAGCTCAGATTATTCTCTCACAATGTAGCGTTCTACTGGTGAAACAATTTTTTAAATCAGCTCACTATTTCTTGAGTATAATGTACAAAAATCGGTGTACTAAATTAATTTTGTGTTGTAAAATTTATCGACTAATTGTATTCACTATTAACAATAAAGATCAGCAATTTGCTCCTTCTTACGCACTAAGTTATTAATTTATGTGATTTTTTTTAAGTGACTAGGCTATTGGCCTTATGGGCCTTCACAGCTTCACCGGACTACTAAGGCGAGCGCTAAAGCCACTTCGCCTCTTGCAAACAAGCTCAAGGGCGCCAGAGTGGCTTAACCTCGGCTTGGGTTGTTGCCTAGGATGCAACACCGCGAATCTGTCTAAGGCCTAAGCTAAACTAAGCTAGCTATTCATACATATAGGAATTCGCGAGACAATGTGTGTCTCATGAATTCAAATGTGTATCTGACAACAAGGCTAATCTAAACTAACCCAGTTCGCAAAAAGTTAGACGTCCAAACGCGGACATGAAACACGAGGGCCCTTGAATTAAAAGTCCAATGCTTTACCGATTGAGCCATCCGGGCTAATTTATACGAAACTTCATGAGCGTTCTCGATGAGTAAGTTGTCTCTCCGAACCGGTGGTAGATTTGACGTTCATAAGCATCTTCTTAGGGTCTAAATTGAATAACGCATTTTTGATTTTGGCCTAGGGGATAAAAATAATTCAAAAGTTTTCAAAGTCTGTTCTACTTAATACAATTTGTAGGAGAGTAAAAAGATGGCGCTTCATTCCTTGATTCCCAGACGCTGCGGATCGCTGGTATGAATTTTAGACTCACTTGCCATTTGTATAGCTAGCTTCACACGTCTCTGTCGAATACTAGTGAAGCAAACAAGTTATTTTTTATTGCTTCAATGATACATAGTACTTAAACATTTCATATACAAAGGTGTACAAAGTCGCAAGCACGGCTAGTTGCTAGAATAATTATTTAATGTAGCTTTTTCTTTTAATTCACCCATGTATACTATAAGCGACGATGTGTTCAGTGGCAGCGTGATCGATAACTGCGTATAACGTAATGGATTCGAATTTAACAAAGAGCCAGTTTTTATTAAAAGTAACATCGTGATGAAGCCATAACAATAGAGTATTTTGTAATGCTCTTCTGGTTAATTACCACATTCAAATTGAACGATATATTCCAAACATTACGACACATAATCATTACATAGTATAAAACAAAGTACCCTACCGCGTCTGTCTGTCTGTCTGTTCGCGATAAACTCAAAAACAACTGAACGGATTTTTATGCGGTTTTCAACAATGGATAAAGTGATTCTTGAGGAAAGTTTTTGTATATAATTTGTCTAGGATTTATTTTAAATCAGGGCGGGACAATGTCTGCCGGGCCCGCTAGTATATTATATATTATAGATAGAAAGATTATGAATTCTGCTATGTCATAGAAACGTCTTGTAACGTGGACTGAACCCTCCGAGAGAGCTGAGAACTTTATAAAACCTAATAATTATTCACTTGATAATAGCGGCAATCTTAAATAATACGATAAATGTGAATGTGAGTTTGTTCGTTACGATTTAACTTTTTAATAGATCTTCATGAAATTTAGTAAACACGTCAGGGGTACCTACAGGTACATTTATTTGGTAATAATACTTGAAACGTAAGTGTGGTAATTATAACGGTTGTAATGCAAATGTATAGCAGTAAAATCACATTTTTCCATCACAGCTATTTCACAGATATGAAATGAGAACCGACTGTATTTTCATTATTCCATAGTTTATTTCCGCAAACGACCTGTTTTAGCTCTTGGGATTCAACATATACAAAAGAGTTTACATACGCACAAAGAGTTCCCATATAGAGACTAGAGAGTTCGTCGGCTTAATAATGCTTGAAGTTTGCAAATACACGGTATATTTCAAGCTTAATAAATAACGAACGCATTAAATCTGCGAATTTAAATGCAAAGGTATTCCTGATTAATAATATAATATGAAAACTAATAGACATACAAATTATAAATTCTATATAACAAGTTACTTTTCACTTCACATGAAAAAAAGCAGTGATACGTGTACACTTAGTATGCACGTTGATCCGTTCCGAACCACAGGAAAGAGCTTGTTTAATATTATGTTACGGAGTTTCGTAACAGTGAAACAATACTATTTCAAATCAAGCAATCAAGTGCATAAAATAGTAGTTTATTCGTTAAGGTGGTGCAACTGCTATTGCATTTTACAATAATAAGTATTGTTTGCATTACCGTTCAAAGAAAAGAGAACGTATGACATATTATGTAGATACAAAAGATGTTGATTTAAAAAAAAAATCTTTTGGCAACCAGTCTTCTCTACATTATTACTGCCATTGTCGAGTGGTTATAATGCAAGTATCTTGTAATAATTTCAAAGTTTTAACAAGTTCATAGCCCCCTTCTTAGAACTTTCCGACTAGGTTTTGTGGCATCGCAATTAATGCGAACGACACCACAGGCGCTCACTAGTTCATTTATATTTCTGTGGCCTGATGAAAGTACGTTTTTGCAAGTTATTAAATATTACACCCAGTCAACACACTTACATTCGTGTTAAAATGACTGTAGTTACTCAATGTAACAAGGATGTAATCATATTTCACTTTATCAAGATAATTGTATAAAAATGTCTTATAATAATGTATTAAATTGAGTAGAAATAATTTTGGCATGCTACAAATTAAATAGCTATGTAAATGTAACAATTTAAAAAACAAATTTAGACACAAGTCCTCTTAAATCTATATTATCATGGAAATTATAATACTATTTTTATATGTATTGTAAAACGCATTCCTTTATATTTGTCTATGGGTGTTTTATTTCTACATTTATAATCAAATAGCCACCAAACCAACGTGATTTTTTTAAATTCATATACAGCCGTGACCCAGATTTTAGTGTCTGTATTTTCTTGTGTTAGGTAGCGTAGAGAATAAATGATGACAATAATTATAATGAAGTCCGAGAAAAAAATTGTAGCAAACGCATTCTATTGTGCTGCCTAAGCCGTTAAATATGGAACAGTATAATTAAATGTGTAATAATGCAGTATAAAAACAATTCCATGATATCACAACTTCTATATTTAAGTTACAAGCATTGTTTCTATGTGACTTAGTTTATATCCATTTGGATTTACCTTTAAATAATTTCAAGATCATAAGGATATAAGTCATGGTTTTCCTGCACATTATTTAATTTTATGCTATAATCAATAAAATATATTGAAATATATAGAAAACTCTTACTGTGATGATTTGTTTCGAATAGAGTGGTGTGTGATGGATTTCATTATATTAGATACATATTAAATTACCGTTTTCTACAAAATATTAAATAAAGATTTTGACTGCAATATTATATATAGTTTCAGGCCGGCATGACAGCGGCGACCAGCGATGGATAGTATGTCTTTCGTCGGTGGTCGCCATTGTTTTTGGATTGTACTGTGCTTACCATCAGGCACAGTACAGTCACTTTCCCGAGCTACAATAAATATATATATATATATATATATATATATATATATATATATATATATATATATATATATATATATATATTATACCTGTACCACATTTAGAAGTAGATGAAGTTCTTCGAAAAGTATATAACTTTAACACTACGTAGTAAAAATACAAATATAATTATTCTTTTAATTACAATAACTTAATATTCGAGATTTCCAGACTTTTGCTACCGCTAATTTACTTTTTGAGTAAAAAAGTATTTTCAAGATATTCATGAACAACACAGTCAACAAATTAATTTAAAAAAACCCATGCGATAATTTTCCTTGCACTGCACTACATCACAGATAAATACACCAATCAATTACATAGAATATGCAGGTGTTCAACAGCACGTGAAGCGTAACTATAAAATGATTAAAAAACAACCTCTATATAATGTTACAATTTCTTATATTGAGGGACTGTTAAAAAAGGGATTTATATTTTCGAAAACTCATTATTCAACATTACATAGTATAAAACAAAGTCCCCTACCGCGTCTGTCTGTCTGTCTGTTCGCGATAAACTCAAAAACTACTGAATGGATTTTCATGCGGTTTTCACCAGTAGATAAAGTGATTCATGAGGAAGCTTTTAGTATATAATTTGTCAAGGATTTTTTTTATAATCAGGGCGGGACAACGTCTGCCGGGCCCACTAGTTTTTTTATAAATAAAAGAAACTTCATGATATAAACATTATGTCAGTAAAACAACTGTTATTTATTATGGTGCAGTGTAAAAGTGAAAAATAACGGAAAAAATAATTAATTAGTTATTTAACAGTTGGAAAAGCATAGGTTTGCCTGATATATAAATAGGCTGTTCCTAAACGCACCTAACGATATGATGTGATAGATTTTCCACTACTAAAGATTAGGAGATCATGTGCAAGGTGCAACTGTGGAGACGCTATGACGGCATATTTCCGAACAGCGTGTCTCAAATCACAAAACTACAGCATTTTTTTTTAATTTGTTTTACACGCATATTAACTCCATCGTCCACTCATATATATGCACATATTTTTGTTACTTCAAACTTGTTACTTTCAAACACTTATTGTAAATGATTGCGAAAAGCAATGAAACTCAAAATTACTTTATTGAATTTAGGACCTGAGAAGGTGCTTATAAACGTAAAACTACCATTGTTTCGGAAAACAACCGGCAAGACACTCGATCGGGTTTATATTTTCAACATACATATTTTTACAAATATAGATAGTTCATTCGTATTTAGCAGATGCACAGAGAGGAGACATTTCCGGACATCACCAACAATCGCATCTATATATATAATAAAAATGAAGTGTCTGTATGTAATATCAAAATAAAAAAAAATAACTGATTGGGTATGAAAGTATACACGCTACTGATAACAAAAATGCAATTTTTAAAATTTTTGTCGGTCTGTCTGTCTATCTGCCTGTTTGTTCCGGGTATATCTCCGAAACGGCTGGACCGATTTTGACGGGAATTTCACTGGCAGATAGCTGAAATTACAGCGAGTTACTTAGGCTACTCTAAATTAGACTAGCTATTAACCGCGGCTTCGCCCGCAATGCTATCTCCAAAATAGTTGGAACGATTTTCAAGGAAGTTTCACCAGTAGATAGCGGAAATCATAACAAGTAATTTAGTCTATTTTAATTTAAACTAGCTGTTAACCGTGGTTTCGCCCGCAGTGCTATCTCCAAAACGGTTCGACCGATCTTCACGAGACTTTCACTGGCAGATAGCTGACCTTATAAAAAGTAATTTTGGTTTATACTAGTTGTTAATCGTGGCTTCGCCCGCAGTTCTATCTCCAAAACAGTTAGACCGATTTTCACGGGACTTTCATTGGCAGATAGCAGACCTTATAAAAAGTAATTTAATTTATTTTAATTTAGACTAGCTGTTAACCGTGGCTTCGCCCACTGTGCTATCACTATAATGGTTAGACCGATTTTCACACGACTTTCACTGTTAGATAGCAAACCTTATAAAAGTAATAAAGGTTATTCTATTTTAGACTAGCTGTTACCCGCGACTTTATCTGCATGAAATTTAGCAAGATTTCAACTCATTCTTTATTTTTAATTAGAGAAATAATTATCAGCTTATTGTTTACAATTCGACATTATAATTATTAATAACTTTAATGTTATAGAGGTCTTCCTAATAAGATCTTAGATTATAAACGTATTACGTAAAGAGTTCCATAATACAATTTATTGCGGAACAGACAAGCGTTTATTTTTTGTATAGTCACAAAATCTTAATTATAATGGCAATGTATATTAAATGTAATGTAAATGTAAATCTTTATAATAATATTTTAAGTTATTGTTTCATTTGTTTCTTATACAGTGTAAGAGAGCACTGAGGTAGTTATACGGTGGGTTAAGGTTCCAAATATATTGCCGATGATACCTCATTTGACACACTGTTACTATTTATATATCTAATGTATACGTTAGACGTTACTGTAGGTGGCGTGCGCGTCGTTATTACAATTGTTTTAAAAGAGCATTTCTATAATTGTAGATGGTCTCACAATTTAAAAAAACGCGTGCGGAGCTGCGGGTACAGCTAGTATATATATGTTTTTAGAAATAAATCCCGGACATGGTGCTTGAACGAAATGAATGAACGACTGACATTGCAATAAAATTACCTTCATGTTCAGATCCGACGGGTTCGTACAAATCGTATGTAAGTGTAGACTTATCTGGCAGGAGTAGAGACACGCGCCCACCGATTGGCCACGGGCAGCGGACGCGACCTATCAAGCTGTGTAGAATAGTCTGAACGTGCCCGCTGAAGCCCCATAGCCTCGTCGGTATATAACTGTAACACGAAGGAAATCCGTTAATTCTGACCCGAAACTATTATACCGAATAAAATGTATGTAAGTGGGCTTAATAACTGAGCGTAATCTCATACATTTCGTTCAACTTTCACGGTGTTTCTAGAATTTTAATACTTACTGTTTTATTTATAAGGTTTAGGCAACTTATTGTAATAGAGCACAAACTTTTTTTAATTTAATTGGTTGTGATCATCACTGCTTATCTTTACATATATAATTCTTCTGTCCGTGTGCATGTGACTGAACTCCTTCTAAACGGCTGCACAGATATTGATGAAATTTTTTTGAGTGTTCAGGTGGATCCAAGAATTGTTTCGATTCACAAGTGGACACGGTAGGTGGTGCTGCGGTTGAATTTTAGGATTTTCTTTATTTTACAGATGTGGTAGAGCCACACTGAAGCTATTACTGGTTTCAGCATGACTAGGTCGGCTCGCCCGGGGTAGTACCAGCCTCTCGCAGCAAACCGGCGTGAAGTAACAGTGTTTGCATTGTTGAGTTTCGTTTGGTCAGTGAGAGCGCTGGATAACCCACCTACACTCCCCCTCCCCCAAACACAGGGTGGCAACGCACTTGCGACTCTTCTGGTGTTGCAAGTGTCTATGGATGGTGGTGATCACTTAACATCAGGTGACCCACCAGTTTGTTTGCCAACTATGAATTAAAAATAAATCGAGGCAGGACAAAGTCCGCCGGGCCCACTAGTTTCTTACATTAAACTAGCGACTCGTACTGTCTTCACATGGGTGCAATGTACTAAATTTCTCGTGATAAGTGTTTAAATGATTTTAATCAATTATTGGCGATTTGATATCTACAATCTCAGAAATTATCTTTGTATATGTCCTTTTGGACCCTTCGAGTTTGATGAAGAAGGAATCTGCTAACAAATCATTTGATGATTTTGCAAAGCATGTGATCATTAATCAAAAAGCAAAAGGCATTTAACTGACTTTGAAAATGCTACGACTCTTTGACTTGCACCTAAATCAGGACTTTTAAGAGAAGGAAGAAGTTCAGGGGAAGGTAAGTGACTCATATCAAATTACGACCACCTCTCCCTCCCAATATAATTCTGAATATTTTTATATTAAAACAACAATATTGAAAATAAAAGATATTTAAAATTCAACAAAGGCAAAGAACCAACCTAAGAATCTCCATATAAAGATCTTTTTACAGGCAATTTATTAATCTGTGACATCTTCTAAGATATTCATTCAAATAATATGCTGTAAAGGGCTGTTTTAATCTATATTGAATGCGCAATTAAACCATTTCATTAAATATGGATTACTATATTTGTTAAAATAGCAGTCGCGAATATCGAATTATCTATCGTCTATACATATCTATCTATACTAATATTATAAAGAGGTAAAGTTTGTGAGTTTCTGACGTTGTAAGGGGTAATCTCAAGAACTACTGGTCCGATTTGAATAATTCTTTCAGTGTTATATAGTTCATTCATCGAGAATGGTTATAGGCTATATATCATCACGCTAAGGCAAATAGGAGCGGAGCACAGATGAAAAATGTTTCAAAATCGAGATGTTTTTTTCTTTTTGAGAGCTTCTGCTGTGTGTCAGCGTTAGCCCAGAGTAGTAACTATTACTACGCGGACGAAGTCGCGGGCAGGGGCTATAATCTATATACTAATATTATAAAGAGGTAAAGTTCCGCGTGGAACGTAATATAGAATACCGTCTGACCCAGGTGATGTATCTTTCTTACATGATAAAACCCCTTTTAATTCACTGATAGAAAACAAATTATTGATGGTGGAACTATTCCCTATAATAGGTGGCACAGAATTTAATAGATCGTCTGGAATCTGATCTTTAAATGGTACCGTAGGTGGGGCCAGATGGTCCATGAAACTTTCAGCCATTGAAGAAGGAAGTTTTGAAAGGCTAGAATTATCCAATCCACATCTAAACCGTCTGATATTACACCACACTTCTGATGGACTAGTAGGACATATAATAGGAACGTAAATCTAACGTGTCTGTATTTCTACAGGTGTCTCGGAATAAGTAATAAAATACATTTCAATCATTTTTAGTAATGTCTGTCTGTCTGTTTGAACATCTATCACTGCTAAAGTACTGTGTTCACGATAAAAGCTTATCAATTCAAAGTCATAAAGCATATCCTGGAGTATCATTTGCTCTTGGTTTTATTAAAATCGGTTCGCTCTATCAAAAGGTATTGTAATTTTAATGACGACATGACTTAAGCACGAGAGTAAAGTGGATAAGAAAATGGACTTAATACATTCAGATGATTTTATTAGTCACTATTTATTTAAATAGGTTCCACGCGAACTGTGTCGCGGGCACAGCTACTTTTTAATAATATGTAAATGGTAAAAATGATTAGTGTGTGTAATCCTATTGAATATACGCATATGTTATCCTAGACATTTTGAAGGTGTTTAATTATCATAGTACATTATTTATAACCGACTTCGAAAAAGGAGGAGGTTACTACGTTCGGTTGTATGTATTTTTTTTTATGTATGTTAATCGATATCTCCGTCAATTATGAACCGATTTTAATGATGCTTTTTTTTATTTGAATTGGTTATATTCAGAGGTGGTCCCATATAAATTTTGAAGAAAATATTCAACCCCTAAGGGGGTGATATATCGTTTATTTGATTTTCACCCACTTCGCCTCTACGTATTTTCGTGAAATTGAAACCGATTTATTATACCAATTAGAAACCAGATATATGTATGCACACTAAAAATGTAAAAAAAAAATAAACCACCTTCGATGTGTAAAACTAATAATGCACTAAAAAGGGAAAAAGAACTGAATTATTAAATTAATCAAATTAAATAATAAATATTTCTAATAATACTAGCGGACCTGGCGGACGTTGTCCTGCCTTGATAATAAAAAATAGAAATCCCAAAAGTCAACCGCAGCGCCACCTACCGGGTCCAATTGTGAATCTAAACCATTCTCGGATCCACTCGAACACGCACAAAAAATTTCATCAAAATCGGTCCAGTCGTTTAGGAGGAGTTCAGTCACATACACACGCACACAAGAAATATATATATTAAGATATTAGAAGTCGATGTCAACCTACATTTCAAATTTGTTGCAGGTAATAAAATATGTATACTATACACACATACATCACATCACGGGGCCACGAGAGTGGACCAAAACTTTGTACGTAGATGATATGAATGTAGGTTGGCATCGACTTCAAATATATTATTAGGTAGCGCGAATATCAATATTTATTATTTAATTTAATAATTCAGTTCTTTTCCCCTTTTTAGTGCATTATTTGTTTTACACATCAAAGGCGGTTTATTTTTTTTTGTAATTTTTTTTATGATATATATCATAACGATATATCTCTCTTTACCAATGCAAGCGCCAGAAAATTAGAGTACTCGTTGTTTTCTCTAGTATATGTAAATATAATATACGTAAACCTGCCGGAAGAGATTTTCTCAACGATAGTGAAAATCGTATCAAATTCAGTTACACAGTTTAGAAGTTCTAAGGGAACCGAAGAGCACTGACAGACGCCAAAAGCTACATTATTTTATAATATCTATATATTCTTGTTATAAACCTCCCTCAACAATACCCGAAAGCCTAAACATTTAAACATTTTTGGCATACAAACCAGTTACTTATGGGTCCGAACAAGATATCAGGTTCCTATTTATAACAATGTGAAAAATAGTGATATTTCTCCTAAAGCTTAATTTACGCCCAGTAATCAAAAAATCTCTTATAATGTATACTAAAATGGCTGTATGAAAATACATGGTGTATTTTGTCTACAAGAGAAAAGTGGGCACTTCATAACGACTTTAAATAGAGATTTCACAATAATACTGACGAATCCATTTCAACATTTTCGTTATTTGAATAACACGAAGGAAAACACATGGTTATATATAAAGTAGCATAAAATTATTATTAGAAGTACTGAGTATTGAAGCTTACATTCTCTCTTGTATTTATAATATTACCAAACAGCTTATTTTTAAATGTTGATAGTATTTGTGGTTACTACTATTTCTTGTACTGTGTACTCATTACAATTTATAAACAGACAAATTTATAAATGTTATATTAGTAACATGAATATAAAAAATGAGCTAAATGCAGTGATTTAATCATAAATATAACTCTCTTGTCAATGATCAAGGCTGCCCTATATTTACGCACTCCTCAAATGGCTAAATATGTGCTTAAAAATGCCAAATTCATTACTGACCACCACGAGGATCTCCATATGTAGTAAAAATGTAAAAATGTATAAACATAATAAGAATGTCAATGTAATTCTAACGTAACTGTACTTTTAGATTTTGCTGAAAAAAAAATATTGCAGGTGTCTTGGAATAAGTAATAAAATACTTTTCAATCATTTTTAGAAATGTCTGTCTGTTTGTTTGAACATGCGTCACTGCTAAAGTACTGCGTTTACGATAAAACCTCACCAAATCAAAATCATAAAGCATATCCTGGAGTATAATTTAGTCTTGGTTTCATTAAAATCGGACCAATCTATCAAAAGTTATTATAATTTTAATGACGACACTACTTAAGTACGACAGTAAAGTAGATAAGTAAATGGACTTAATACATTCAGATGATTTTATTACTCACTGTTTTTTTACATGAAGTGTAAAATATAAGTGGAACTTCTAGATGGGTGAACTGTTTTGTTTTATTATGATACAAAATGTAGGACCTCCTTGTCACATTTAATAACAGACCATGTCGTAGGCTAACTCAGCCTATAAGAATAAAACTAATTAGCAATAATAAGGATTCCATGTTTGATCAACCAAATTACACATGACTAATATTAAAAATTGTACAATGTAAAAATAGCAATATTGTGCTAATTATACCCGCTATATTCTAAATAAATTATCCCGTATTATGCAAATTCAGTGTAAGAAAATAACACACCAAAAAACAAGTCCTAAATTTGTTTGATTATCATTTGAATGTTAGTTCTATATAGATTCTAATAAAACATTAGATTTCGTTGCCATGTGATTGAAGCAATATCAAGGTCAGAGACTACAATGTGACCAAAACTGATTGCTTTAAATAGCTGCTTACATCAGATTTAATTGTATCTCGACTCTGACTAATTTATTGCCATACCTATGATGGTTTAGTCATAAGGTACAGTCACTAAGTTTTTAACATCACTAGTCTAGTTTTATTATCTCTTGTTAGGCTCCTCTAATGCTACATATATCCTTATTCTGAGTTGTGCTTCACACTCACTATATGAGGTTAACTCAAACCATTGATCAAATTAAATCAATTATACTTTATTCCATTTAGACCCTAATCAGTCGCTTATGAACGTCAAAACTACCACCGGTTCTCGCAAACAATCCAGTCATCGATAAGAAACAGCAAGAAACTCGACTGGGTATAACTTTTTAACATACATATATTTACAAAACAGTACGTGTTACAATCGTTCTTAGTGGATGCACAGAGAGGAGTCAAATCCAGACATCAACATCGTTCACATTTTGACCACTCTATAATAGCCTTTTGACAGAAGAACCCGTTTGACATGGCACTTAAACTTATAGTCTGGCAAATTGGTATTATGTTTTGGGAATTTGTTGTAAAACCTAACACTATTACTGGTTTCACTGAGTCTAAAACATGGGATGACCAGTTTGTTTCATACAGTATTTAGATCATACTGGTCTTTTACAAAATCCAGCTTTTCAACATTTTTGCAGACTTACATATTTCATGTATTGGGATGGTAAAGTTAAGACACCAAATTCCTGAAATTTTATCTTTAATGTTTCATAAGGTATCATATTATATGTTGCTTGAAATACCCATTAGTGATAACATTAGTCAAACATGTAAAACTTTACAAGAGCTATTTAACACTTTCTCTTTCTGGCCATGAAATTTAGCAAGTAACATATAAACATATGATTTCAATGCATTTTATATCATTACCAGCTTTATTAACAGACCAAAGAGAACAACATGGTAATGAATCTACTTACTAAAATGTTTTAAATATTGATTGATAGTTTATTTTTTTAACTTTATTTTTGGCAACCAATTTTAGATTATTACTGCTATTGTTGAGTAGTTAATAGTATTACAAGTTCTTCTTCCATTCCATTTTTGGCAACCAGGCTTCTAGTAGACTATTACTGCCATTGTCAAGTGAGTATCGATATTACAAGTTTCTTGATATAATTTCAATGAACTAACAAGATGGTGGCCATTTTGTTAGAACTTTCCATGGAGTTTTTGTGGCATCTCAGAATTCATGGTATGTGGTATTATTTTCCATTCACTTCACTTATGCACAATAAACAAACTATATTACATAAAACACCACCAATTTTACACAATACAGAGTTAAGTAACAAAAGATTATGTATACCTAGCGGGCCCGGCAGACGTCGTCTCGCCCTTATTATGAAAAAAATCCTTGACAAATTATATACTAAAACGTTCCTCAACAATCACTCTATCCACCGGTGAAAACCGCATGAAAATCCGTTCGGTAGTTTTTGTGTTTATTGCGAACAGATAGACAGACAGATGCGGTAGGGGACTTTGTTTTATACTATGTAATGAAATATAAAATCATCAACAGACAAAATCCCGCCAAAAACTCCTGATTGATAGTTATGAACTATATCTTACAAAGAGTCAATTCTATATTAGAAAAAAAAATCATAACTAATCATAAATTCCACTCCCTAGGATCACTTCCATTAACATTAACATTCATCCTATTAACTTTGCTATAGACAAGCATATATACAAAGTTGTTTTATTTTGTTTGACAATAATTTGCCTTCATATAATTCTCAAAATCATTCAAGTTTTAATGATCTTCATAATTTCTACTTGTTATTTATATAAATAAACAAAACAATCAATTTCCATTGATCATATAGTGATTAGCATAAAATTTATTTTCAAACACGAATAATGATTCATTTTAATCCATTACATCATTAAATGTACATATTTAATTATATTTTGTTTTGGTAGGAGTCTACTTACACAGTGGTTATATCAATTATACCATGCATAGGATCATGACAACCACGTTTAAATATTTGTAATCTCGTTAAGGCAGTGGCAGTTGGTCTAAAAATTGTTCAATGTATATTTTATTTAATTATGATAACTCACATAAACATTTACATATTTACTTCTATAAATATGTTTTTATTCATTAAATCTCAGCAAAATTATGTATGTGACAACAAATCTTGTCTAACTTCACATCAAACAATATTGTAACAAAAAAAAACTTGGAATAACTATAAATACTTGATACAAAATTGAAAAGTAACATATAATTTAAATTTTATAGAGCTTACTACAATGTTCAAATCAATCATATTTAATATTTATATTGTTCTAAAAAATATCATAGGTATAATTTTACATAACATAGGAATCTTTTAGACCCAACAAATGTAACTACATATAGATTTCATTCATAATTTAGATAAATAAGTAGAATTTGTAGAAAACTAATATTACCTATACCTTGAAAAAGCAAATTAAAATAATGAAATCCCTCCTCCCCATTTTAATCTTATTGTAACTCAATGTATAACTAACCCATTGCCAATATAAATATTGATGCATATTTTGTAATAATATAATTTGTAATCATTTCATTAATATCGTTTGAATTTTATGTTATAATTTAACTAATATCATCATCATCATCATTACCCTCATCCCACCTAAGTAGGGTTGGCACAACATGTTTTCTTTTCCCACTCTCTCCTGTCAAATGTTATCTCAGTATTCACACCTTTCACGCACATATCATTTTTCACGCAGTCTATCCATACCTTTTTCAGTCTTCCTCTACTCGTATATTCGTCCACAAACATACTCAACACTTTTCTAGTTACATGGTTTTCATCTCTCCTCATGACATGCCCATACCATGCTAACCTATTACTCCTCAACTTATCTGTCACTGGTGCTATTTTCAAACTTCGTCTGATATACTCATTCATAATTTTATCCATTCTAGTCATCATCACACACACATCACACATCTGCCCTTAACATTCGCATCTCTGCCACATGTAATTTTCTCTCATCCCTCTCTTTCGTAGCCCAGCACTCAGATGCACACAGCATGCCTGGTCTTATCATAGTTTTATAAACCTTCCCCTTGAGTTTCAAAGGCATTCATGGGTCACAAGCTACCCCAGACACATTTTGCCATTTCAACCATCCTGCATTTATTCTATTCCTCATGTCCTTATCAATGCCACCGTCACTTTGTATCAATGAACCGAGATACCGAAAATTAGAGCAGGCTGGTAAGGATACACCATTTATGGCTATAGGAAAAAAACTAGATGTACCACCGAAGTCGCAAAACAAATGTTCAGTTTTTGTTCTACTAATTTTCAAACCAACATTCTCCAGTTTTTCTCGCCATTTTTCCAGCCTGCTCTGGAGCTCGGCAACATCTTCTCCGATAAGAACAATATCATCAGCAAACAGCATACACCAAGGTGTATCCTCCTGTATGTCTGATGTTAATGCATCCATAACAAGAAGAAATAAATAAGGGCTCAAAGCTGAACCCTGGTGTAACCCTACCGCCACATTGAAATCATCGGTAACTCCAGCTTCGGACCTAACGTGTGTTATTAAACTAATATCATATAAACAAAAAACTATTTCAAAATATTGCCAACCTAAGTAAAATAATAAATTGCTAGAATAATGTTTTTATTGTAAGTAAAAGAAAGTTCTAAAAGCTTTTTTTCAATAACAATAGACTTCTAAATATTCTTATTCATCGATGAGAAAATAAAGAATGTAGATCGGTTTATGATAAGAAACTAACCCATGACTCAAATATAATGACATCATCCGGCTATCGATTAACACCACAGACTCCAATTATCCAATACACGATAAAGTATGAATGAATAGTACTAAGAACAATATTATGTACTTACGGTTCATTCAAGAAAGATGAAACGAACAAGATATTTTCTATGAAGCTTCTATCTCTACCATAAATCACGGGTTTCTGTGGTTGACTATTCACGTTCAATATTCGAAAAAGTATACAGAGTATCACTGCAACAACAGCTAGTAAAACGGTCGACATTGTATTACGATCAATCAGTAAAATACGACTGATGATAAGAAGAAAAGTCTACATAATATCGGCAGAATGTTACTTCCTAAGGAGAAGTAACAAACACCCACCCGCCACGCAAGATCAAATACAACTGAAGTTTTCAAATGACAACTGAATACACTTTGAGATTCTAGAATTCAAAAGATTGAACTCCTACTCAAGTGGCTATAAAGACAATGCTATCGCTTGATTTGATAAAAAGATCTGAAAGCAGAAATGTGATTGGATGCCAATAATAAGACTTTCTTAAAATGTCAGCTTGACATTTTGCGATTTATTGTCAGTTATTTGTCACGAGTTTCTTTTCAGGCAAACGTCATTAAATATTCACAGATTATATTTACAGATGCAGTCCGTGATTACAGATTAAAAAATAATGCTAGAAAATATGCTCATTAGATGCTTATATTAGGTCTTTACCTATGAAATTGCCGTTTTGTATGAAAAAATTTAAACGAATTTTTTCATGTATTTTTTATTTGTATTAATCGAAGTAATCACCCATGCAATCAATGCATCTTTGCTAACGCAGTGGCAGTTTATTGATGCCCTTCTTAAAGAAATCAGCTGGACGGGAGGCAACAAATTCTTCAAAGGCATTTTGTACTGCCTCTCGGGTATTGAATTTTTTTCCTGCCAAGGAGTTATCCAAATTCTGGAAAAAGTAGTAGTCTGTAAGCGCAAGGTCTGGTGAGTAGGGTGGATGACGGAGAACTTCCAACCCCAGTTCTTGCAACTTGGAGACCGTCTGCTGTGCAGTATGAGGTCGCGCGTTGTCGTGCAGGAGCAGCGAAGACGAGCGATTGACCAATGCTGGTTGGAGATGTGCCAGCTTCTCCATCATTGTGTTCAGTTCTTTACAGTACACATCTGCAGTAATGCTCACCGCATTTGGTAAGAAGCTGTGATGAATCACACCGGCGCTAGACCACCAAAGAGTTTTCTAGGGGTAAGTTTTCGTTTAGGGCATTGTTTAGGTGCTGAACCAGGATCCAACCAACTTGCTGAGCGCTTGCGGTTATCAAACAGAATCCATTTTTCATCGCAGGTAACAATGCGGTTCAAAATTCCTTCATTTGTGTGTCTGTTGAGCAGTGCAAGGCACGTCTCGACGCGTACTTCGCGCTGGCGGTCATTGAGTTCCTGGGGCACCCATTTGTCAAGCTTTTTTACCTTGCCAATTTCACGCAAATGGACCAATATTGTTTTGACGCTAACGTCGAAAGCTGCTACTAATTCAGCCGTAGATTGTGTATCATCAGCTTCCACAATCGCCTTTAATTCGTCATTGTCGACCAAAGTCTTCGGACGACCGCGAGGTTCATTTTTCAGGTCGAAATTCCCAGAACGGAAGCGAGCAAACCAATAACAGGTGGTGCGTTGGTTTGTAGTGTTAGCTCCGTAAACGTCGTTGATGTTGCGTGCCGCGTTGCTGCTACGACGGTACTCATATTCCATAATTACTCGAATTTTTAACGTATCCATGATGACAAAAAAGATTGAAATGTGATGAAAATGTAACACTAATCAATAAACAAATGACTACTTTTGGAAAAAGAATTCCATGTTTTTAAAATAAAATTAATTTGAAATTAGAATTCTTAGCCAAACAAAAATTATTTTGATTTGAAATAGCCAGTACTGCAGAACGGCAATTTCATAGGTAAAGACCTATTATAAATATAGTTGGACTTTTTGGCGGGATTTTAGTCTGTCATGTAGTGGATTTTATATTTTATTCATAATCTTGCGTTACATGACTCTATATTGTGTAAAATTGGTGGTGTTTTATGTAATATAAATAAAATGTATAAAATGAAGTGAATGAAAAATAATACCACGGAGCGTGAGTTCTGGGACAAGGGAGCCACCATCTTGTTGGAATATTAACATTGACGTTGAAATGATCGCACGACACTAACTTGTAATAATATTGACTACTCGACAATGGCAGTAATAATCTGAAGGATTGGTTGCCAAAAATAAAGTTAAAAAAAAAATATATATATATATATATATATATATATATATATATATCTTAATATATATATTTCTTGTGTGCGTGTGTATGTGACTGAACTCCTAAACGACTGGACCGATTTTGATGAAATTTTTTGTGTGTGTTCGTGGAGATTCGAGAATGGTTTAGATTCACAATTGGACCCGGCAGGTGGCGCTGCGATCGACTTTTAGGATTTTTTTTGTTTTCAAGGCAGGACAACGTCCGCCCGGTCCGCTAGTATATATATATATATATATAGGTTTTTTTAATAAATCGCAAACAAGCAGTGATAGGAATGTAGTAAATCTATTATTTCAAGTTCGTAAATATCTTCTTGAGGTTTTAGATCCCAATTAAGATGAAATAAAAACACCCAATAGGACACCATAAGTTTATTAGAGAAAAAAATGTCCGTAAGCCTAAAGTAACGAATTACCAATAAATAACACAAATGATAAATTATCCAAGAATTTTCGTAATTCAACATAAAATCGAATTCCTGTCTACAACTGAATCTTCGGTACAATCATATTTCAATCATTTATACATACATCTAAACAATATTATTTAACATTCGACATAGACAGGGCCGGATTTAAAGGCTGGGATACACGGGGGTAATGAAATGGGGGGGCATACCGAATAATTTGGAATATGGTCTATGATGTTTAATAAAAACTCGTAAATGTAAATTTTATTTCTTTGTCAAACTGGGTTTATTTTTTTATTATATAATAATTAAGACTTATATTGTAGAACCTCTTATATATTAGGTCCTTTGGATGAAACCCTTGTTGTCCCCTAAACCCGTCCCTGGAATTGAGTTTAAATCATAAAAATATTCAACTATTCTATAAGTATTACAAATTGTTATGTCTAAATATCGCAATATTGTTCTAAACTGTGTAAGTCTTTATCTATTTGTGACAATGTATATATTCAATATAACATTTTTATTAAGTTTTATCAATATAATATTTGCATAGATAAAGAGATAATCTTAAATTTTGTAAAATTAAATGAGCAAACACTATTTTATTTTCTTTATAATAAATGTATTTTAGCTGACGCTATGTAAGGCGAGTGAATCAGTCGGTATTTATCATTTTATTCATATTACAAACAGGTACGTGTACGGGAAGGGGGTATGTGGCTCACTTGGATTCCGGAATTTTTAAAGATATAAACAGCGACTGCTAATCTATGTAGTTATATTTTGTTATGCTGTCTTATATCTTTGAAACAAGCTCCTTTAGAAAATAATTAACAGGAGTGTAAGGGCAGCATACATTGTTTATTTTTTTGATCATATCTTACTAGGTAATATGTTAAAGATAAATTAGTTATGCGTATATGGGACATATGGTCACAAGACACAACTATTGAGTTGTAATGAAGTCCCAGTATATAATATGTGGAACTAACAAATAATTAATGACTAATCCCACAGTTTAAAGTTATAGTGAAAGGTATGAGTGCAGAAAATAATTTTATGTCTCTATATTCGAAATTCAACAGTCATATTATATAAATATATCATTAACTTCCTCGAAACTACTACATACTAGTCTCTAGAAATTAGATATTTATAACTTCGTAGTTTTACTTCGCTCTCTATTCATAATAAAATGAACTGACATATTAAATTAAAGCTTATACTTTGTAGCTACCTGATTGCAGCGAATCATACTATACGCATTTTATATCTCCCGTGATTTGACCCCCCAAATTAAAAAACCGAGTGCACACACACACACCCATACTTAAATAATGTTATTTCTTGTTAACCAGTTACCTTCGCTATAACGAGTCTTATTATATAAGTCTACATCCAATATGATCTAAAAAGGGATCATATAATTTTCATCTGGTGGAAAAAAGAGATCGAATAGAGATTAAATGGACAATTTTGTTGATATACAAAAAGTCTTATAACATTAGCAAAAAGCTACCTTACATTTGTAAAAGATCCTTATAAAAATATTATAGATAGCTATAAGTATATTGCGTAACTTAGTGTCATATAGTGTACACACCATAGCGATGAACTTAAATGATCAACAATGACCTTGCCGAGTGACACAGCCGTCAGGAGGCCAGACTCGTTTCACGTACATATAACCGCCCTATAAATAAATATTATTTACAAACGCTAGATATAATTACAGATGACGGGAAAAATGGTATTACTTTGTAGACAATCCACATTCATATTCACACTAGTGATCAGGTTTGCCACCTCGAACAGTTGGGGGTAATACTATATTGTTGCTAGGTTCTCAAATCTGGTGCAACGTAAAATTGCTCAAATGATTATATAATAAAATTAAGTAACTCTATTAACCCAAGGGATTGTAGCGTTGAAATGCGCTTTTCAAAGAACTCCAAACAAGCATATTTTTCAAAAGTAGTTGTTTCTCGTCATAACACCTAATTGTGAGACAGGGTCCCGAAAAGCCCTAACCCAATACTTCTCTGTCCAGTACATTCAATGATCTGGAAACCCTTATTGTGATGATAACTTAAACTATATGTAATGGCAAACTATATTAAACTTACTCACTATTCTCTCACTTTAAACTATGTAACTATGATAATAAATTAGTTTATATTAACAATATCGATTACTAATTAACATGTAAAAACAACGATGAGGAGATAATTTTCAAGCTAACCGGAAGCACGATACTTTCATCGAAACAATTACTAATATGTTATAAACGTGTACTTATTATGTTGGTGTTAATGACGTCACTAATCATTGATACTCGTATTATTAGAATACGAGTAATAATACATATTGGAACATTTTATCTGTACATATAATAAAAATAAAGTGCCCGTATGTAAGATCAGAATAACGACTTTTGACTGAGTGGATATGAAAGTATATATGCAAAATAACAAAAAAATAATTTTTAAAGGTTATGTCTGTCTATCTGTCTGTTTGTTTCGGGTAAGCTCCGAAACGGCTTGACCGATTCTGACTGGAATTTCACTGGCAGATAGCTGAAATTATAGCGGGTGACATAGGCTATTTTATTTTAGACTAGTATGAAATAAAATAAGAAAATACATTTGTTTTTCTTTTTTAGTTCCCGTAGATAAATTGAAAGTATTCAATTCTAAATAATAACTTCTTTAATAAGATATTCTCTTAATGGTTCGTTATATTCCAAAATATAAATGAGAATCTTCATGTATACATTCCAATTTCGACTATCAGCTTTTTTTATTGTAGCTCGGCAAAGTGACTGTACTGTGCCTGATGGTAAGCACAGTACAATCCAAAAACAATGGCGACCACCGAAAGACATACTATCCATCGCTGGTCGCCGCTGTCATGCCGGCCTGAAACTGAAACTGCCCCCGGTTGCTGGATATACACCGGCTGACCCCGGAACGCGACACGCCCAAACGTGCCACTATAGCGGGTGTTCCACCTGGTGTACGGTGGTCGCGATCCAGTCGGGTACAGACACCCTACCACCCCGCACACAGACCCCCTGTCACAGTTATGGATTACTAACATATCTCTTTCAAATATAGTATATTCCGGATACCTTGATAATTATCTCATAGTCATATATAAATTAGCCCAAATGATCCTTGCAAAATACTGTATAGCAAGCGAATAATCCAAGTGTACGTCATTGGATGCAGTCGTATTATTATTACAAGTTATGGCCATTGAAATTTTACGAATAATATGTAATTTGTGCAACATTATTTATATATCTATGCGTTATATGAACAAATGTATCAACGACGGCATCGAGATTATAAATATCAGACCGTAACTTTTAGTGTAAATCTCGATTTCTTTAATTATAATCAATCTTTAACAGCTGTCTGCTACTAGTTTACATTTATAATAAATAAGTATAAAAATTCTTCAATGACTTTATTTAATATTGGAAAAATATAAGAATTATTCATATCATTTCTATTATTAAAACAGTTTAAATTATTCGAATCGTTTCAATAGTCGGCACGACTTTCAAATCAATTTATTGTAATCGATTCTTCAAACAACAATATGTATATTCTACTATTTCCATATTAACAATAGAAATGTAATTCAATTACTGATTATTCCAGCATCAGCATAGAGTTTAAGATTGTAATATTAATAACATTATCATTATAATAGAAAAAGTTAAATTCCACTCTCCGATGCACAACTACTATATACATTACTACAATAATCCTGTATGGATGAAAACTCGTCTTAAAGACAACAATAATTACACAGTCATAGAACACAGAGTTCAAAATACAAAATAAACAATTATCCCAGATGATCAACGTATGAAACATATAGCACCAGCAATCGTAACAACCATAATGAATTGTTCACGCGTCCACTCACAAACTTATACTAGTCCGGAGTCACAAGATATACATATGTAAGGCGTGTTTAAATTAATTACACCACTACAATATATTACTGAGCATTACGTACTAAACGTTATTGAGACACCACCGAGTAATTTCTATATACAACACTCTCGATTCGAGCTCAATCAAGGTACAAAGCAGAATGTCTTGTGGATTAGATGTGAAAATTCCCAAAGTTTACCCAAAATGTTTTGGAAACATTGGCAATTGTCAAATATCTATATGATATCTACTGGAAACAACAGAAGTGAGTCTACAGTTAGCTGTAGATTGAGATGGAACGGGTGAAAGTGAATTACAGTGGATTTCATTTATAATGACCTCGGTTGTAACGACTTTCTGGTTATAGCGACGTCAGACTTACGTCCCTTAAATTTAAAGCATACTCTCGTAGGAAATACATTCGGCAATAGCGACTTCTGGTATAGCGTCAATTTTGGATATAGCTACTTATTATTTGAACCATTTGTGACAAATTATTATTTAATTATTATAGGTAGGACTACTTGTACAAAGTTCTACAAATTATGTGATATAACAATGCTAAAAAAGTACTGTTTGTTTGGTGAAGGCAACATTCATTTAAATATTGAAGACATTATGAAAATAGGATACACCTTACGGCTTATACAAAAACTAAACTTAAATAATGCACTATAAGACATTTTTTCCATAACACCAGTATATAACATATACAGTTCGATAAATAAATATAGATATATGTACATGACTTTCCGCGAATTTGGATATAGCGACTTCCGGATATAGCGACTTCCGAATATAGCGACTTCCGGATATAGCGACTTTCGTATATAGCGATTTCCGGATATAACGACTTCCGGATATAGCTATTTTCGGCTATAGCGACGACTTCAAAGTGGTCTTTATAACCGAAATCCACTGTAGTATAGATATAGCTACCGAAGAAGGCCAAGCGTGATGGAGGCAGTCCGAGTGGTGTGGAGGTGGTGGGTAGAGATGCAGGAGAGGCTCGTGAGTCGTCAGCGTATGAGGCAGGTGAGGCAGAGCTCGGCGGACCCGATGCAGTCGTCGTGGCAGAACGCGCCGCACTTCTTGCAGAGGATCATCGCGCGCAGGTTGCACACGCACGCGTCGTCCGCGCCCACGCTCCTGCACCGCGACACGCTCTGTAAATAAATCAAATCATTATTTCAATAAATATATCTTTATTATATTTTTGGCAAACAATCTTCTGGTATATTATTAATGCCATTGTCGAGTAGATAATAATATTACAAGTTTCTTGTGATCATTTGAATGAACTACTTTTCTCTTTTTTGATTGTATCCTCTATAGTATTATCATCTTTTGTATTGTATAATGACTCTGTATTGTATTGTATGGTAAATGCTGTAATCGACTGTAATTAATCGCATAATGTGAACTATCCTTTTGTTCTATTTTTAACCGACTTCGAAAAAGGAGGAGGTTACTACGTTCGGTTGTATGTATTTTTATTTTATGTATGTTAATCGATATCTCCGTCAATTATGAACCGATTTTAATGATGCTTTCTTTATTTGAAATGGTTATAAATTTGAAGAAAATATTCAACCTCTAAGGGGGTGAAATATCGTTTATTTGATTTTCACCCACTTCGTCTCTACGTATTTTCGTGAAATTGGAACCGATTTATTATACCCATTAGAAACCAGATATATTTATGCACACTAAAAATGGAAAAATAAATTTTTTTTACAAAAAAAAAAATAAACCGCCTTCGATGTGAAAAACTAATAAGGCACTAAAAAGCGAAAAATAACTGAATTATTAAATTAACCAAATTAAATAAAAAATATTGATATTTGCGCTACCTAAAAATATATTTGAAGTCAATGCCAACCTACATTTGAAATTTGTTGCGGGTGATAAAATATGTACGAGATGGTGGGACACGAGAGTGGACCAAAACTTTGTATATAGATGATATGAATTTATGTTGGCATTGACTTCAAATATATTATTAGGTAGCGCAAATATCAATAATTTTTTTATTTAATTTGGTTAATTTAATAATTCAGTTATTTTTCGCTTTTTAGTGCCTTATTAGTTTTTCACATCGAAGGCGGTTTATTTTTTTTGTCAAAAAATTTATAGATATATGGTGCTGGTTGAAATCTACCTCAAATCTTTTGTTTATTTATTATCGTTGAATTTGATAAAAATCTACATGGCAATGACATAATTGTTGAATTTTCCACAGGGGACAAAGACTAAATAATTTTTGAAGTAAAACTTCTTAGCCGCGACTAGGAGGTAACTGGACGACAATGCAACAGAAGGCCGTTACGGCAATATGGCGTCACGTTTCTGTAACATCTGGTTTTTAAATATTTTTCATTTTGTCAATAAATAGTTTACAAACAAATCAATCAAAAAAAAAAATTATAAAAAACATTAAATTGAATAATAATACAAATCATACAATATAATTAATTATGTATATACGGACGCCCGACCGTGCTGCCATCTGGGTTCAATGTAAGTAAGTAACAAATTAAATCAAAGCTTCATCATCTGTAGTGCCACCTATTAACTAATTCGGAACTTAAATAATACAGGCAATATTATTAGCAACTCTTTGTTATAAAGTAAATAAAATATAGAAAAGTACGAACAGATTACTATGACAAGTAACGAATTAAATTAAAATAGAAATTTTGGTTATGTTTACGCCAAAGAAATTTTACTTCAATTGCGGGTGACGGTTACACTCACTCAATTTTTTTTTACAATTGCATGTATGCATACAATTTGCATGTATTTTGCCGCTAATCTATTATCTGATCCTGATTATTATGGTCCTGATTATCAAAAAAGAAATAAACTAACAAGATGATGGCCGTCTTGTTAGAACTTTCCAGATAATTTTTGTGGTAAGTCAGAATCCATGCTCCGTGGTATTATTTTCCATCCACTTCACTTGTGCACAATACCCTAACAACATTACGTAAAACATCACCAATATTACCAAATATAAAGCCAAATAGCACAAGATTATGAATAAAAAACACAATCACAATATGACATTCCAAGATTATGCCAAAAACTCTTTATGTGTCTTACTAAAATAACACGCTTTTAAAACATACTGAAAAAGTAGATAAAAATACCAAAAACTTAGGGCAATCATTGTTTTTTTTTAAAGTGAGACATTTTTCCATTGCCTCAAATTTTATTGAGAGTTAATTTTACATTGTAATACAGTTCTGAGCTGTTTCAAGCTTCCAGTCTTATGGGACGACAGTTTAACAACTTGATTACAAACTTTGCACTGAACAAAAAGATATGAAAGCATGTTAATAAAAATACATATAAATACATAGTACAGTAGTATCATCTCGCTAAATAACAAATAAATAAAAAATGGATTGTATTAACATTGCAATCATTTTTTGACCAACAGTACTTCATATAACTTTTACTTTTATTATAGAGTAATTAACTAAAGTTAATCAAATCAAAAATACTTTATTCAGTTTAGGCCCTAATAAGGCACTTATGAACGTCAAATACTACCACCGGTTTGGAAAACAACCCAGTCATCGAGAAGAACTGGCAAGAAACTCGATTGGGTACATTTTTTTTAACATATATTTCCAATACATCATACAATGCTTTTAGTGGATGCACAGAGAGGAGTCAATTCCAGACATCACTATCATTCACATACTGATCCACTCTATAATATCCTTTTGAAACTAAAACCCGTTTGACGTGGCGGTTAAATTTACAGTCCGGTAACATGCTTCGGGACTTTATTATAGAACCTAACAACTACCTAAAAAACTATTACTGGTTTTGCTAAGTCTGAAACATGGGATCACCAGTTTATCACAGTTTCTAGTATTTAGATCACAGTTTCTAGTATTTACGTTTACTTTAATATGTTAATATACGTTAATTTACATTAATATATGTTTAATCAAATTAAGCATCATTAAGCATTAGCATGCATGATGTCGAGTAAATTAAATGATAAGGAAACATATACTCACAACATTGGTGTTTTGGTTGGAAGGCGGAGCGCTGGACGCACGTGGCGCTACATTATGCGTTCTCTGCACAAGAATGTATTGACCCATGTTGTTTGGCCGATTCTCGTTCATCTAAAGCAATTACATACATTCAAGTACTAATTTTACATGAAATATCTGTAGGCATTAGTTCAAAAAATTCAAATATGAAATGGGAGGGAGAAAATATTTGAAATTTAAATAGAAATTATAAAAAAAAGAAAAATTTTTTATATAATTAATTATTTATAAAAAAAAATAATAAAATTTATTTTACAATAAAAAAAAAAAAAAAAAAAAAAAAAAATTAAAAATAAAAACTTAGGAGGGTGAAAAGAAATAAGGGGAAGAAGTGGGAGGGGGGAAATGTGGGGGGGGGGAAGGAAAGAAAAAAAAAATTATATTTTAAAATTTTATTGATTTTATAATCATTAATAAACAAAATTTACAAAATAAAAAAAATAACTTTTTATTATTTTTTAGAGGGGAATTATATATAAGGGAAAGGGGGAAAGGAGAGGGAAGAGGGAAAGGGGGGGAGGGAAAAAAAAGGGGAGGGAGAAGTTTTAAAAAAAAAACAAAATAAAAGAAAGGAAAGGAGGAAAAAAAAAAGAAAGAAAAAAAAAAAGGGGATATTATAGTAGGGAGGGGGGAAGAAGAGGAGAAAGAGAGGAGAGAGGGAGAGAGAAAAAAAAAAATAAAAGAGAAAAAAAAAAGAGGAATAAGTGAGGGGAAAGGAAAAGAAAAAAGAAAAGGGGAGGAAAGAAGGAAAAAAAAAAAAAAAAGAAGGGGAGGAAAAAAAGGGGGTGTTATGAAAAATTTTTATAATCAAAAAAAAAAAAAAGAAAATAAAAATCAAAATGAAAAAAAGGGAAAGAAAAAATAAAAAAAAAGAAAATCGGCCCCCAAAAAAGAAAAATGTTGTGAACAAATAAAAAAAAAAAAAAAAAAAAAAAAAAAAAAGAAAGAAGAGGGGGGGGGGAGGGGGACAAACCCCCAGAAAAAAAAAACAAAAAGAAAAAAAATAAAATAATAAAAAAAATATTTTTAATAAAAAAAAAAAAAAAAAAAAAAAAAAAGAAAAAAAAAAAAAAAAAAGGGGGGGGATAGGGGGAGAAAAAAATTAAAAAAAAAATTTTTATTATTTTTAATTACCCCCCCCCCCCCCCCCTAAATGGTAAATTTTAATCTTTATTCCAAGGTTTATTCTAATTTTCAAACTATTTTTATACTATATTTTGTTCTGCCAAAACTAAATCACTGTGGAGAAATGATTCCTTCACATTTGTTATGATGTAAATGTAATCCACCTTAATTTAATACATATTCAAAAAATACGTATAGGTACTTTTAGAAGTATGGATAAAATTAATTCAACTTAAGTACTCATGTATCTGATTACTTTAAGATTCTATATTATAAGCTACTCAGAAAATAAGATTTTTAGCAATATTAATATTATGTCAAATAAAATGAGAGAACCTCATTGTGATGCATAACAGAGACGGGTAGATGTCGCACGAGTAGCGGCGCCTGCGCAGTGTGGTGCGGTTGCAGCGGGAGCGGTTGCGACGGGTGCGGTTGCGGCGCGTGCGGTTGCGGCGCGTGCGGTTGTGGCGGGTTGGGTTGGAGCGGTCGCGGCGCGCGAGGCGTACGCGAGAGCAGCGCAGGCGGCGGCCGCAGTTGCCCGCGCAACGCATCTCTGTTCGGGCTGTTTTGTATAACGGCCTGACATATCTGATAACTTCGTTCCAAGTTGACCGCACCTGGTGGCACTTTATTCGAGCTCCGACTCCTACCAGCAAAACAAACTTTCCAATTAGAGAAATTAGACCGATTCTGATGTTGGCCCCAACTTTATTCGTACGAGTGGATTGACAAAAAAAAATCTTTCGAGACATCGCTCGCCCCGCCATTGATATTTGACGGATGCATATCGTTTTTATTAAAGGAATTGTGTACTGTACGTATTGTATGTACACATCAACAGCTCACTTAATTTACTGTGCTATGCAAATGGTTTGTACTTGACTTCAGTTATTAAAACACCATTCAGCTCATGCCAGATTGGTTGAAATGAATAAGAAATAAACGAAGTATATATAAAAATATATACAAACTGGCATTTTATAATGAAAATGTATTTTAAAGCATTTAAAAAAATCTAAAGTTCAATATCAGGAATGGTGCAATACTACATGAATTCAATTACTGTAATGAGACTGAGCTTTCAATAAAGAAATTAATACTATAACATAATACTCAGGCAATTTTCAATGCTGACTACCACCCTACAATTAAAAGCCTCTTGCCGAGGACCTCTAATATTATTCTAGTATTTAAGATATTATTTCAATTAAAAAAGAATTAATGTTTCATACCTGTTAGATTCTTTTCCAGACTTGGATTTCTTTCCGACTGCCCTCGCACCTTGCGCAATGGTGCTAGAGTTGACCGGCGCGTTCGATAATGTACTACTACTCGTGACTAGAGAAGTGACAATGTCGAGTTCCTGTTTCAAGGACGTATCTCTCATCGACTGACAACTTTCTGAAGAGTTTGACGATTCCATATTGTAATTAGAGTCTCTATCCTCCTTGTACATGCAATTTTCATCATTCATGCTTACATCTTCTATACTGGTTTTCGTATCTTCGCTCACATACTTAGCACTGTCATTTATGTTGGAGAAGTTCCTTAGACCTATAGCATTTTCGTTGTTTGGCCATTCATTATCATTCTTCCATATAACTGCAGATGTCTTCGGTTTTGCTGGATCTTGCGTACTATCGTCCGGGTATGATACAATCTGTAATATAATCATTCTAAGTGAAACACCCAAATATAAATATTGGGCTTTATGTATGTAACAGTAAAATTAATGAATAATCTCATTAAATCAATTCTCGATCACTAAATCTACTAAATCACCTACATCTACTAAATCAATACTCGATTCATGGAAACAAGGTTAGACTGCTGTTGGACTAGCATCATACATATTTAAGCTACATTGCCACAGTGCCCACACCTCTTCTTCTTGTCTTAAGAGTTTAGTTAGTAATACTCGTTGGTAAATAAACCATTACAACTTGGTCCTTGGACATAGTAACTTAGAGTAACAAGAATATACGTAAACACGTGAAGTGACAAGCGCATTTACGATATAAATTGAACTCCCTAAAAAACCGTGTTATTTACATAGACACTAAGAAATCCCAGTGTGCGACCTCTACATATTAAAAGATCCTATTTTCATTGGGATTTTTTATTACAACCCTAAAGATATTTAAGTATGGATTTAGAGTAAGTAAATAGTCGATTTTTTAAACAACGTAATCTTGTAAGCCATATTGTAATGTTAAAACAGTCAACGTCAGATGTATTGTACATTTCAATGAAACTTTCTGTTCATAAAAAATGAAATCAGTATATTAATGGCAATATTTTGTACCATTTATAGCTCATAGATATCACTCAGGGTCGTTAACTGTATAAATTTAAAATTACAAACTTAACCGCGATATATTTCATAATTTTAAATCTGAAAAGAATTTTCAAAGTCAAACGCACTTTATTCAAGCTAGCTAGCTCTTCCTGAATATCTAAAAGTACTACATCGTATTACCTTCGAAATTGATAAAAAAAATCGTAAATGCAAATAATACATTGAATATTTCTGTTAAGAGAAAAATAGTTTTCCAATAAATACTCACAGGTGTATTCGTGACTTCCATCATGGGTATTGATGAATTATGTGTTAAAGGCATGGTTACAACTGCCGTTACATCTGAAAAAACGATCCGAATAATAATCCATTCGAAGTAAACACTAAAAATTTTCTAAATGACACCACACTAATGAGATTTAACCGTTTGGCATAAATTAACATCTACCCGCATTTTTTTACATATTTCGTTCAAAAACTTACTTGTTTCGCTGATGTATGATGATAGTTCCATTAAATTAGCATGAGTTGTGTACTTAACGTCTTCACTTTCTGTAATGATAATCAAGAAATATGTAATTTAATTATCGAACATTTTCAATCCCACTGTGCGTTTTTTTTACAATAAAAAAGAATCATGGTTTACATTTATTATTTATGCGTTATTCTATGCCATATGGCAATCTTCATGTCTATGAGAGCTTTTAAAATTACGAAATTATTTTTATCTCAAATACATTTCTAAATTAGTTTGTGTTAATCATCTATACTGATATTATAAAAAGGTAAAATTTGTGAGTTTGTGACATTGTAAGGGGTAATCTCAGGAACTACTGGTCCGATTTGAAAAATTCTTTCAGTGTTATATAGCTAGCTCATTTATCGAGGAAGGTTATAGACTATATATCATCACGCTAAGACCAATAGGAGCGGAGCACCAATGAAGAATGTTTCAAAATCGGGTATACTTTCCTTCTGAGAGCTTCCACTGCGTGTTAGCGTTAGCCCAAAGTAACTATTCCACGCGAACGAAGTCGCGGGCAGAGACTAGTAGATGATTTTATAAATTAAAAAACATTCTTTTTCGAATAACATAAGTCTTTACATTTCAAAATGATCTGATAATTCTAAGATACAATTTTAGCTATTCCTAATATTTTACCCTTATTTTTCAAGATCTTAGAATTTTGTGCATATACAATATGAAGATCTTAAAAAAATATTCAAAAAACCTTATGAAAGACAAAATTTGAACTTTTCACTCAGTGTATATAAAGTAGAATTCTTAAAATAATTAAACATGTCATATGAATGATTGAAATTGGATTTAGCTCATTTTGAAATGTAAGGACACAAATAATGTCACATGACATCCATATTCATAAATTAGAAATTGCTAGTGACTTTGTAACTTTAACTAACAGTATTAAACTTGATAACAATTGTAGAGGTAGCGGAACTACTGTAGTTGTATCACATGTGGCATGTATGAAAAATTTCCTAGCAAATCATCGATTTTTATAATATTGTATTTATTTTACAATAAAATTTACGAAAGATTTCAAAGATGATAATTTTGTAAGAGACTCAACAGAAATTAAAAATAAATATACTTAAAAGTTACATATGTATTAAGGCTACTGTTGAAAGCATTACATCAAAAGAAATTATAACCAAAGAATATCAACAAGAATCTGAGGAACAAAAATTATAATTAATATTGGTTTTCTAGGATTAAATGTAAGGCATTTAATTATCTTGTTAACTTTTAGAAATTCCTTGTCAGGTAGTATAGTATATACAAAAATAAATGTAATATTTAAGTTGGTACATTTAAAACTAGTTTCAGTGTTGGCATATTACATTTGGGGATAATGTAGCTTCCTTTTAGTAAAATGATGTTCACAATCTAACAAATAGAAATAGCCTCCATTCTCAGAAATTTTACCTCTGTACTAGATAGTTTAAAGACAAAACCTTAATGTCTCTATACTGATAGATAGAAAGCACAAAGAATATACAAGTAAAAATATACAAATGCAGTAACTTACGTGATGTAAGCATAGCTAGGCTTGTTTCTAAGATAAATGATTCCGCATCTTTGAAGTGCTCATCATAATACGTGTGTACAATATTTTGCTGCTGTTTCTCTTTCTCCTGACATTTCTCTGAAGTATTCTCATTTTTGGCAACAAACTGTACTTCTTCCTTCTTTAAGTGATCTTGATTTTCATGTTTTTCAACAATTTCGAAATTCCGACAACCAACTGAATTTCTATCAAGTGATTTTTCTGGAATTAGAACATCTGAATCGCAATCGCCTATTTTATTGCTATCTTGAAACTTATCGTCTTCATAAAAATCAGGGTGACTGGGAGTGGTAGGCGCTTTGATAAACTCCTTGTTAGTTCCAGGTATCTCTACCAAGTTTGGAATAATTTCACAAGTATTCTCCGGGTTTTCATTAGTTTCGTTAATAACATTGACATTATTCATAGTTGTCTCATTTTTCAAACTGGATACTGAGGACTCGCTTCTCTCATCATATTCATAAACTGATGGAGTGGCTTTACTATCATCACTGTTTGTGTCAATGAGATCCTGTCTTGAATATAGCAATTCATCATTAGGACAAACTTGTTCATTTTCATATGTAGTGGAATCTTGAAAATCTCCACTACTAATCTCAGTGTTGTGGGCTGAAAAATTAGAATTATCCATAGCATAATCCTCTTCAAACTTTAGTCTCTTCACTGATTTGTAATCCTCATTATCGTCAGTCAATCTCTTTGGACATTCTTGTAAATGACTGTCTAAAGTGGGTGCTTTTATATCTTCACAGTCTTTTGATGTACTTAATTCTTCTATTGAAATAACACTAATATCTAATGACTGTTTCAGTTCATTTCGTTCAGCCTCTACTTCAGGTAAAAGAAGAGGATCGATGGGTGTAGACGAAACAGAATCATCTAATCGCTGAGTTGAGGAATCTGAGAAATTGAAGTCTACTTGGTAGTCTTCATATGTTTGACTGTTGCCTTTGACATGTTTTAGTGGAAGTAGATCTGGGACTGGTGCAGTTGATTTTGTACTAGCCACATTTGATTCATCCACAATTTCATCTGCTTTGGCTGATGATCTTGTAACTGCTCCGACAGATCTCATTCTCTTACTAGTACTAGATGATTTACTCTTTTTAACCTTTGCAACAGTACTACTACTTGTAATCGATGCTGTGGGTCTCAGTTTTATAGTAGTCTTTAATGATGGCCGATCTGAATGTAAGTTGAGAGAAGATTTTTCTCTTCTTAACTTTTCACCCCAGAATGGCTCAAAATGTTTCAATTTCCAAGGATCAATTTTGCTTTTCTCCTTCTCCGCTTCAGTTTTCATTTTCTGTTGGTTTTCTGGTGTGAATTCACCACCAGAGAGACCGTCCTGCCATTCCAAACAGGCGCGGGCAAAAAATTCATTATTGAGACTAGATGAATTCAATCGACCAGACGGACTTGGCCTATCAACACTAGGTAACAACTGACCTAGCTTATATTGATATAGAGGCGGTAGTAATGAGAATGTGTGCTTATTCAGTAGCGCCCTAATATTTGTGTTAACTAATATTGAATCAGGTGTTTCTAGATCAATACAACCTTCTCTTGTCTGCTGTAACTGTGCTGCTGTTGACAGTTTCTTGCCACTTCGTTTTCTAGGTTTCATACAAAATCCAGGGATACTAGCTAACACCTCACGCATAGTTGTCGGTCTTGTATTTGTACTAGGGTCGGTGTAAGACGATGCAGCAGTCCATTCTCGAGTTTCAGGGGGCGGTGGTGGCGGTAAAGGTTTTACTATAATTCTTGGTAAAGGTCGAGAATGATTAGAACTTTTTTTTCTTCTCTTCGACTGCTTTCTTGATGAGTGCTTACTCGACTTGTCAGTATCTTCAGGGATGCGTATAATAGAGTACTGTTCATTGTTATTTGTAACGTATTTATTTTCAGATGGTATTGCCGAGTACTCCATATCGTTGTTCGTTGTATCCGAAGGTGAAACATCAATTTCCATCGTTACGTTACAGTGTAAACTTATGAAATAAAAAGGGTAGAATAATGCCGATACTTTATTAGTTTTCAACCCATAATGCTATATTCTAATAAAGATAAATACTATTTGTGAAAAGTTAACAGCAGAAACTACTAAACATTAGCTGTTCGAGTGGAATAGTGTATAACGTGAAATCCATTCAAAATCTTTCTCATATGACTGCTGAGCAAAACTCAAAATGTCACAACAACAACGCAGAAAATGGATTCCTTACACAGTATTAACAATTGACCACAGATAATATTTCATTATAGAAGAATTAGGTATTATATAGTACAGTACACTTACAAAAGTGTATATACTGTACATAAAAAGATAAAAAGAAATATGTAAATCTAAGACTAATTTCGTAAATAGTTATCATAATATTTAGCAGCAAATATTCAGTGTGTTGTTTATCTATTTATTGAAGTGAAACTTCTTTATCGGCGTTGGAAAAAATTTACCGTCACATTTTTCCGTTACGCGCCATCTTGTTTGTATTCATGTCTATGATAATAAAATCCCTTTGTTTAAACTTTATCTAATTTAACTTTATTTTAATGAAATTGTTTGCCATAAAGAAAGAAAGGGTTTTTTTTTTTTTTTAACCAATTTTTGGAAAATTTTAAAAAAATTTTTTTAGGAAAAAAAAAGGAAAAAAAAAATTTTTTTTTTTTATTTTTTTAATATAATAAACAATTTTTATTTATAATTGCATTTCATTACAATAAAAACGAGTCACTGTTGTATATATTAACCACTGGTTAGGTACATCTATATATTCAATTTTCGTTTCAATTTTGACTACGGCTTGAACAAAATGCTTGGAAGCCGATTTAAAATATAACAATTATCAACAGGTACTATGTAGAGATTTCGTTTAGAATTTTTAACTATAGTTTCCCTGGCCCAAAAGAATAGGTTTATTTTAAACGCATACATAGTTACTGTTAATATTTTATATTGAATAATGGTTCTAGATTAATTAATCTTGTAATCTAATAATTAACCTTGCATGAATATTTTTTTAAAAATTTAGACAGTAACACTTAAAAAAATTAATCGGTTTTCTAACCTGTATTTGCACTGAAATGACGGTTACAATGGAACTCTTCTTCTATATAACATATGAAAGCCTCTGTTTACTGTATAGAATAGTAAGCGAGGTAAATAAGTATCATATTTTTAATTTACAAAAACGGGCAGCTCGAGTAATTTACAATCTCGCGAATTATTATAGTTTAAATAATTCAATATCTTAACTCTGCTCCGTTAATACATTCTTGATGATTTAATGTATGGCCGTAAATACTTAGTAAAGCTAGATGTAATAAACGGCAGGCATGATTTGAATACAAGAAACAATAAAAAATAGGCCGTCTCATGTTTCAGGTAAAAAGACCAGTAACCTGTTATGGTAAAAGTGTTATGTTCTATAGCAAAGTCCTTAAGCACATTTTCGATTAGCTGGATGGTGATACAAACACAGTGTTAAGCAACATTATAGGGTGAATCAATACGTGAATGGGAGTGATATCTGGAAATGACAAGTCTGTCTATACATCTGTTACAAACGATTTTGTTTAATATAAAACGATTACGTTGTAATATCCATCTTGTCACAACATTGAAAATATCGCAACACACACTTCTTCTTATTCTTTTTTTTTTAATGGCAACATTGTGCGCACATAATTTTGCCAATGTCAAGTGAATGGAGCCATAAACAATGGAGATTGCGCCAAACAGTAAATAATTATCTTTATATCCAGACCGGGCTATCTACAAACAGACACCACAAAGAAAGCACATGTAAACTAAACATACAACATATTCTTAGAATACAGACATACACAAGAGCATTACACTAAAATCTAAAGTTCAATTTTGTTAGTATTAATAAATTCCGACAAGCATTCTAGAATTAAATGATTATCAGTAACAAGAGTTAAGAGACACATAACGTTAGTAGGACGGGGAATAGAAGGAGGTAGAATATCATAGAGAGGGACTCTGTTTCTAGGGCAATTAAAAAATATGTGATCTGGTGATCCGTCTAGAGGACAGCTTAGCACCCACATTCACAAATAAAGTGATCCCTGATCCTTATTTTATTCAAATGTACTGGTGTGCTAACGTGCCCAAGGCGTAAGCGGCAAATAATAGAAACAACGTTTTTACTAACATTTCTAAATTAAAAAAACCATGGCTTTTGCGAGATATCAATTTGCAAAGACCCATAATGCTTGCCCTTAAATTTCCGAGACAAATCCCAACTCTTTTGCCACGCATCAAACAATCCTAATTTACATAATAAGCATAAGTCCCTTGCGTAAATTCTATAATGATCCAAGGAACCCGACACTATAATTGCTAATTATGAAATGACATCTGACTTGGCAACATGAGCATATTTTCATAAGAAGAATTTGCATAAAACAGAAGTGACAAATTTAGTACATGAAAACAATGATATTATAATTTACTTATAATATCTTTAAAGATGACTAGTTAGCCAGTAATAAAGAAGTAAGAAAGAAGAAAACTATGGACAAAACATAGTATAATAAGTACATGGAAGAAAACAAAAAAAAAATCTTTGATGAGTTAGTCTTTGACATTATTGCCAGGTATGTAGACTTCCCCTAAATTAAGGGAGCGTTTTAAGATACCAAAATATATAGTGGCTTTCCGAAGTGAAAAAAAACGGAGCAGTGTATTAAAGAGAATAGATCTATATTTGTATTTTTGAAATATGAGACTGGTTTTTTTTCTGTACGAGGATAAAAATGATAGGTTTGATCAGTTGAGAGTCTTACATGTAGATTAATTGTTTATATACTCAACCACCAATAATAAAAATCCTCAGAAAGTTTTATAATAAATGTCAGGGATTATTTTGGCGGGAGCTCTCTTCTCAAAACTCTAATTTTAAAGGGATTCTGAGTTACTTTCAGGGGGAAGATGCGAAAGTTATCTGGCAACAATGTTCTTCGATCTCTTTGATTTCTTCGATCTGACGCCATTTTGTGTTATGCCTGAAGTAAAAGCTTTGCGAAGTTTATAAAACACTTTGGTAATAAAAATTGAATTTAGTTTTGGATGGATATGATAAGTTCTTTATAAGTGTTACAATAAGTGAGTAAACTATATATAAATCACAAACGCTATGGGTCGAAGGTAAGGAAAGCGTAATTATGTTAACGTAAAACACATGCTTGCTTTGTTAGATGGGTATACATACGTAATAATTATTACTTATCATGTTATATATTGTTAGGGATCGCAGTAGAGACAGGCGCCGTAGTCGGAGCCGCAGTAGAAGTCGAAGCCGCAGCAGAAGTCCTCGTTACGGTCTCGGATCGGGTGGCGGTTATGGCGGTGGAGGGCGTCGTAGTAATCCCGGTGCCAATTTGCGCAAACCAAAATGGGACTTGAGTAGACTAAAGCCTTTCAAGAAAGATTTCTACGTACCGCATCCTGATGTGGAAACTAGATCAGAGTCGGAGGTTGAAGCTTGGCGAAGCGAAAATGAAATAACCCTAAAAGGTCGGAGCATACCCAAGCCGACATTAACTTTCGATGAAGCCGGTTTTCCAAATTATGTTATGGATGAAATAGACAAAATGGGATTTTCAAGACCTACGCCGATTCAGGCGCAGGGTTGGCCCATCGCTTTAGGTGGATTCGACATGGTTGGTATTGCATCTACTGGATCTGGTAAGACTTTATCATACATATTACCAGCCATTGTCCATATAAATAATCAGCCAAAATCTAGTAGAGGAGATGGTCCCATAGCTTTGGTTCTTGCCCCGACCAGAGAGTTAGCTCAACAAATTCAGGAAGTATCTGATAAATTTGCAAATACATCTAAAATTCACAACACATGCTTGTTTGGTGGAGCACCAAAAGGACCTCAAGCCAGGGATTTGGATGCTGGTGTGGAAATCGTAATAGCAACTCCTGGTCGACTATTGGACTTCCTGGAAAGCGGTAGGACAAATTTGAAACGTTGCACATACTTAGTAATAGATGAAGCAGACAGAATGTTAGACATGGGTTTTGAACCTCAGATAAGGAAAATCATTGAACAAATTAGGCCTGATCGTCAGACATTGATGTGGTCTGCAACTTGGCCTAGAGAAGTACAGAGCTTGGCTTCAGAATTCTTGAAAGATTACCTACAGATAAATGTTGGTTCGTTACAACTGGCTGCCAATCACAACATATTGCAAATTATTGATGTCTGTATGGAATATGAAAAAGAAACAAAATTAAGTACACTACTTAAAGAGATTATGGCAGAAAAAGAAAATAAAACAATAATTTTCATAGAAACAAAGAAGCGTGTTGATGATATTACCAGAAAAATGAAAAGGGATGGGTAAGTTTTTACAAGTAGAGACCATAAGTGACACCATCATAGGTAGACAGTTCACATCTTATTATGGAGCTTTCAGCTAGGTAATTAGCACAATCAGTTAGGTAACTATAGAGCAACAGACTGTTCATTATACCCATCCTGTTGGCACAGCTTCAAGTTCAAGTAACAAGCAAACACTTCTTGTTGTGTTTGAGCAGTGTCAATTAAGAGCTAGTCTAGTCATTTCTATATTTAGCATGTTAACATGAAGTTTTATAACATTTATAGAGAATATGGTGAAAAAGTATCCCATAGAGAAGAAAAGTTATATTTTTAAAATAAAATAAATTTTAGTTATAACCAGGGCTTTTTTTTCTGGGCACCGGGGCACACAGTGTCCTTAAAAGGAATTTCGAAAATATCAAAAAATTGCCTAAATTCAAATAAATTAAGATGTTTGAAATAATCTTTAGAAAATATTTTGGATTTTTTTTAACATTATCCATACATAAAGTAAATGTAATCTATCTATTTTGTAGAGTTACTGCATCGCACAGTGGTTTGTCTCTGTAGTAAGGGTTGGGTGTATAGCACTACAAATATTAAAGTCGTAATTTTACATAAAGTAAATGTTATTCGATTTCTTTAATGAAAAGCAATAGAAATACATAAATGTGCTTTTTAGATTGTATTTATAGTTCAAGAGTAAATTGAACAAGACTGTTTTCTATGTATGGGAAGCAACCAAAACCTAAACTATGAATATCTTGTGATTTTCGTTCTGAAAATCATACAACAGTATCTTAGCATTATAGTATCCAAAATAACAAGACGTACATTTTTGTTCTTTTTGACATAGAAAAAATTATGGATATACAACTTTCGAAAATTAGCATGCCCCCAAAAAGGAAGTGACAAAAAAAGGCCTGGTTATAACAATGACAACAAACTGAACAATATGGGATTACCTTAGCTGTATAGAAAATTTGTATAAATCAAATTAAATAGTTGCAATACTTGCTGACCATATAGTTACTATGAGATACTTCCCTATAAGATATTACAATACACTTTGAGTTTATTTCCATGTAATAATGTAAATGCCTTTAATTCAATGTTAAGATTTGGAAAGTCTGCTCATTTATGTAAAATTACATTGTTGTAAACATAAGATAAGGAAACTTTAGAGTCTTTCTAAATACCAGAATGGGATCCCTAGTATTTTCTTACAAGTGATGAATTAAGTATGCTAAATTTTGTTAAATCCAGTGTTATTAAATTCAATCCAGTTCAGTCAATTCAATTCAAATCCAGTCCAAAAATTAGTCAAATGAGTTCATAATAAAGTATATGTAATAATAATCAAGGGGGTGTCAATACACATAACATTGCTATAACTATAGTTAAAAAGTTGTTTTAATCAAAATTGTAATAAATTAAGTAAGTGTAATTTTAAATGCCTTTACAAGTAAAGCTTTTTCATTAGGTGGCCTGCTGTATGTATTCATGGGGACAAATCACAGAATGAAAGAGATTGGGTACTACAAGGTAAGATTAATAATACAAAGGATTCCAGGTAACATATTGCAATTTATCCAATACTATTCTTTATAAATTGATTGAGAGCACTGAAAGTATAAATGGTTATAAAATTTAATTTATCCACTTAAATGCCAAAGAATGAAGTAATAATGCAATTGTGGTCGGTCGGTATGTATGTGGGCGTCGGTTGAGAAGCGGCATCTGACGCATCTGACGGTAGATGCATGCGCATCGCGAGTATTGTTTGAACTGTCGGTGTGCATGTGCAGGCGGCGGGGAGCTGCGGGCGGTGCGCCTCTAGTTGTCGGGGCTAAGCCCCAGCCCCAGGCCCATGCACGGTCGGAGCCGCTTCTCGCGCGCCGCACGCTGCGGGGCTGCCGCTCGCGGCCCGCAGACCGCGGACGCAGCGCGTGCACGTAGCGCAGTAAGCCTCGGCCCCGGCGCCGGCACACTGCGCCCGTGCCCGGTGCCCGGTGCCCTCTCCTCTCGCTCTCCCTTCTGTTTTATGTGCACTAGCCACAATGACCACTCTCACCGAATATTTAGTTAGTAGTAAGTTTTAAACAAATCTGATGAATCATTGTTTTTTTTTTTTATTTTACTTATTCTCATTCTCACTCTTAAGGTTACCAACATTTTTGCTCATTTCACATAAAATCTTATTTAAATAGACCCGTTTACTAATTTACTTTTGAAAATAACTGTCTTATACAATTTTTAAGTTTAGAATTATAGTCTGTTTAGACAATAAAAAAATGGCATGACAAAGCGCTAAGTAAGGAGATCATTCATTTGGAAAATAATATGTTTTATACTATCATATTTCCTACACTATCATTGCTCATCTCTTTACATAACATTAATGAAATAAAATAAAAAAATGATAACATTGTAGTAAGCAATGTCTTCATTAAAAAGCAAGGTAGGAACATTTATAGGGTCTAAAATAAATAGTCCTTGTTTTTCAATAACCCTTATAATGAATTATATATAATTAAAAATACTTTAAAGTTGTAGTTTATGGTTTGAATAAGTTTCTATGTATTTATTGTTGTTTCGTACGATATAAATTATCTGTTTGAGGGTAATTATCTTTGGTGGCCTTTGAGAGCTAGAATGAAAGAACATTTTAGAAAGAATAAATAAGTGACAGTTTATTTTAATTATATCTCATTTCTGAATTCCAAATAAATCCCAATATTTTAAAAGACAATATTTATCCTATGTATACAATTATATTTAGCATAAACACTGAATGTAGTTTAAATAAACATGAAATCTCTTGTTGATATCTTCCTTGGGTTTGATAAAAATCTATATGACACTAGCAGAATTGTGGAATTTTCCACAGGGGCCATAGGCTAACAAAAATAAAACACTGTAATAGAGAAGAACATCATGAGGAAGAATTTATCCAGCCTGGGTTATATTTTTTTGCTAGTTTTTCCTAACAGCAGTTGGAGAGTTATTAAGCTGGCCCTCGATTGCTAAAATTGGAATAGTTTTAAGAGGTCTTGAAATAATATTACAGAGTATAATCAATATTACTAGAGACACACTGTGGTCCTGCACATAACAGTTTTCAACTATTTAGAAGGTGGTAAGTAGAAAGCGAGTGTCGTGGCTGCTGGGGATGTGGTTTATCGTGCCGATTGTACTTTTACACTCTTCATTGTTAAATTAATTCACAGGTTTCAATTCAAATACGTGATCTTATTTAATTACGGCATTACTAAATCTCTTCTTTATCTTATAAAGACATTTTTTACAGACTTTCGAAGTGGTAAGGCGCCTATTCTTGTTGCTACAGATGTAGCGGCACGAGGTTTAGGTACGTATTCGGTTTTACCTCTAATATAGTTTATTTTTAAGCCTCATCAAAAGGATAGATCAGATTCTAACTGTTATGTTGTTTTTAGATGTTGATGACGTTAAGTTCGTCATAAACTTTGACTACCCGAGTAATTCGGAAGACTATGTCCATCGTATAGGAAGAACTGGACGTACTAATAAAACTGGGACAGCTTATACATTTTTTACTCCATCCAATGCTGCCAAAGCAGGGGATTTAATGGCTGTACTAAAGGAAGCCAAGCAAGTCGTCAATCCAAAACTACAAGAGCTTGCTGAACGTGGCAGTGGAGGTGGACGACGTAAGTAGTGCAAATTGCTTAATGGCTTAATTCATGCAGCACAGGAATTGAGCAGATTTTATCTTTATTACGGAACTGTGCTGTATATATTATATACCTAGTCTTAATGCCGTAAATACTGAAACAAACAAAAAAATATATTTTCTATTGCAAATAACATTTATCACTTTTACAGTGTGTTAGTTTAATACATAAATATAAAACAATTTAAAATATAAAAAGTTTATTCGAAGTAGTCTCCATTGGATGTAATACAATCCTTTAAACGTTGAGGCCAGTTATCAATAAAAGCACCCACTCTTTCCATGGGAAAATTCTTCACTGCCAATCATACGGATTGTTTTAGGGACTTCAAATTATCATGGCGTTTAGAGCAAGGCGTACTCTCTAAAACAGACCATAAATCATAATCCAGTGGGTTCATATCGGGACTAGACGACGGCCAGTCTTCAGCTCTGCTTCTTCCAACCAAGACTGCGTAGACCGAGCTTTTTGAGCCGGCGTCGAGTCTTGCTGGAAGGACCATTCTTGGTTATTGAACATGGTGTTGTTAAGGGACTTCACTACCTTCTCAGGAATGGTATCTTGATACACTTGTGCCGATGTTCTGATACCTTTCTCATAAAAGTATGGCTCAGTCACTCCTTCATAGCTAATACCCCACCAAACCATCACTGAAGTCGGATAGTACCGCGTTGCACTCTATCGACTAATTGGGGGGCTTCTTTAGAGCTTTGAGCGTAAATACGGTCATTTTGTTTGTTGAAATGTTGGTCAATTGTAAAAATTTTCTCATCCGTAAACAAAATTTTTCTGTGACCTCTCTTTGCGTACCGCTTCAGTAGTTGTTTCGACTTTACCACCCTATTCTTTTTTAAATTATCAGTTAAGAAATGACCAGTACATCTCTTATAGGCTGCAAGTCCTAAGTCATCTTTTAAAATACGCGACATGGTTCTAGGTGCTATCTTCGTCTCGCGAGATAAAATCTTTTGCTTTCGAACAGGGTTTCTTCGAATTCTTTCCCTTACTGCTTTGACCACCTTTTTCGTACGAACAATACGTGGACGGCCAGTTCTTTTTCTGTCACAAACAGAGGAGGTCTCATTGTACCTATTAATGGCCCGGTACACAAACATTTTACTAACACCAAGTGTATGGAGAGCTTTAAATATTGCATTTGGCTTCATACCTACTTTGTGTAATGCAATCACAGCAATTAGGTTCTCTTTATCACACCACTCCATTTTAATATCGCAAAATATTATACAATGTATTGGCGCCAAAATGAGAAAACTCAATGACTAATCATATAAAAATGACAGATTCCAAATTCAAATGTAATATTTTGTTTATTTTTAATTGTAACAGTAATTTAAGGCCAGACTAAGTATATATTTACACGTTTCCATTGCTTTAAAAATGAATGGTAATTTTATTTTCATTATAACAGGTCATCGTGGTCGTGGCGGAAGGTATCGTCGTGGCCGGCGGTCCAGGTCGCGATCGCGCTCCCGGCGCCGGAGAAGCCGCTCGAGGTCGAGGTCACGAGACCGAGACCGCGACCGCCGCCGCCGCCGTCACAGCTCGTCCAGATCATCCCGTAGCCGATCATCGAAGTCTTCCAGAAGTCGTTCCCGTTCTCGTTCGCGTAGTCGATCACGCTCAGGCAAGTGCAGCCCCGTGAAGAATCCTACGGAATCAGTGTCTCAACCGATACCACAGGCCTTGCCAGCGCCGTCGAAACCTCTCTTACCTACTCCAATTGGGCCTCAACTCCCGTTGCTCGACAACAAAATCACCACTAAAAGACCGACTAGCCCATCTAATCCCGCAAACGCAACTGATAGAAATTTTCGATCTGACAAAGGTCCCCATCAAAATAATTTAAGTAATAGTAACCAAATACCTAATCAGCAACAACAACAACAACAACCACCACCACCACTACCGCCAATGAATCAAATACCGGCCTTAATGGCTTTAAATCCACAAATGAATATGCCGGGTCCACTCGGACCTATGAATGGGCAGCCTTATGTTATGCCACCTCCTTATTTCCCTCCTGATCAGTTTGGTATGATGGTTCCCAATTTTCCTGGGCCACTTCTTCCAAACGGAAACTGGGCTGCTCCCCCACCACCACCACCACCTCCCCCTCCTCCGGTTTCCGAGGAACCTATTAATTCGAATCATGAGAGAGGTTCGGCGCAAAGCGAGCGAGACTCAGATTACAGAAAACGCGGAGCTCGCACTGGCGGGTTCAATGAGTCGAGCAATTATGGCTCATCCTCCGGTGGGCTTGGTTCGGGCGGAGGCCTGAGCTCCAGCGGCGGTCCCAGCTCTGGCGGAGGCCTGGGCTCCGGTGGAGGCCTCGGCTCTGGCGGAGGCTTTGGCTCGGGCGGAGGTTTTGGCCATGGCGGACGCTTTGGCTCCGGTGGGGGCCTTAATTCTGGAGATGACTTCTGCTCCGGCGGAGGTCTCGGCTCTGGTGGAGGACTCGGCTCGGGCGGGGGTCGCGGTTCCGGAGGCGGCTTCGGTTCTTCCGGGGGCCTGGGTGCTGACTCTGGCGGGTATCGGTCACGGGGTCGTGATAGACGACGTCGAGGACGAGGACGGGATTACGACGACTATGACTCGGACAAACCGAGCTCCGGAGGCCTCGGGTCCTATGGACTCGGGGGCTCTGAAGGCGGCGGTCTGGGTCCACCTGCCGGCTACGGCCAGGCCTCTGGCGGTCTCGACGTACCCCACGGGAGCCAGTTGCCGCGCATGCTCCCCCAGAATACCGGCGGACCTCAGGGCGCTAACTTCACGGCTTTTGGCTCTTATGGTCCTAAGAGCAACAGGCGAAATAATTATTCGGATGATCCTAACGAAAGTTACAATAACGGTGCATTTAGAAATAATATGGATTATTACGGTCAACAAAATATGGGTCCGGGTCGACCGTACGGTGTCGGCATGGACCAGAACGGAATGGGTATGACGCTGGCGAACGGCTCCGGGGGGTACAATGACCGCCAGAGGAATCACCGACTGTGAACAACTGAGGTTTGTTCTATTCAAACCAATCCCAACTCACATTCACATGCTACATAACAATTTAATATGTCGCCTACCTATTGCTTCACCTGACCCCCTGTCTGGAAATAATTAAAACTCGGAAATTATACATCTTTCCATGGTTACATATTACAACAAATTATTCAATTGAAATTAATATTTTAATATTATGCTCTTTGTTGTTCATAGTATAATTTCTGATTTCAGAGAACGCACATAATGGGGACTCACGCCGACGCAGGAGACGATGAACACCTCCAAATTGAAGAGCTAAGGAAACAAACGTAGTTTTAAGTTATTGATTTGACTTTTTTAATGTCATTCCGCGTGTGTTTTAGGACCGTTATAATGTTAGCATTTATGTGTAACTAGTACACATTTTTAGCTAGTGTTGCCAGCATTCCTATTTGGATCAGAGTTTGGTCACTCTTAAAGTAGTAATGAATCTTTTCATCCTTTTTTAAATATTAATGAAAGTTATATTTATACTAACAAGCTAAACAAACAATTATTAGTGGAAAGACTGAATGGAATGTACTGATCTATGATCAATCTAAATCCTCCTACGAAAAGAAGCTTTAGAATATGTGGAATATTTCAATTACTTAGTAAATTTTTTGCCGCCTCACTGCTGGTAACACTACTTTAAACACTCGCATATTGCAATCAGATATATTTTGTTTCTCGATTGTTTCTTTAGAAATATTCTATATGTCTGCACCATTATCACTTTGTATGTTTACCGTTCTAGAAAGAGTCATGTTTCTCGGCTAGGATTGATCTTCGTTTTCATAGCAGTAGTCTTGTACCGAGTCAACTATTTATCCTGCTCCAAGTTCGTTATTGAATTTAAATATAAGTGGCATACAATGAAGACAACAGTTAATTTAACCGATGCAAGTTATTGTGCAGAACTTTCTGAAGTATTGATTTGAGTAAATCTCGGCACATTACTATATCACTCCCGTTTAGAACATGTATGGATGAACAGTCCACTACAGTGTTGTATATAGTATCGTAATCTAATGCCCATTTTAGATAGTATATAATTCAATCTATATGTTTATTAGACTCGTATAATTATTATAGACTTTATGGTTACTATAGTGTTAGCTCAACAAAATTAATAATTGAAATGATTTATGAATCTGTTTGTCCGTCTTAACTTATTGTGTATAGGAATTTTTCATCTCAGTAAATTGCCCAATTTTGCTCATTATGAGTTCAATATTTTCTAATTATAATAAAATTTTATCACTATTTGGGTACATTAGAAAGATAGACGGTGTAACTTAAATTCCTACGAATGAACTACAAACATTTTCGTAGCTGTATTTGAAAATAAGAAAGAAATAAATTTTTTCACCACTACAGACATTGTTTTATTTTACTATGTTAATAGAATGTAAGTTCTGAAGGGTTAAAAGAGGTTTCGAGATTTTGTTAATGGCATGCCATTAGCTGCACTGTTTCTATGGTTACATTTTTTTTGACTGCTTACTAGTTTCCATCGTTACTAATACAACATTGAATCTGGTGAAGATAAACCACAATCGGTGTAAAGTAAATTCTCGGTAAAAATTCTAAAATTACAATGAGTTTTTGCGTTGATCTTGTTTCTGAAGACTCCTTTTATGAGAATATAACATTAGGAATAACGAAACACTTGGGTTGGTTTACAGTTTTGCTATTATGTAGCGATTGTTATAGATTCGGTGCTTCCATAGATTTTCTCTAAATTTAAACTGCATACAAATTTATAGGGTACTTGTTTAATGCACCGCGCTCGCCGACCACTGATGTGGCCGGTTCTCGTTATCTTTTTTCGCGGCCTTACCAAACCGGAATAAAGGCTGCATTTGCCACTCGCATCCTGATATAATGGTCGAAGGCGAAAGAAGTGATTCCTTCTCCCCGCGGAAAGTCATAGCTACTGAGATATTCATGATCAAAGTTTTGAGGTTATGCATCACCTCCGAACAATTATTGGTTATTTTGTATATTACCAACTTCATGATTTTTGAGTGAAAACAAAACAGTTTCGTCTCGGTTTGGTTAGGTTAAGTACGAAAAGAGATAACGTGAGCCGGCCGCGCTGCGTTACACAAGAACTTTCAGTTAGCATATTTGTTTAGCGTATTCGTGCGTGTTCATATTACACCTGTCAGTACACCTAAATCAGTTTTATTTTTAATTGACTTCAAAAAGCGTTGTTATAATTATTCTGTTTATTCTTTTCATTTTTAGAAATGCCGATTAGAATTGTGTGCTAAGCGTACATATTAATCTCAGATTTTTGTATACATATATCAGTACAATACCTACTGATTTCGGAATTATAATTTTTTATATATATGCAGTATCCTTCAAACATTGATCTGTCAGAAATGTATGAGTAGAATAATAAAGAAGCATTATAATATAATTTTATTAATCTATAATATACAAAACAACTGCAACATTGGTATAAGCAACAGTAATAGTTAATATGAATTAGCCTTGTGTTTTGGTAAAAATCTAAATCCTTCTGGTACAGGCCCTAATAACATTTCACTGATTTTTATCCAATCCGTACAATTGCCAGATGCCATCAACGTTTCCAAGTCATCCCTACCAAAATATATTGGTGGTCTTTCATTAATTTTTTGAGGAGGTCTTTCCAGTACTCCTACAGGCACATAGCGATATAGGAATGATAACCATTCAAGCATAAATCGCCGTGTATTCTCAACACCTTGCAAATCTGAGCCCCAGTGTTCTAAACCATAGTTTGTATATTTTTTTAATATATCAAATCTCTCTTTACTACTTATGTCCCATATTTTCTGTTCTTTGATTTCAGTGAATATCCACGGCTTGATTAAGGCACCTCTACCAATCATAACTCCTTGTACTGTTGGTGCAGTTTTCCTTCTTTCCATATAGTCCTCATAGCTTAAAATATCACCATTACCAAATACAGCACAAGGTGCTGCAGCTTTTGCACATGTCTCAATATACTCCCAGTCGGCTGACCTTGTATACCTGGCTTCTCTCGATCTACCATGGATGGTAATGAGAGATGCACCCCAATCAGACATTTTTGGCACAATTGTGTGAGTTATTTTCTTATCTTGGTACACACCTGTTCTCATTTTTATTGTGAATGGAATACTTAGAATTTTCGAAGCGCATCTAACAGAGGCTTCCAAAGCTGGCAGCCTGTGCATCATTCCACAACCTCCACCCTTTTTATAAATCAAGTCAATTGGACATCCCAAATTTAAGTCAATAAAATCTAACTCAGTATTTTCTTCTAAAATTTGTGCCACTTTGGTTATAGTGTAGACATTGTTGCCACATATTTGTGCTCCAAAAAAATCTTCCGATTCATGCCTCTTAACTAGAGCCCATTCTTGTTTTAATCCTTTGAGCAATGACTCACACAGTGCCATTTCTCCACAAGTAATATCAGCTCCAAACTCTTTACAAATCCTCCTGAAAGGTAAGTTCCCTACTGTTGTTAATGGACTGAGATATAGTTTATCTCGCCAATCAATTGTCTTTTTCTCTCTCTGCAATAATTTTATCAAGTCCTCATCAGTTACTACGCCACTACCAGGTTCCATTGTATCAATATCATTTACTCTTTCTTCTGGTGGCTTATTACTAGATACTTTAGGTCTTTTGTCCATATGTTTTACAACTTTTTCTGATAGACTAAAATCATACTTTTTTTTCTGTAATTGTGTCTGAAGTGTTGGTTGTAGAGTGTTTTTAACGTCATCCCTCCACAGTTCTACCTTTTCTTTATTAACTATATTGTATCCTTCTTCAGTAATATGACTAGAACCAAATCTACATGAGATACCTCTAGGACATTTTCCGCGTAGGTTAAAAACGTGGCATTCATCCCCTAAATCTTTTGGTTTTGATTTTAAGTATTCAAGTGGATTGTGGATGAATTTGCAGTTGTTATATTGACATGGCAACAACTCTGTACCTGATACAACGTTAGTGATACTAGGGCACGGCTTACTTTCCTTATCACCTTGATAAGTTTTCGGTCTAGCTTTATTCTGGCCTCGTTTTTTGTTTTTCGACCCGTTATCTTTCTCCTCTTTGTCTTCAGATTTAATCTTTTTGTTTTCTATGTTATCACTCACGATATCGTTACTGTCTTCAAGTTTTCGTTTTCCATCCGAATTTGAATTGTTTTCTGCGTCATTCTTAAGAGGCCTTTGCACAATAAACTCTGCTTTTATGGCACACACACCTGCATTAGATTTAGTCATTATAGGTTGATTATGTTACAGAACCCAATATATTACACATTTATTTAGGGTTAGATTTACACCAGGTACCATTTGACATATGTCAACTGATTTCGTCAACATTAGGCAAAGACCAAAAGTTTAAACGGCTATATATTTTCTTTACAAAAATGTAAACAAAATGAAAAAACAATATCGTAATTTCTCTGCACGATTTTCCTTATAATGTGAATTCTAACACTGATAACATATTCACTAATTATGACCTCTATAAACCATTTGTTAAAGGAATTATGCTACATGGCACAAAACGTCACTGCCAGTTTTATATTAGAATCAGCCAATGGTCGTGACTCCGTCTGCGATGTTTATTATCTTAATACTACATTTTACGTACGGGGAAAAAAGATAAGAAAATTGAAACTATAAATATACTTTGCTTACAAACTTGCTCTGTAAACAATTAATTTTTAAAAATAATAATAGATCTGTTTACTTCTCCTCTCCTGCTCATGCGAACTACACCGTTTGGCCCCACATCGTCACGGCGCGAAAACACATATCGCAGAACGGTTAATGCTTATAAGAAATGTAGTAAATATATTGAAATAATTTTGAGATAAGGGCCAAGTGGCCAACAAGAAAAAAAAAATTATGAGCGAAATCTGTCTAGTAGTTTTTGCGTGATGTGCGTTCAACGACAGACCTCTATCATTTTAATTATATTGTTAATTTGTTTATTAAAACATGAACTGTACTCCTTGCTTGCAGAGTCAGACCCTCGTATATGTAACGTTAATGTTGAACGGCGCGTTCCATGCGATCGTATAGCTCTTTCCAATTGGGAACAAAGACATTCTGCTGTTTTGCCCGAGGACCTAAGAAATTTTTACGCTTCTAGTGACGGATTTCATTTAACATGGCATTATAAGTATTCTGGAAAGTATCACCCAAATATTATGCACTTTATTTAAGTTTTATTACTAATGTCGACTACAATTTTACTATACGATGGTTGAATGATATTTTGAAAGACTGTAAGATGTTAAATGTAGATAGGTTTTTTATTATATTATGGTAGCGAGCTGTATAACTAGTGTTTCGAGCGGACAAATATCCAATTACTGGCTAGTTAAATATGTGGCTATTTAACCGGTAAAATATATTTTGAAAGGATAATTAACTACCCAAGCGGCACAAAAATTTTACGAAACTCATGATTTATTGATGTTGCTAAAGTAAGTATTAGGAATATTGACATAAGCTGGGTATTTGAAGAGCTTCATAATTAATAATTATCAATATTAATTAACATAATAATTAATTTTTAATAAGTATATATAATTTATAACTTTTTATTTGTTAATTAATATATTTATAGTGTATATAAGGTAAATTCTTATTAGCCTGTACTATACATATTCTCAATCACGTATCAAGCCCACCATGAGGCAAAAAAAATCCTTTGGTTAATTATCCGGTAAATTACCGACTGCACGTTGGTAAAATAAGTAAAATGTGTATTTTACCGGTAAATTCTCTTCCCTATGTATAACTGTTGTAATATACTGCCTCGTCAATAATAACTACCCTGGTAATCAGCATAAAATGTATGTAAGTTCCTCTGTGACTATTGTTTAATGAAGGAATGCATCATTATCATCACCTTACCCTTATCTCACCTATCTTACCTATGTATGGTCGGTACAACATTTTCTCACTCTTCCTTATTAAATGTCATCTCAGTATTCACACTTTTTATACACATATAATTTGTCACACGATCTAATAAACATTTTTTTTGGCCCACCTCTACTCCTATACCCGTCCATCGTCGTCGTCATCGGTCGTCAAGTTTGAACTTTTCTAATTACATGACTTTCATCTCATTCATTATGACATGTCCATACCATGCTAACTTATTACTCCCTAACTTCTCTGTAACTAGCGCTATTTTCAAACTTCATCTGATATACTAATTCTTAATAATCTTATCCATTGTATTTAGACTACACATCCATCTTAACATTCGCATTCCTGTCATATCTTCTCTCATTCGTCTCTTTTGTAGCACAGCAGTCAGATCCGTATACCACGACTAGTTTTATACACCTTCCCCTTGAGTTTCAACGGTATTCGTTGGTTACAATGTTCGCCATCTCATCCACCATGCATTTATTCCTTACGTCCTTTTTTATGCCACTGTCGTTGTGGATAAATGAAGCACACATGAACCACATTTCTCCAGCCTACTCAGGTACTCGATAGCATTTTCTCCAATAAGAAGAACATCATAGGCAAACAGCATACACTAAGGTGCCTCCTCCTTTATGTTTGATGCTAATGCATTCATAACAAGAAGGAATAAATAGGGCTGATCCCTGATGCGAGCCTACAGTAACATAAAAAACCTCCAAAATTTTGCATGTCATTCATAATTAATTTTAATATTGAAGTAGTTTTATAAATTTGCAGCTGATGAAGTTTTACCTGTTGGTTCGATACGAGTGAATTCTTTAAACGAACTTTACTTGTCACCTGGTCTAAAAGACTTGCTAGATTTTTCACTAACGCGACAGCATACTGGGCCTAGACCTGTCCTGAATACAAAGAGCAAAGTTTTCGAATTGGACTCGTGTAGAACTATCGGAAAGGTATATTAGCACTTTTACAATATATTCTTTTAGTTCAGTTAATTAATTATATATTAAGTATATCGTACATCATATTGTCACGTCTGGATGATAAATCGACGGACCAACGAACCCAGTGTAATTATTACATAGTATAAAACAAAGTCCCCTACCGCGTCTGTCTGTTCGCGATAAACTCAAAAACTACTGAACGGATCATCATGGGGTTTTCACCAGTGGATAAAGTAATTTATGAGGAACGTTTTGGTTTGGGTATTTGGTAATTTGTCAAGGTTTTTTTTTTATTATCAGGGCGGGACATGGTCCGCCGGGTCCGCTAGTTATTTATTAAATAAGGGGCGATTCAATCTAGTTTTAGTAGAAATTACTATATGCACATTTGGAAAAAAAAAATTAAAAACATAACGATGAAACAAGCAGCTTGCCCAAATGTAATGTTATTCTTTATATATGTGTTTGTTTATAAGTATAACTATTTCTGGTATTTATTTTCATGTGCCTAGTGCCATTCTTGATACGAGTTAATGTTGTCATGTTTTCTTAGCCTGATTTTTTTTTGAAGTGAAAGTTTCTTTTGGCTCCTTGAGCGGAATTTACCAGGAAAAAACTTTTGGTTTCACATCAGCGACATGCTAGTACAGCGTAATCGACATGCTCGCGAGGTTATGACCTTGCGTCAGACTAACAACGTGTACAGGACTGTGTACATGTAATATAGATATTTTGTATAGAGCTTGTGCATGTTATTATATATTTCAGAAGTTAACAAAATGTATATAATTATTGCTCCGAGTGCCTATAGATATGAAAATCAGACTAATGTTAAGTTCAACACTCATTCTATTGTTTTGAGTTTTCATTTCTGTCGACAGTCCTTATGACTGTCTCGATTTTTTTTATTCGCATCTTCTGCCTTATGTACATTTAATTTAATGTCATAATGTAGGTGTGTCTCGTGTACACCGGTGGTTGTTGGTCAATATGGCTGGCGACGCGAGAGGGGGCGTGGGGTTGGTTGGCGGATTCGTTCACTCACTACTTCAGAATGGCGCTGGTACACTTAGGGTTGCCTGGTTGGCAAGCTGCTTTTGCTAATTTGCCTTTGATTCCTTGGGCCGAGGTAAACATCAAAATTTTGATAATTGTTGGTTATAGGAAAATTCCTTTCCAAAATGCTTGTAATTTTTTTTTAAGTAAAACTTCTTTATGCGCGTCTAGGAGGTAACTGTACGACAAAGCAACGGAAGTCCGTTACGACAATATGGCGTCACGTTTCTGTACCTTCCGGTTTTTAAATATTTTTGATTTTGTCAATAAATAGTTTATAAACAAATCAATACAAAAATATTTAAAAAAAAGAAATTAAATTGAATAATAATAAAAATCATACAATAGAATTAATTATGTATATATCGGCGCGAAACCGTGCTGCCATCTGGTTTCAATGTAAGTAAATATCGAATTAAATCAAAGCTTCATTATCTGTAGCTTTTTTTTTTTTTTTATTGTAGCTCGGCAAAGTGACTGTACTGTGCCTGATGGTAAGCACAGTACAATCCAAAAACAATGGCGACCACCGAAAGACACACTATCCATCGCCGGTCGCCGCTGTCATGCCGGCCTAAAAGCGACCCAGTCAGGGACAGCCCCTCCCCCCCCCCCAACCCCCGGTTGCTGGATATACACTGGCTGATCCCGGAACGCGACACGCCCAAACGTGCCACTATGGCGGGTGTTCCACCTGGTGTACGGTAGTCGCGATCCAGTCGGGTACAGACACCCTACCACCCCGCATAATCTATCAGCTAGTTTGGAACTTCAATAACACAAGAAATATTATTAGCAACTCTTTGTTATAGAGTAAATAAAATACAGAAAAGTACTAACAGATTACTATGATAAGTAACGAATTAAATTAATTTTGATTCAATAGAAGTCGCCATCTCTTATAACGCCAAAGAAGTTTTACTTCAATCGCATGTGACGGTTACACGCACTATTTTTTAAAATTTAATATAAAATACTAACTTCTAACCAATAGATATATTGACATCTCCTATGTATTATCTCGTAATTATATTTGTACATATACAACACAGCCAAAGAAAATTTTGTAAAAGTATATATATTTTACTGACGTAAAGACAAATAACGACATATTACTGAGAATTATCAACAGATAATTAAATATCATTCGAGTATTAGTGAATTTATTAATAAATTAGCGGATTTATATAAGAACTTTCATCTGGCCTTATCATATGTATATTCTGTTAATTTCAGATAACATAAGAGATATCGCTAGGTAATTTTTTGGCGAGGATGATTAAAAAATTCTTCCTGTATTAATATCCTGAATATTGCGTCTACAGTCGTGGTCGTCTAGTGGTTTGACCAGTGGAATATCATTCCGATGTTCGCTGGTTCGAACCCCTGAATGTACTAACGAATTTTTCAGAATTTGCATACATTTACTAATTTAAATAGGTAGCACTTTCGGCTGACGATGAAGGAAGACATCGTGAGGAGACTTGAAACTGAGAAATGTTCTTGTTGCTATTGTATGTGGGAAAACATAGAACTGAGGATTTCATAGAGTTTGAAATCGCCAATACGTCGTGGGCTGGCGTGGCGGTTATATCCATACCTTCCTTTGGGAAGAGGCCTATGGCCTTGCAGTGGATCTGTTACAGGTTGATGATGTCCATAATTGTTTTTTTTACAGCAATTATTCATGTTGCTTGCCCCTCATTTGCTAGAGAAGTCAGAGAATGAAAATAATATATTAACAGCTGGAAGCGAGGCTGGACTCAACCACATTGATCCAAACATCTTTAAAACTACTGGACGCCATCACAAGAACTCGACGCGTCCCGTCAACCAGTAGATAGTTAAAAAAAAATCGAATAAAATATTCATTTAGCGATCAGCGAATTTATTTACAGCAATAAAAATAAAATAAAGCAGATGCAGTTACATAATGTATATTGAATAATAATTATTCATGACAATAAAATTTATAGCTAAATTAACATAAAAAAAATATATATTATGGACGGAATGTAAGATTCTTATAGAAGTACTAGTAGCTAAGTTCACAAGATTGCTTAAAACAATGATATTCTATAATATAAAATTGCAAACATACAAACAAGCCAATATGCGGCGTCATTATATTTATCACTATTAGCTTAGCTTCGTCTCGAGTTTATTATAAATAATAATAAAGTAATAAAAAATTAATGTAATTAAAAAACGGAAAATTGTAAAATAATTTATTCGGATGTGAAAATACGATGTGATGTATAAGGGTCTTTTGTTTCAGAGATTTATTTAAATAATAGGTTTATAAAACAAAACACGCATACATTTTGAATTGTTATTAAAATTACAGTAGATATTACTAGCTTTATTGATTACCAGTACCAGATGTTTTACTGTAAAATACGATGCTACCTACACGTGTTGTTGCGTACGCGTGCGTCATTGCGTACACGCGTGTTGCGTACGCGTGCGTTACTGCGTACACGCGTGTTGTTGCGTACGCAATACCGTTGACACGTTTTGATGCATATGCGTAGTTTGTTGCATACGCGCGTGTGTTGCATATGCACGTTTTGTTGCGTATGCGTGCGTTATTACCTAAAAGAATCCGTTTCAAAATGACGGAGAAATTACATATAATTAAATTAACTGAGAGCAATATCGGTTATCAAACTAACATAAATCATTATTAATACAATATTTCAACAAATGATCGAAATGTCAAACCATTCAATTCATAACTACACGTAATAATTCCAGATCTGTCCACCATTTTCTCAATAATATTCATATCTCTAATCTTAAACCAAGTCAGGTGGGATATTAAGTTATTGAATATGCAGAAAAGTTTTGAGAGGATCATATATTATTTTTCGTTAATTTTTTTTAAGATATATAAATCTTGGATAGTGATAAAATTTCTATATATGCGAGTGGTTACGCAAAATGTGACCTGAAGGGATTGGCAACGGTTTTTTTTTCATGAGTTTTGATTCTGTGGTCTTTCAGCTTTGTTTTGGTCTAAACATAATATTTTTAGGTGCCGTAGTTGTTTTTTTTATGAATTTTTTAGTGAGCCTAGGCAGTTTTGGAAAAATTACACCTTTCACACAGCGCAAACTAGTTTGTGTGATGTCAGGTAAGTTTCTACTATTTACTTTATTAGTTAGTTTTATTTTTTTAATATTATCTCTAGTACTGTTTAAATCGGTCACTGACATGAAACACGGCGCGCTCGAGGCGAAAGTCATTTCGATTCAAAACTTTAATGCAATTTACTCGAAATCAATTACATTCCCTTGAGACCCCTTTTCGCGTAACCACTCATATATTGTGAAGATTATCGTAATATTAACAGATTTTCAATAACATTATGGTATAAAAAGAAATTAACTTTTATTGTATGTTTTCCTATTTAGAATGTAGTACTGAAGTAGAAATCTTTTTTTTCATTTTCCTAAAAATGTATAGGTAAAAACAATACTTGATAGTTGTTCCTGCAAAGCCTGACAAAGGTTTCATAACTAAAGTAAGTGTAAATCTGATACATAATTAAACCACAGCTAAGATACCATTTCAGATATCTTAAATTATGATGTATATCGTTTTGTTTGTATTTTTTACTGAAAAATTAGATATTTATCAGATTTCGCAGAAACAATAACAAAATGTTTATCGAATCTAGCATAAGCTGCCTCTATGGAGGAAATAAGAAAGTAGATTTATTGGAATGACTCGATTTGTCTAATCAAATATAAAGTTTAAAGTGGCACATTACATTAAAAGCTAAATATATAAAAAACGACCCGCACTTATTTCTATTAATACTAAAAACTTAGCACATATTTAATAAACTTGCACATATATTTATTACAACCGTGTGATGTTTCGTTGGATTAATTGGTAATTATTATAATCGATATTTTTTAAGTGTTGTATCAATACGAAGATTATTATCGATAATTGTGATGTTACATTTTTAATGTTGGCAAACCTGGAGTCGTTGCACATGATATGGATAAATCTTAAATTTTTACATATATATAATACTTCTGTACGTGTGTTTATCCTTGAACTTTTCCTGAACCGTCGGATTAATTCCTGTGAAAAATTTGTGTCGGCTCCGGGTTAGATAAATTCATAATTGGACTCGGTAGATAGTGCTGAGATCTGATTCCAGGATTTTTTTTTAAGGACAGCACTATTGCTGCTTTCATTTTACTCATTTTTTCAGTGCGGGTAAATACAAATCCTATTTAAATATCTAGAGACGGTGGATGCGAGGCCGAATATTATTTTGATACGTTTAAACGCAGCTTAATAGCGTGTGCAAACGCAAAATTATAACTGAATTTCAATTTTTTTTTATTGAAGTTATACTTCTTTAGGCGCGTTATGAAAAAATGATGAGAGTGAAATTTTAAGATGCGCGCGCATCTGTGACACAAAATTAACAGTATGAAGCTGTCTGCTTAACCGCTCACCTGAAGTTAGCTATAGTCAACATTTTGTTTCTTTGTATTTGTTGTTCGTATTTCTTTGTATTAAAACTTTCAATGTATTAAATACCTTTTTTCTATTGTTAGTGTCGTTTTTTTCTACAAACGTAGATTAAGGCGAAAGATAAAATTTTTGAACAGATTGTTATCTTGTTACGCCAAAGAAGTATAACTTCTATCGCGTGTACATAAGTACACACACACTTTTTTCAATATTTGGGAGACATTAAATGAGCTGTTAATAATTGTTTAGAATGTCGATGGTTATCGAATGAGAGTAAGGAGTATATTACTAATAGATCCAGCTGACGGGCACCCACTGGTGGTCGGTGGAGAGTGAGTGCAAGGCATCCATGATCTTGGAGAAGGTGGTATCGGTGTTGCTGTTCGTGATGCAGATGTCGATGTACTTCTCATACTGACGCTGAATGCGGGCACTTTCCTCCAGAGTTTGCTTCATATCTTCTTCCTGTTAGTGTATTAATACTATTTAATAGTTATGTTATAAAAATATTCTCATAAAAGACAGTTGCGATGATATTAATTTGTTTATCTAGTTTTAAGTGTAAATAGTATTGATGTAACACATTTTTTATGATTATTGGTTGATTATTATTGGTTCTGTTGTTTGTCAGATGTGTATGACAAACGCTTACCTTCATTACATAGTATAAAACAAAGTCCTCTACCGCGTCTGTTTGTCTGTTTGTTCGCGATAAACTCTAAAACTACTGAACGGATTTTCATGCGGTTTTCACCAGTGGATAAAGTGATTCATCAGGAAGGTTTTAGTATATAATTTGTCAAGGATTATTTTTTATAGTCAGGGCGGGACAACGTCTACCGCTAGTAACTGATAAATATGAGGCCTTTATCTATTCAATAAGTTTTGATTGACATTTCATCTGTCAAAAGTGACCTATAATTTATTATTTGTATTGAAAGTTTTTGAAATTTTGTATATGTTTGTGTTAAAAATTTGTATATTTTGTGGAAATTTTGTATATATTTTAAATTTTTAATTTTTAAATTTGATATTGAAATTTTATAATTGAAATTTTATATGTATTTTATAATTTGAAATTTTTTAATATTTGAAATTTAATGATTTAATTAATTTTATATTTGATTATATATTATTAATATATATATATATTGAAATTTTGTATATGTTTGTGTTGAAATTTTAAACTCAAATAAGCTTACATTAATTTTATGTACATGAATTTATTGTAGAATAATTGTCGACTGATTATAGTTTAATTTTATTTTCAATAGATGTTGCTGCACGCTTATGTTTATATATAAATTTCTTCTGTACGTGTGTATGTCACTGAACACCTCCTAAACAGTTGGACCGATTTTGATGAAATTTTGTGTCTGTGTTCCAGTGGACCCGAGAATGGTTTAGATTCACAATTGGACCCGGTAGGTGGCGCTGCGGTTGAATTTTAGATTTTTTTTTTATTATCGAGGCAGAACAACGTCCGCCGAGACCGCTAGTCTTTATATATAAATTTCTTCTGTACGTGTATCATTGAACTCCTCCTAAACGGCTGGACCGATTTTGATGAAATTTTGTGTGCGTGTTCCGGTGGTTCCGCGAATGGTTTAGATTCACGATATATTCCAGGATATTTTTTATTATCAAGGCAGGGTAACGTCCGCCGGGCCCGCTAGTTGTTTATATTTTTTGTTATAAGGTGAGTTAAATGTATTTCAAATACTCATTCACTTTAGCCTTTGGAAACGGTATCCAACAATACCCAAGTGTAACTCCAGATACACAATTCAAAGGAGGTAAGTTTATTAATTTTAGTTTAAACAGTAACTACGAAGAAGAAATAGTTGAATTTGTTTTAAGTTCTACGTGGTGTGGTGTAGTGTGATGGTGACCATCCAATAAATAAATAATACCAGCACTAACCTCGTAAAGAGATGCCAGAGACTCCAACGTTCGAGCTCGACGCGAACTGTAGCGGATCGAACTCTGTCTGTCGAACTACGGAACACATGCGATAATGCAAAATAAACTTAACAATAAATTAAAAAAAAACATTTTAAAAAAGCATTGGCATACTTGACATCAGAGAAGACATTCGAAATTAAGACATGAACATTTCAAAAGGCTTTTTTTTAATTGTATAGATTTATTTATGGCACTACTCGCACTTACATAATAATGGGAAGAGTAAGCGAGATAAATGTACTGAGATATCTGTTTACTTCTGTTTAAGTCGATTAACGAAGTATTTATAATTTATGTACGAGTATTTTCAATGCCCCACCTCTTTGTATAAGAGAAAACGAGCAACTTTTCTTGGTAACTAAAAATACAAAGAATAGAAATTAGTACGCACCAAAATTAAAATTAATTTGTTTTTAATAAGAGATATGAACATTGAGAAAACGTTACACCCCCTTTCTACTCCTGGTTCTGTGACACTCAATGAAACCCCGTTTCTACTAAGGGGTTTGTGACACTCTTATACCCCTTTTTAATTAATAACTTAAACTAAAAAATATTCCAAATAATATCAACGACAACAAGCTTCTCAACTAACTAGGTAAATAGCTTGTTGTTACTAACTATATAGCATTTTTTTTAAATACAAAATAATTACTACTAATCTTATTAATATAGAAATTATCATTGTAAGCAATAGATATCTCAATCAATATTTATTCTAAATATTTCAAACTACACTAATAAACAACGAGCCAAATACTCAGGCAGGATCCACAACACAATAATCTCAATCATGCAATTATTTAATTCGATAACAACCCAATAAATGGTAAACAAACATAATTGATAGATACCTTTGTTCATTATAAGACTTTTTTTAAACATTTTCAAAGTGTTTCCGCTTATGTTCATTTACAATTTTGTTAAGTTCAATTGAAATGATCTTAGGCTTTAACAGTTTATATGAAATAAAGTATATCAAGATACTCAAATCAACTACGTAGTGGCTCAAGCAATTATTTAATTTGATAATAACAACCCAATAAATAGTAAACAAACAGAATTGATCCACATATTTTTTTACTATAAGATATGTTTTAAAATATTTTCAATGTGTTTTCGGATATGTCTGTTTATCACTTTGTTAAGTTCAACTGAAATGAGTTTGAGCTTTAACAGTTTATGTAAAATAAATTGTATCCTCACATAAACTACGTAATAATGTCACTCAAGCAAATATTTAATTTTATAACAGCCCTAGAAATAATAAACAAACAGAGTTAATCAACATATATGATCACTGAAAGACATGTTTTAAACTACTTTCAAAGTGTTCTTGAGTATGTTTGTCTACTATATTGTAAAGTTCAATTGAAATGAGCTTAAGCTTTAAAAGTTTATGTGAATTGAAGCGTGTCGCGATACTCACAGATAGATTTCGATTGGAGGCGTGCGTCAGATTCTTGAGTTGTTCTATTCCCGGAGCGGCAATCATCACAACATACGGTAAGAATTCGCTGCTGTTGTGAAGGAGCTTCAATGACTGCGGTGCGCAATCCAAAATGCACATTTTACCTGAATTCCAATATATCCATGTCATGGTCAACAATTAATTACTTTTGAGAGAATTTTTGTTTAAAATATGTTGTCACAGTTCATCCTGTGATTTTACTATCCTTTATCACATTGTAGTGGTAATGCTGGAGCATTGTTTTTTGTACTGCGAAGTAATACGCAATTAACCACGCCCCCACCTGTAAGTCAGTCGTTGTGTAGACTCCATCGCTAACCGACGTGTGAATTTCCAAAGTAATAAATCTTAATTTTGGTGTATATTCTGGAGTATAATTTTTTCAATTTACAGCTACACACATCAAGAACAAAACCAAAAAACTACAATATCACTGTTGAGGAAGAACAGGGGGCGTTCATTCCCTAAGTATGTTTTCCTGTTTTATCTTTGGATAATGCCATTAGATTAAATATTTTATATTACATGATTTTTATATGTCATAGTCGTGTACCTATATTTTTTTTTCCATAAATTAAATGTTATACAATCTGAGAACCTTTTAAAAGTCAAAACAGGCCAATTACATCCTACATAACAGGTTGCTACTCCTGCCACTATCCATATCATTTGAAGGGAACATGAGTGTTGTTGTTTTGCTGCTGAAATAAGTGAGGTGACCATGTTCCCACAGTCAAATCTTGCATAAGCTCTATCTTATCTCTGCACATGATCTACCATTTTTGTACAGGTTGTACCACTCTTGCATACTACCTACCACCCTTGAATATACACTATCACTTTTGCACACGGTTTGCCACTCTTGCACAAGCTTTACCATTCTTGCACAGGCTCTACAACTGTTACATAGTTTAGACCACTCTTGCATACTACCACCCATGAATACACTCTACTACTTTCACACAGGGTTTGCCACGCTTGCACAAGTTCTACCATTCTTGCATAGGTTGTACCACTCTTGCACCACCAATGCATATTCATCACTCTTTCACATTCACTCTTGCTGACTTTAGTTTAAAAGTGCGTTAAGAAGTTTCGGGCCAGAAACGTGGATATAGAGGCATACCTTGTTTAATGACAGCACGTATAGAGTCGAGATGCGTCCCGTAGAGGTTCCCGTTGTGGTCCCCGTACTCGAGGAAGCGGCCGGCGTGCGCGTCGCGCTCCATCTCCTCGCGCGACACGAACCAGTACGACTGCCCGTTCTCCTCCATGGGCCGCGGCGGTCGCGACGTGTCTATGCAGATCCCATCATTCCCATTCATCCCTCGGCGGATTTTTTTAAAAAGATGTGCTATACGTGCTACAGTACAGAGCGGCAACATGAACGCGCGATGCACGCGCAAGGCACGGCGCTGTATTAAACGACAAAGTCTCCTACACCGCCCCCGCAGTGTCTAACTAACTCCTACATTGTCCGCACGTCCGATCGCGCAATATCGCCTCCACGATCAAGACCTTAATACACCACAGTGGTGACCCCGAATATGAACCAAGAGTCATGTCGAGTTGGAATGAAGCTACCAGAGTTTTGGCCAGACCGTCCCGACGTCTGGTTCGCTCAACTGGAAGCTCAATTTATTATATCGAACGTGACGGTGGATACAACCTTAATACACCACACAAAGATCTCAAAATGTCCGATCATGTTTTTAAATTGGTTTCTCAAGTGAAAACATTTTTAGGCGCGTGTAGCGCTATTTTTTTGCCTACGATTTCACGTCATGAAACGCTAGTAAGCGTCACCGACCGTATTGCGCTTGAGAAGATTGCATCAAACTAGTGATGTGTAGTGTAGCAGACTGTATATCTAATATTTATATTTTTTATTGAGATTGTTCAACCCATCATATGTTTAATTATTCAATAAATTATATAAAAATGTATATAATTATTGTTCACAGTGCCAATAGATTTGAAAACCAGACTAATGGAAATAATTGCAATTTACAAATTATGGAATTCAATTAATTCACACTGTACAGTTGATTTAAAAAAAGAATACAGTTATTACATTGTTCTGAGTTTACAAGTCTGTCGAGAGTCTTTATGGCTACCTCGCCCTTTTTTTTAATTTCACGACATACTTCATTGTAAACTTCATGGTTTAGTAAAATAAAATTGTATAAATGAAAAAAAAAAACTTCATATTATTAAACATAATAATTTCAAAGTTTTATAATAAATCAAATCAATTTTAAGCTTATGCTGCCAACAGCCTGTTTACCTGTGCCTCATGAGGTCTACATTTCTTTGTATAGAGTTTAAACCTCTATGGTTTTTGACAGTTCAGGGTTTAAATACTTCATATACATTATAGTCGCTTCAATTGCATTTCATTATGGAACATAAGTTTTAATATTATAGTGAAAATGAAAGTATTTTTTTTTTCTTGAACGAATGTTTCGATAATTCTTCAATAATGTGTGATGCTATAGTTTCAACAGATGTAATTTTAGAATTCTTCTCACTGGTACTTGTAATCTGAAAATGTACTCTACATAATGTCAGCTTCTCACTAAACTTAAACGAAAATCTACTAACATTTTAAATTTCAGAAATATAAACTTCCTGACATATTTTGTTACTTTTATTTATATGCACTTTGTTTATGGGTATTTACCAATTTCATAGCTCAGTGCAATTCAAAAATAACGTTATCCACATTTGCAAAATCCTTGGAGCTCCCTTGCTAATTTTTTCCCATCTCAGAAATCCTTTATATATATATTTTGTACTATAAATTTCCTTAAAACATCTGAAATTAATATGAATTCATGGGAACTGTAATACTACACTCCGCTTTAGTTACCAATAATATTCATCACCAGTTTTGAGAATTTGATTTTGATAAATTTTGAGGGCTTATGTTATTCGCATCCGCAGGAAGTGTTACCTCTCATCTCCCTGCACATGCTCTCTGGGTGGTGCTAAGAGTAACAACTTTTTAGTCTCCGCAATGTTCCACAAATCAATTGAACCTCACTACGATAAATAGAGTAATACGATTGTGTGAAATATTAGTGTACTGACGTGGTATGAGGGCTCCGAATCTGTCGGGGTGTTCGTGGATGAGGCGGTTCTTGAGCGTGCGGCGGCCGACGCCGCGCGTGCCCACTAGTGCGAGCACGCGCCGCAGGAACGGCGGAGTGCGCGCCACCTCCTCGTACAGCGCCAGCTCCGCGCCCTCCAGCGCCACCGACGAACGGGACTCGTACACGAACTTCTTCTTCTTCTTCGATATCTTCATAACATTAACACTCAACATATCAGAGGATCTTTGAAAATACCACCGGTGACAGACAAGTTCAGGAGTAATATGTTAGCATGGTATGGACATGTCATGAGAACAGATGAAAACTGTGTAACTAGAAAGGTTTTGACTTTTATGGCGGACGGATATAAAAGTAGACCGAAAAAGGTGTGGACAAATTATGTGAAAAATGATATATGTGTAAAGGGTGTGAATACTGAGATGACATTGGACAAGGGAGAGTGGAAAAGGAAAACATTTTGTGCCGACTGTACTTAGGTGGGATAAGAGTAAGAAGATGACCATCTAAGTCCACAATATTTGTGTCCTTACATTTCAAAATGACTCCTGTCCAATTTTAACCGTTCAAAGAAAACTATAAATGTTTGAACGTCAAAATTTGAACTTCGTACAGGGTATATAACTCAAACAAAAAAAAAAAACAATGTAGGTCCTGAGAAGGCGCTTATGAACGTTATAGCTACCACCGGTTCGGAAAAGAACACAATCATCGAGAAGAACCGGAAAGAAACTCGATCTAGTTTATCTCTACCTTTTTATATATTTTTACACAACATAGGTGGTTACATTCGTTTTAAGTGGATGCACAGAGGGGGGTGTCATTTCCAGACGTCACTATCTTACATATAGATCTACCCTATAGACATTAAAACATATAAATATAAAAACTGAAAATCTTAAAAATAAGATTTTAAATGAATGATTAAAATTGGACTAGATCCATTTTGAAATGTAATGACTCATTTTATCATTAACGCGACTGAGGTAACATTTTTTTATAGTACTGTACCTCATATGTATATACAATCTAAAAACAACAGCAATTGTGAAAGGTCATTTGCATTGAAAAGTAGTAGAACATTTTCAAAGTCCACCTCCTCGTACCTCTACCAACTCTCAATGAAAATCTATCGCCGAGCACCAATTGGTGCTTTCCAGCAGTTACACTTGAGAGCCAATGCCCTCTAGGTTTAGCGTGTTTGCCATCTTAGACCATGTCATTTAACATCAGACAAAATACTGGTCCAACACTAAAACCTATAACATATAAAGAAATATCTACAATCCATCAGGAGTCGCCAAGTCTCAATATTTATTATATTATCATGTGCATGGTGGTATTTATCTAGGTCAGGTACAGACAAACTACCACATAATTTAATTACAGAATATATATCAAGTGATCTTCATAACATGTTATGCCTAATCTTGCCACTATGGAGAGAAAGTACTACATCTGATAAATCATGATCGTTAATAGATACTGTAGGACATAAATGGCATGTCTTACAATGGTATCTAATTCATTTATTCACATAAAACACTACTGACAGACAGGGTACAACTTGCAAAATTTGTTACAAAATACAATAACTCATTCATCAATATGGAAATATTTAACAAAACTTTTATATACTATAAATCTTTACAAAATATCTATTATATTAAAAAAGTAACTTTCTCAATCTATTGCTATCTCAAGGCCAAAAAAATTGTTACCCAAAAAATAAATTAAATTACAATATCATTTAACAATCACCATAAAAGTTGGTAAGCTCAAATAATTATACACGGAGACTGTTTTTACGTTATTCATTTTAATTATAATATAACTCGCCCACTGGGTGGCTCTAGATTACATTCTATTGTTACCAAGTTTCATGATGTAATTAAAAATAGACGAAGTCGCGAGCGATATTTAGTATTTTATATTTATAATGGTAACAAAACCAATATGATACATAAAAGTCCTTGCCAGGTGAAAAGCGTTATCAAGTCGAAAAAAAAAAATTATACATAAAATAATTTTGAATAACAGGAAGTGGATGTGCACTTTTTCGTGTACATTGATTAATCAGCTGGACATGTTCATTTGCGAAAACATAACACGTAACAATAGCTGACACAAGCGGACCGTGAGAATAACGCTTTCAATTTCATAAACAATATAGAATGATTCACAACAATTATGTGTATAATAATGCAGAGTAGCATTTTTAATTCTGATGAAAACTTTTGATAATTTCATAAATAGTTTTATTCCAATTTCGGGACATTTCTTAATTATTGTGTTTAAAGCTCATTGCGATAGTTTAATGCCGTAACCTGATCACAATTTTCACAGATGATAAGTTAAATCTTACAAGATTATGGTTTTTTTTGAAGTGAAACTTCTTTATCGGCGTTGGAAAAAATTTACCGTCACATTTTTCCGTTACGCGCCATCTTTTTTGTATTCATGTCTATGATAATAAAATCCTTTTGTTTAAACTTTATCTAATTTAACTTTATTTTTTAATATATTAATGAAATTGTTTGCCATAAAGAAAGAAAGGGTTTTTTTTTTTTTTTAACCAATTTCTGGAAAGTTGCATATAGATCATTTTGCGAAAAATAAGGCCTTAAACAAGTTTCACTTCTTACATGTGTACACTAGTACACGCACACATTTTTTTTTTTTTTTTCTTCGAACTGACTACGCTATTGACCAAGCAAGGTCTTAACAGCTTCACCGGACTACTAAGGCGAGCGCTTAAGGCACTCAGCCGATTTTATTTTGACAACTAGCTCAAGGGTGCGCGGCACACCTCGGCTTTGGCTGTTGCCTGATACATGCAGTTCGCGACCTATGTGAGCTAACCTAAGCTAAGCTAACTATTCATACATATATGAGTTGTTGAAACATATATGTGTACCAAGCATACATACCTCAACAACTCTTATATATATTTCGTATCGGGTAATTTTCTAAACTATTTCAGTTTGATAAGGGAAAGAAGATAAGACCCTTCCACTTGCATGTGTAAGCGTGTATGCGTGCACGTGTGTGGAGGTGATATGTGTAATGTTGTCGCAGTGATGTAAGATTTTGTGTCACTGTATCGCGCGAGCAGCGTACTCAAGGGCTCCACGCCGAGGGAACGGACCTAGGCTTGAGCAGCTGCCGAGGGGGGCCTAGTCTGGTAAGATTATGGTATTTTTGACTACAGCAGTGGTTAAATAAAGAATTAAACACTGTCCGGGACAGATTCGTTTAGAGTCTAAAAATAATATATTTTCTAATATGATATTTGAAATACTATGAGTATATATCAAAATTTATTGAAAAACTATTGGCAATAGGTATATTGACTTTGCCACATATTTTTGGTTATGGAATTATGTGCAATTTACCTTCCCTATTACATAACCACTGTTCCCAATTAAAAAACATATTCTATTATTTAATAAACTCCCAGAATATGGTTACAAGTTTATATTTAGTTTTCCTTTTTTTTATTTTTTTAACTGACCTTTTTTTTAATTGGCCTTCAAAGCTTTAATGAATTAAATTAGAAAATATTGCAATTGTGATTAAGTAAAAAATTTTTTTTTTAAATCTGACTCCGTTGCAAGGATTCGAACCTATGTCCCCTTTGAAAAGTATAATTATCATTTTATTATTATATTTCACCCTGCATTATAAATATTAGCAGTACTTTCCATAATAATGGATAATGTTCTTTAGTATTTGGCACAAGCAAAATGGATTTTTTTCCCACACAAATGGTTCGCACTTTTTTACAATTTAGTTTCTTTTATTACTGAAAAAACATTTTCAGTAAAGTGGGTTAGAAATAATATGTTTTCAAACTTATTTTATGCATTTCGAAACAAAAACCAAAGTGGATAGGAATTACACGAACAATTCTTAATCTAGTTATTAAACAATACCTAAGTAAAATAACATACCCTCGCTCCACAAATGCTGATCTTATGCACAAAGTCCGCTTCAGGAGGGACGTAGGCCTTGCGACGCTCCTCCAACTCCGGTGAGGGTATCAAGCCCACTACATCTGGTGTGTCGACGTGACTCGCTTGCCACCAATTTGGATCCTTTCTATCTGATACCTGATACAGACATTACTACATCAGTATGAAACTCTTCAAATTAATATTACATTTTTAAATGCATACATTACATATATGATTTTACAGTTATTAACTACAGCAGTTACTAGCTTTCATATAACTTTTTTTTTAACGATAACAGTAGCATAATGAAGAGACATTATGAAAATTAACATAATGTTATGTAGTTTCTTTTTTGTAAATATTAATTAGGCATAAATATATAAAATTTATATATTTATATTATTAATTATCAATATATTGTTGTTTGTATGACGTACGTAAAAAACGTATTTACACAATGAAATAAGGTGACAAAAAGAAATATAAAAAATAATAGGAAGAATTTAATAAGTCTTTATTTATCTACTACGTTTTTACTTAACATATTATTGGATAATAACTGATACCAACAAATTTCGTAATTTATTATACAAACAGTATACTTTGTATACAGAGGAAATCATATAAACACCGCACCCCTTGTCCCACTTCACGGCAAGAAAACATACACAACTGGAAGTCTAGTAATTAAAAAAATTGTAATGTCCTGAAATTTGCTATTAAATAAAACTATTGAGATATTTCTGAACTGCCAACTTCTTTAAGCGTGTTTAGCGGTATTTCTGGCAGGAGATAAAGTTATGATTTCGCGTCATGACATGCTAGTAAAATGAGACCGAGCGTGTTGCGCTTGCGTCAGACTAACAACGCGGAGTATAGGGGCCTACTTACGTCTAATATTTATATTCAAAGTGTGCATGTTTAATTAATTAATAAACTGTATAGAAATGTATACAATAATTGTTTGAAGTGCCAATAGATGTGAAAACTAGAGTAATGTTAATAATTTCATAAATAATCTATTAAATTAAAATAATTAATTAAAAAATTCAAAAGAGTTATTTCAAAATACAATTATTTCATTGTTTTAAGTTTTCACTTCTGTCGGCAGTCCTCATGACTGCTTCGACTTTTTTTTAGATAAGTACCAGATGTCTAAAAAGTAAATCTGAAAAAAAATCATCGAATACTATTCAGCAGTTTTTGAGTGATGCAGACCTGTATAGATCTTCAGAATTGTAAATCACAGATTATATTAAACATTTCATAAAACCATGGTAAAATACCTGAAGTATGTCCCCCTTCTTGAATTCCAAACCGATTTCTTTGCATGGTATTAATGTGTCTTCCTTTGGACTGTATTCGAATAACGCTCTCATATAGCACTAAAAATAAAGCATATCATCAATTTTTTGTTCATAAAACTTTGTAACGACCAAGTTCAATAATGATTCCCATAAGGCACTAAAAAGTTAGAAAAATGTTCATCAATTAAAAATAAAAAAAAAAAAGGAGTGGAAGGGAAAAAAAAAAAAGAAAATATAAAAAAAAAAAAATTAATTTTGTTGTTTTTTTGGTTAAAAACTTTTAAGTTTGTGGAGTTAGAAAAATGTTCACAGGTTTTTGTCATTCAAATAAGAAGTCGATATTAGTCTTTCCAATTTCCTTTGATGTGTGCAAAAACCGCGGGCCCAGTTATCTGCTTATCACGCAGCCGGATAACCCACCATCCATCATGTTTATAGTAAAACAAGTGTAATAAATAATATTCTGTTTGATAATGTTCACAATATGTTAATATAATTATAAAAAGTATATAAAATTTAAATATACAAAACATTCCTTTTAAAAAAAATCTATTAGGCAAATTTCTTAACCATACAGGCAGATAAGGGCGGACTTCTAAAAAAATATTTTATACTACTTATACATATAATGTGTATTATGGAAAGTAACCTTGGTTACAAAAGTTTTGGAATCAGTAGTAAAAATTATCATTCTAATACTTACACTTAGCTTATTTGTCAGTTGTGTACATTTCTCTTTCAGATTGGGCCCAACTTTTAATGTAATCCTGTCATTTGGCTTAGCGACTGCTTCTTTTAGCTGCTCCTCAGAATCTATGTGTACTCCGTCAACCTCCAACAGAACATCTCCAACTGATACCAAGGCCTGCTTAGCTGCAGCACTGCCAGCCAAAATTCGGGCTACTATTAACTGTCCATGCTCATCTGTAGTTACCTAAATATAAAGTCTGTTAATGTTTTTGTTGATGAAAAAAATCAATTATAGAAATGAACAAACAATTTGAAGAGGTTGTGTTTCAAATGGAATATTATTTTAAATTATTAGATAAGATTTAATCAAATCAAACACAAAAGAAAGAAATTCTTCCCATTCAATAATTACTTTTATGGTTATATCTATACTAATATTATAAAGAGGTAAAGTTTGTGACTTTGTGAGTTTGTGAACTTGTAGGGAGTAATCTCTGGATCTACTATACCGACTTTGAAAATTCTTTTACCAATAGAACGTAGACAGCCACTTTATCTGTGAGTGTCATAGGCTATATATTAACCCGAAAAATGGAAATACTTTTTTGTGGAAGTCAGATTTGCAAAGTCGGAGAATAAACTGTTGAACGGAAACGTTTCTTACAAACGCTGCCTTAACAATGAGAGATATATGATTAAGTTCTAGAGAAAAGTTGTAGAGCTTGATAATGCCTACAAAAATGGCAGCGACTGCATATGTCTAACTTCAAGGGTTCTTTATTTATTATCAGGGCGGAACAACGTCCGCCAGTGCCGGCTAGTCATATATATTACTATAATAAAAAATATATTCGGTAATAGTTGGTGCCCCAGATTGTTCTGTGTGAAAATGGTTTAATCTAGCGATTTCAAGTAATTTGCACTCAATTTTTTTTAATTATTTTGTAATTTCTACAATAATACCCTTACAACTACTTAATTCCCTGTAAACATTTTACCAATTTTATGTTTCCTTCAGAAGGTTTGCACATTATTGCTTAGTCCCTATAGAAGAGCATCAAGTTATTTAAAGTTAAGTCAAGTTAGTAATCTGCTGAAACATCAAAACCAGTTCAGCAATGTAAATATTCAAAAAAGAATTTAGACTGGACAAGCAACAGATATTTAAAATGTTATTTACATGTATAGATTTGTAATATAGAGTATTGTAAAACATGTCTCTACAAAATTTAATTTATTAGGCACTTGTAGGGACAATACTGTTAACTCTTAGAGTATAATTATGTATAAAAAAATCTTACAGTTAATCCTAATGGTTGTCCAGGAACTTTTCTAAGTCCAACAACTTTTACAGTTTCAACAGGCATGTCTCCGTTCTCTTCTGGGCTTGGGTCAGTGCCTTCAGCTGAATCTTTTAACTCTAATGTAGTTTTCTCATCAATACCAGAGCCTCTTTCCAACCAAATTGCACCTATTTGATCATGAGCATCTATGAGAGCCTGAAATTTATATGTTATTATTCCAGTAAAAATAAATCAATGAAATATAAATATAGTATACATAATGATTTAGGTTTAAGTGAGTACTTAATAAGTACTAACTTTAACTTTGGGTATCTTTATAATGGTGGAAATACTGTGAAGTTAAAATAATTTACATATATAAACACTATGATAATTATTTATATTATAGTAATAAATGAATAATAAAATGATAAAAAAGAATAACATTTTCTTAATGTACATATGGGGACTCGTAAAGTAACTCTCTACAGGTCACAAGTTTATAGAGGCAGTACTTTATTATTCTTCATAGGTATGGTGGTACTAGGCTAATTTTTTTTCAATTCTATTGACCTTTTGCCATTTTCCTTTAAATTAAATATTTATTTCATGCACAGGGAAACGGGCAGGTATCAGTTGGCTATAAATAAATATAAGGATTTGCAAGAAAACAAAATAGAAATACTACATACAAGTCCTATAATTATCTAGTTTCACTTAGTTTTAAACAAACAAGTTTCTTATAATTATTATTTTACACTTTAATTTACACTTTTAGCTAACAATTTAAATAAACCAGAGTACAGTAAATTTGATTTTGTCTCATAATAAACAGTTCTAGCAACTTTTGTTATTCAACTTGGTTGACTCTCTATCTGTCAAAGCATAATTCTAAGTTAAGACACAATTAAATAGAGAAATGAGACATTTTTAGGAATATGTATAAAGTTATCAGAAGTACAGTATGGACAAATGATAAGTTTCATTAAGGCATATCGGGAATGAAAAAAGGCTGGCAAGCATTGTGTTAGGTGATAGAGTCACCAGGACTCTCTAATTTGTCACATTTTAGGAACAGCTAGAATACATTCACCTGCCAAGAAGCTTGAAACACAGTATGATTTCTGATTAATTGTAGATTTCTTAATAATTGCAATCAGTTTTGGAATGCTATGTTTGGTTTGTACCTGACCACTAGGTACAATGCAATTATTTGATTGTAATGCTACAATAAGCAAATAAATAAAATAACTTTAATAAAATTCCTTGAAACTATGTCACAATTGCAGAATTACACATGTCTTGATATTAATTAAACAAGAGGCATAGAAAAGGTCGTTAAAAAGATGTTATTGAAAACCAGATAAGTTTATGTATATCTTTGACAAATGTGGTTGCCCTTAATTTAATACTTTGTGCATTCGCTTTCCTATGATAAACAAAAAGAATGTTATAATAGTATATTTTAGCCAAATATCACTTATGTAGAGTAAGTTATTATTTTACTCTATACACTTTATACTTGAGATTCAGTTCTCATTCTTATAAAAAAAGGTTCGGATTGAGTTCGGGAAAAATTTCCCAACACCTTTTTGGTGCTTTATAATATTCTATTGTAACTTTTTTATAGAACTGAAAAAATGTGGAGCGTAATATTTATTCTACTCACCTTAAAATGCGATCTTGATATTATAATAGCAAGTTCCGCTTGTTCGATAGTCCGAATGTTGTTGCCTCGATACTCGCTCAACGAACGTATAATGTTTACGTTATCCAGTGACACCGGCTTCACAAGCAACTCCTCTTCCGTATCGATTGACTACAGTTACAAAAATTCACGGTTAATTGCTAAACAGAAACCGCGGGAGCATAAAAATAATAGATTCGCGAAGGTATTTTAGGCGTGGCACATAACAACGTATAATTCATGAATGAAAATTTTACACACCTACATAATACGTCACTTTATTCAATTATATTTATTCTGAAATTAATTAATGAACCAGTTACAGATGTTTTGAATAATTTCTCTAAATTGAAAAACTTTTGTTGTAATAAATTTTTAAAACAAAAAGCACACACCCAAACTACTCCTCGCTTTCTCGGCCACTGTCAATGAGGATGTTTTCCAACTGTAATCACTTGGACAGGCACGGAGTTCCAAGTGTAAATTATTTTCGTGTACCACTTTATGCTTTAACTCAAGGCAATAGAGTTACAGTTAATCACGACGATGTTTGATATAAAACGTCAACGCTCTTTCAAACATTAACTTCAAACTGTTCTTTCTGGTTATTATTTTTTCTTTTTTGTTATAATTTGTGGTTGTATATAGTTTTTATTTAATTATTTTGATATAAAATATTGTACATTACTGAATATTTACCATAATATTATATACCCTTAAAATATAATAAAACATAATATAAAATGGTTCTTGTGTGTCATAATCTAAACTTTATAATAAAAGCGCGGGAAATATAAATTGTCAATCGAAATTATATGTTTTTAAATTTTATGTGATATACTGGTAATATCTGTTTGGGAAATAAGATGTAATAATTACCTCATATTTTCTTGCAAAATCTGGACTTTCAACTATACTTCTTAGAAAAATTACTTCATGATTGGCTAAGTCTTCTTGAGGTTTATCTTCTTCCTTTTCTAAAACAATAAGAAAAATATATATTTTTAGTAAGAAAGAGTTTTTGCACTTATTTAATAATCGTTGCTATTTTATTTACTACTCGACTTAATGGACTTTAAAGTTTGTAATTGTTATTTATTTTCGATGCAAAATGTTTTAGTAACTTTAGTGAAGAGTTGCAGTATGCTATTGCAAAATTTGCTATAGGTAATTAGAAAGTTAAATTTTGCACTTTGTAGAAATCGTGAAGTATCTGTTAAAATGATAGACGTCTACTTATGTAAACGCATCATAAAAAAATACTAGACAGATTTCTAAAAAAAGATATAGTTTTACTTCGTAGACATTTGGTTCTTATTAAAAATATATCACGATATCTTCTTCTTTATATATATAATGAAAATACACCTCTTTTGAGTCAGTGTCGTAGCTGGTCTGAAGGAGTTCCGTATTAGAATTTCTAGAGGGGTTTTGTTATATGAGATTCTTACCGTGTATTCACGTTATATAACGTGTATTCTGCGACGTGCGAGTTAGGAATAATTAGGGCTTACAAACACTACCACTTCATATATTAATTTTTTAATTTTTTTAGAGTATGTTGTTAAAATTATGAGAAAAATTTAAGCCAGGGCCTCTGTAGTTCGGGAACCTCGTATCATTGGTACGACTAATACGGCGGCAGCTACGCCTCTGCTTTAGGCTCAATCACGCCAAACCGCGAAATTTTTCGTAGATGGTTCTAGGCTATATATTTTAGGATTCCGTAGGACCTTAGTCATTAAAAAAAAAGTTGATTTCACACAAAATGAAGTAGTAGTTCGTTAGCTAGAGTATAACCTAGTTTGATATAAAGTAAAAAAAACTGCGATTTTATGTAAGCGTTATGTATGGGGCAAGCTGTGTGGTAGGCATGCGCAGAAGAGGGAAAGTAAACGGATAACGTTGTCTATAAATAAATTTTGCAAGCAAAGTAAACAAAAGTAAGTTCACAAAATTATTAATAATATAATAACACTGCAAATGAAATCGCTGGTATCAGCTAGTTATAAAAATATTAAATTTGAATCGCTAATACGTGGTTAAAGACTCGGTACTAATTAAGTGTACTGGTTGAGTAACATCTATGGTAGAATGTGGCCAAGATAAATTTTGCGAAATAAAACTAGTATTATAAACTTTTTTCGTTATTTAGGTGCACATAGACACGTAGATATTAAAAAAGTTTGTCCCCCTGAGAGTTCGATACATATTTTATAGTCCGAGTCATCGTTGATGGCCGCTCTGAATATAGCTTGCGCATAGTACAGTCAATAGGTTAATACAAAACAAAATCAGAATATTATTATAGGAATTTTACATTTACGTCTTCTTCGTCAATCTTTAACTTGTCTCGATATTATACGTACAGCATAACAGGTTTTAATGAATTGTGATTCAAGTAGATATTTGCCAATTACATTAAGTAAAAAAAATGTAGCAGTATAATATAACTATGGTGATGTGTACTTTTACGATCTGAACGCTGACCTTCTTAACAAACTTGACAGATTACTCAACAACTGCATTCGATTTGTTTTTAATCTTCGTAAGTATGACCGTGTATCGAGCCATCGTTCAGAGCTTAATTGGTTGCCCATACGCCAGCGTCGGAGTTTGCGGGCTCTGACAACTCTGTATTCTATTCTATTTTCTCCCAACACTCCCTCTTACTTAACTCCATATTTTCAATTTTTAAATTAATTGATTGATTAATAAAAATTAATTGCTCTAATCATGACCTTAACCTTCGCTCTTCTAATAATCTTATTCTTTGCTGTCCTGTCCATACTTCCGGTCTAGTACATTCATCTTTCTATATCCAATCTATTCTCCTATGGAATGCGCTTCCTTATGAAATCAGGATGTCATCTAACCGTTTCAGTTTTAAAGTCAGGGTACGTCGGCTTTACCAGTGTCATTTAGCAGAATTATCTGGTTAATGATGTATTTAGTACTTGATGTTGACTAACTATACTTTTATTTATTGTATTGATATTTATGTATGATGTTGTTATGTGTATGTATTGTATATGTGTAGTATTGTGTTTATATATTGTGATATTAAATAGGTTAAACATAATTTCATAAAAACCTCACCTTTTACACCTACCAACATTTATCTCTGCATTACCTAATGGTTGACTGGCAGAGAATGCCTTAGGCATTAAGTCCGCCATTGCGTATTTAACACATAATATGCAAATAAATAAATAAATAATTGCTACTTTCATAAGATTCTGTATGTGAAATAAAAGTTTGATTCCGATTGTGTCGTCTTGTAAACGGTTTGACAGCTGGTTTACGAAAACCTGTTTATATGAATTGAGCAGACATATACATACATACAAGATATATATACATATAGAATATTTGCAAAGAATTAGAGATAAAAACGAACAAACAATAAAAATTAAATCTGGGGTAATTAAATAACAGTAAAAACTAGAAATGGACGAGCTGAATGATGGTAAATCTAAAATATTAACAGTTCGCCACAACATGTATTTGTCAGTTATAATTAAATCTAAATAACATTTAATCAAAAAAAATCAAAAACACTTTATTCAATTTAGGCCCTAAGAAGGCACTTATGAACGTCAAAACTACCACTGGTTCGGAAAACAACCCAGTCATCGTGAAGAACCGGCAAGAAACTCGATCTGGTTTATCTTTTTAACAAATATATATATAATATTTAGAGTATATTAGGTACATGTCACAAATGTTTTTAATGGATGCACAGAGATGAGTCAATTCCAGACATCACCATCATTCACATATTGATCCACCCTATAATAGCCATTTGACACCAAAACCTGCTTGACATGGCGCTTAAATTCGCAATCCGGCAAATCGGTAATATACTTTTGGACATTGTTGTAAAATCTAACACTATTTCCCAAAAAACTGTTACTGGTTTTACTAAGTCTAAAACATGTGACAACCAGTTTGTCACAGTTTCTAGTATTTAGATTGTGGCAGTTTTGTACGAAATCCAAATTTTCAAGGTTCTTATGGACATACATTAAATTATCAAGAATGTATTGGGAGGGCAGAGTTAAGATACCGTATTCCTTGAACTTGGTCTTTAAGGATTCGCGAGGTCCCATATTGTAAATTGCTCGAACTGCCTATTTTTGTAATAAAAATATGGTGTCCACCTCAGCTGCTGTCCCCCATAATCGAATGCCATAAGACATTAAGCTATGGAAGTAGGCGAAGTAGACTAACCTAGCAGTGGCAATATCAGTTAGCTGGCGAATCTTACGTACTGCAAAAGCAGCAGAACTCAATTTGCTTGCCAATTGATTAATTTGAGGACCCCATTGTAATTTTGAATCTAGCGTGATACTAAAAAATACAGTATAATCAACTAACCCTATAAAATTCCCTTCGATCTTGATGCTACTATCAACTTGTTAAGTTGTTAATCAACATTAGACAAAATAAATCTCATATATTTTGTTTTACCTGTATTTAGTACTAAGTTATTTAAGGCAAACAAATGAGAAATTTCGAATAAAGTATTATTTACATGCCGAACCTCTGAATCTGTCTGTTTTACTTTAAATATAATTGAAGTATCGCCTGCAAAAAGCACCATGTCAGCACAGTTATTGACCATTAACGGCAGATTATTTATGTATATTAAGAACAAGAATGGTCCTATAATAGAGCTCTGTGGGACGCCAATTCACGCAAAGGATCCTGCAGATGTTACCCATTGTATGCTAACTTTCTGATCACCTGAATCACCTAGTTTGTGAGTTTTGGGTGATCGCTTACTTTTTTTTTTACTTTATGTTTGGCTACCAATCTTTTAGATTATTACTGCCATTGTCGAGTAGTTAATAGTATTACAAATTCTTCTTCCATTCCATTTTTGGCAACCAATCTTCTAGTAGACTATTACTGCCATTGTCAAGTGAGTATCGATGTTACAAGTTTTTTGATATAATTACAATGAACTAACAAGATGGTGGCCATTTTGTTAGAACTTTTGTGGAGTTTTTTGTTGAGTTTTTGTGGCATCTCAGAATTCATGGTCCGTGGTATTATTTTCCATCCACTTCACTTATGCAGAATAAAAAAACTATATTACATAAAACACCACCAATTTTACACAACATAGAGTCAAGTAACACAAGATTATGAATAAAATATAAAATCCACTACATGACAGACCAAAATCCCGCTAAAAACTCCTTTACTGGATCGCTTACTTTAATTGAATGATCGCCTTTATGCAGTATTTATTTCTATCTGTCAGATATATCTAATAGTATATATTGTACAGATATTATGCGTGTTACAATAACGTTATTGTGAATACAATACATTCATAATAAATAAATAATTTACATTAAAAATAAAATAAACAACTCCTTTCATAGAAACCACATTTTTCGAAGTGGATGGGTCTTCTAATAATGACAAATATACAAGAAAAAGAAAACACAGAAAATAGCTATAACATGTAATTAACAACAACAAAACTATGCATAACATAACAACATAACTATGCATAACATAAAAAACATAACATAACTTCTGAATGTGACTGTACTGCAACTGGTAATGAGAGGACACATGTATCAACATGGGTGAAATAGGGGGCGAGGTACGCGCGCGGGCGAATTTGCTCCCCAATTACCTCACTACGTCCCTCTGATACCTAAATTTGTGTTCTGCGCATCTACTTCAGAGCGGTTAAAACGTTTGACGCGGACTATATTTATGTGTGGTTCTCTCAAGTGGCTAACCTTTTTCTATAATAGGTCTTTACCTATGAAATTGCCGTTCTGCAGTACTGGCCATTTCAAATCAAAATAATTTTTGTTTGGCTAAGAATTCTAATTTCAAATTAATTTTATTTTAAAAACATGGAATTCTTTTTCCAAAAGTAATCATTTGTTTATTGATTAGTGTTACATTTTCATCGCATTTCAATCTTTTTTGTCATCATGGATACGTTAAAAATTCGAGTAATTATGGAATATGAGTACCGCCGTGGTAGCAACGCGGCACAAGCGGCACGCAACATCAACGACGTTTACGGAGCTAACACTACAAACCAACGCACCACCTGTTATTCGTTTGCTCGCTTCCGTTCTGGGAATTTCGACCTGAAAAATGAACCTCGCGGTCGTCCGAAGACTTTGGTCGACAATGACGAATTAAAGGCGATTGTGGAAGCTGATGATACACAATCTACGGCTGAATTAGCAGCAGCTTTCGACGCTAGCCTCAAAACAATATTCGTCCATTTGCGTCAAATTGGCAAGGTAAAAAAGCTTGACAAATGGGTGCCCCACGAACTCAATGATCGCCAGCGCGAAGTACGCGTCGAGACGTGCCTTGCACTGCTCAACAGGCACACAAATGAAGGAATTTTGAACCGCATTGCTACCTGCGATGAAAAATGGATTCTGTTTGATAACCGCAAGCGCTCAGCAAGTTGGTTGGATACTGGTACAGCACCTAAACAATGCCCTAAATGAAAACTTACCCCTAGAAAAGTGATGGTCACTGTTTGGTGGTCTAGCGCCGGTGTGCTTCATCACAGCTTCTTACCAAACGGGGTGAGCATTACTGCAGATGTGTACTGTGAAGAACTGAACACAATGATGGAGAAGCTGGCACATCTCCAACCAGCATTGGTCAATCGCTCGTCTCCGCTGCTCCTGCACGACAACGCGCGACCTCATACTGCACAGCAGACGGTCTCCAAGTTGCAAGAACTGGGGTTGGAAGTTCTCCGTCATCCGCCCTACTCACCAGACCTTGCGCCTACAGACTACTACTTTTTCCAGAATTTGGATACCTCCTTAGCGGGAAAAAAAATTCAATACCCGAGAGGCAGTACAAAATATGCCTTTGAAGAATTTGTTGCCTCCCGTCCAGCTGATTTCTTTAAGAAGGGTATCAATAAACTGCCACTGTATTGGCAAAGATGCATTGATTGCATGGGTGATTACTTCGATTAATACAAATAAAAAATACATGAAAACAATTCGCTTAAATTTTTTCATACAAAACGGCAATTTCATAGGTAAAGACCTAATATTATCTGTAGTCACAGACTCCGCGAAACGCGGGTTTCGTAGCATTTACTTGTCACTTTTATTATACTCGTATAAAACATTTGCAGCATGAGGCTATAGGCGGTGTCCGACGTCTCTGTGGCTTTCCTTGGGCCTTAGTTCGTTTAGGGACTGAACTGTTATTGTTATATTGAATTATAATATGACAAATAAATTCTATGAAAAAAATCCCCTTTCTTGAAAAGAAATAAGCTCAAAAATAAGTAAGAACAATAAATTACCTGAATATGTAATAAGACCCGAACTAGTATTTTATACGCTGTAACTAATGAATACAGTATCGTTGTATAGCTAGTCAATGTTAAATTATAATTATATAAAAAAATATATATATATTTAAAAATTATATTCTATTACTGAGCGGCATTCTGGCAATCTCAGATTACACATCATTGCCAATTACATAGAAATATACACGTTAAATCATTACTCCTAACAAATAGGTATGCACGCTTGTCATTTGTTTATTTTTATCTTTGGATTGTTTGCGGGATTTCTTTGAATTACCGAGGTCATTAGCATTTTTGAGTTCATTAGTAAGTCGGTGTTTGTGTGCGGATTATTAAAAAGTAAGTTCCTCTCTTTTCTTATTTTTCCGACACGGTGATGGAGTCAATCTATCATAATTTTCTTCTTCACTTCGTTTTTGTCTTTGACGTCACATTCGGAAACTTTGCAGTCTTTCAAATCTTTCAGCACTATTATATATATTATACTTATTAAAAGTAACTTAATAGAGATAATATATCGTTACATAGTATAAAATAAATTTTCAAAAAAAAGTATTAACCGACTTCAATATCAATCAAAAACCCATAAGGCACTAAAAAGCGGAAAATAAATAGTTTATCAAATTCACCAAATTAAATAAAACATATGAATATGTGTGCTACCTAGAGATGTATTGGAAGTCGGTGCCAACCGAAATTTCAAATCTGTTCCAGGTAGAAATGTATTACAGAGACGACTTAAACTTTGTACCTATGTAGATGATATGATTTTCGGTTCGCACCGACTTCCAATACATCTCTAGGTAGCACACATATTCATATGTTTTATTTAATTTGGTGAATTTGATAAACTATTTATTTTCCGCTTTTTAGTGCCTTATGGGTTTTTGATTGATATTGAAGTCGGTTAATACTTTTTTTTGAAAATTTACTTTATTTTTCCATTTTTAGTGTACATAAATATATTTTACTAGCAGTGCCCGCGAACTCCGTTTCGCCTTAAGTATATTAAAATATGCGCATTTTTGCAGTATGGTATGCGATATGGTTTCAATTTGTTGTACAATAAGTAACGTTTGGTACGAACGCAACCTTATCAATAATCCGCGATAGTTTCTACCACCAACTCGGCTACCATCGCTTCACACATAATACACCTTAAGTAATGTAATTACAATGCTTGCGTCATGTTGCAACACAGCAACGAACATAAGCACAATAGGCTACTAAGAATTGAAGAGTTTTTTTATAATATTGGTGGCAAACGAACATACGGGTCACCTGATGGTAAGTGATCACGGCCGCCCATGGACACCTGCGACACGAGAGGAAACACAGATGCGTTGCCGGCCCTTAAGAAAGGAGTAGGCTCGTTTCTTGAAAGTTTTCTTACTTTGTCACGGATCCCATAATCAGAACCTAACCAAACTCTCATCAAACTACCCTTGAAGTACGTCCTTTCCAATAAAAAATGAATCATCGAAATCGGTTAGCGTGATATTGAGTTATTCGTCTATTTGTCGTATACATAGTTAATGCAAATTTAAAACTTATATGGTTTTGCACTGGATGCCGTTGTCGGAACTGGACCAAATTAAAATGGGACCACACGGGAAGCACCCGCTTTCAAATAAAAAAAGAATCATCAAAATCGGTTCACCCAGTCCAAAGTTATGAGGTAACAAACATAAAAAAAAAAAAAAAAAAAAAATACAGACGAATTGATAACCTCCTCCTTTTTTGAAGTCGGTTAACAAAGTCCCCTACCGCGTCTGTCTGTCTGTCTGTTCGCGATAAGCTCAAAAACTACTGAACGGATTTTCATGCGGTCTTCGCCAGTAGATAAAGTGATTCATGAGGAAAGTTTCGGTGTATAATTTGTCAAGGATTTTTTTTATAATCAGGGTGGGGCAACGTCTGTTGGGCCTGCTAGTATAGAATAAAGGCTGAAAATACAGTGTAATCGAATAATACTAGATTACACAAACGACTTTTTACAGCGCATCTATATCACTCGCCAGGATTTTTTTAAATATCCAAAACTCTTTCGTTAAATCCATTTGAAGTCTATGCTGATATAAGACTATGCTATATTCAGAATACGATTTGGAAAGCAGAGAAATTTGTTCTAAAACAATTGCTTATTTTACTATGATTTGTTTTTATACTAGGGACCGCCCTTTACTTCACCTGAGTTTGTACCTTTATAAATAATGCCATTATAATTTCGGAGGTGGTAGAGCCACGCTGAAGTTATTACTGGTTTCAGCATGAATGGGTCAGCTCGCCCGGGGTAGTACCACCCTCTCGCAGAAAACCGACGTGAAGTAACGGTGCTTGCATTGTTGCGTTTCGTTTGGTCAGTGAGAGCGCCGGATAACCCACCTCCCTTCCCCCTCCCCCTTCCCCACTCCCCTTCCTCCAAACACAGGATGGCAACGCACTTGCGACTCTTCTGGTGTTGCAAGTGTCTATGGACGGTGGTGATCACTTAACATCAGGTGACCCACCAGTTCGTTTGCGTCCTATTATATAAAAAAAAAAAAAATAATATTTTTTGTTGAAATATTAACAAACGTACAAATCCTTACAAATTTTCACGTTAATAAAATTAATAGAATATAGTATTTATATAGTAGATAAAGTTGAAGAAAATATTAATATAAATAAATAAATTATAAATAAAACCGCCTGTCCTATTATAAAAGAAAGGTATTCAGTGCTATCTGTTGGTGTTCCAATAGTAAATTAATATTTTATGTTTCATTGGATGAATGGATGATTTTTTTCTTTTAACACTGGATTCCGTGAATGAGATTGAATGGAAAACTACGGAATGAAGCTCCATGAAGATGAGTGATCTTTTTTTTCTTAACCTTATTCTAAGTAGGGTTGGCAAAACATGTTGTATTTTTCCGCTCTCCCTGTGGGATGTCCTCTCAGTATTTATACCTTTTATAAACATCATTTATCACACCATCCATCCATACGTTTTCAAGAAGATGATTAATTTAATTTTACAAATACATTGCATTTAATACAATTCTTAAGATTTACGTGATAAGGCTTGAGAAACCCAAGCCAACCTCACCTGCACGTGGTACACCCTGCTGAATAACGAACGAGGAAATGGCGAATGCGGGTTGGTAGGGTCTTACAGCCTGACTGGGTCGCAACCACCATGTATATGGCGATAAAGCCCGTCATAGTGATTCGCTTCTGTGGGTCGCGTTTCAGGATCAGCCTGTGCATATCCAACTTTTCGCAGGCCGGCATGACAGAGGCGACTTCCGATGGATAGAGTGTCACTCGGTGGTCGCCATTGTTTTTGGATTGTACTGTGCTTACCATCAGGCATAGTTCAGTCATTTTGCCGTGCGACAATAAAAAAAAACTTAACTATACATTTACTAATTTTTGTATACTACTAGACACAGACACACTTATATTTATTTACACACACAAATACATTACGTGTAACGCGTAACGCAAAATTTTCCTTACCGTGCCATAAAGAAGCTTCACTTCTAAAATTTTTCATTACATATGTTTAGCTATAACTTCATCTAATCTGATATATTTATTTGTTATAGTTTTAAGATAACTGTAATGTTTCTAGCAAACGAAATTGTTACTCGAATATTCAGAACACACGCGAGGTCAAGCAACGGTCAAAAATTTAACTAGTCGAATATACCATAAAATGAAAAAGCAGTGCACTGATTAAAGATTTCGTGTTTGTAACTTCAAGTTAATTCGATTAACTTAGATTTTAATTTGGATAGCTTTATAAAAAAATTGTTTTTTTGACCTCAAAAATCTTTCAATAGATACATAGCTCTTACATTATGAATAAATAAAGAACAGTCCTTAATCATAACAAAATCAAATAACATATCTATACACAAGTCTAATTTACTAAGGAATTTATCAAGTACTATTAACCGTGTTCTCAAATTAATTTCCTATAGGTAACATTTATTTAATAACTTTAGTGGGATGGATTTAAAAAAAATAATCTTAGTGGTCACATATCTATACTATCTATATTAATATTATAAAGAGGTAAAGCGTGTGAATTTGTGAGTTTGTGACGTTGTAGGGAGTAATGTCAGGTCCGATTTGAAAAATTATTTCAGTGTTATATAGCGTTGTATATGTTATATATCGAGGAAGGTTATAGGCTATATATCATCACGCAAGACCAATAGGAGTGGAGCACCAATGAAGAATGTTTCAGAACCGGGGTTTTTTTTCCTTTTGAGAGCTTCCGCTGCGTGTTAGTGTTAGTCCAAAGTAACTATTCCACGCGGACGAAGTCGCGGGAAGAGGCTAGTTTTATATAAAATAACTTCATGCTTCTAGAACAATCTGTTTAAGCTGTGCTATTAAGTTACCCATCAGCCATTATTAAGAACTTTCTTAATCTATATGAACGATGTACTTTAAAAAATTATACATCGATTTCGATCCGCATAAGGGAAAAAATAAAATAGTTACTTTTATATAATTTTAAATTAATTAGGGTAGGTAATCAAGGATCATTGTGTGTATCCTTATCCCACCTAAGTAGTGTCGCCATAACACTTTTCTCTTCCAATTGTTGTATTCACATCTTTTATTCTTTGTATCATTCTTCACACAATATGTCAATACATTCTTCGATCTCTCTCTCATATTTGATACTCTTCTTTATGCAACAGTTAAGGAGTTATGCAACTTGTAACCTTCTTTATGATAAGCGAATATCACTTTAACCGGTTACTACTCAACTTCTCTGTCTTTGGTGCTATGTTCATACTTCAGCCGATATACTCCTTTCTAATGGCATTCATTATAGTTATAACCACACATCCATCTTAACATTCAAAACTGTGCCACATGTAACCTTCTTTCATTAGTCTTTTTCGTAACTCATTCGAATCCATACATTAAGATCTAACCTACATGATCGTACCTATCTATAAATTTAATTCGTTCATAACTTTATTAATTCTAGTTACACCATACATCCATCTTACTATTTGAAACTCTGTCACACGTAATCGTCTTTCCTCAGTCTCTTTTGTAGCTCAGCGTTTGGATTCATACATTATAATGTATGAAATATTAAAAGTATATATTAATGTGTTCAAATATTAGAAGTATATATTGATATAAAAAATAAAACAACTACAGAAGCATTAATATATGAATATGTTTAAACATTTAAAAAAATCTGCGGTTAGCAGCAAAATAATCTGCATTATCGGTTCAATATTAGGTTCGTAAAGGTCTGTGAATAATTTTATTTGCTCGACTTTCAAACTCGAGGACGACTCGTATTATTCTTTGGGTGAAATTCAGAACACGTTTAACACATTGTAGTCGATTGTAACGTTCATACTCTGAATTTAAACAAAATGGTGCAGTGTCGTTTATTACAATACACTTTGAGGTTAACGTCCATATGATGCACCATACTAACCTTCGTCTGGCGGCTTGTTACCGAATGCGAAGTCCCTGAACCCTCGCCAGTTAACGGTATACCTTCCGCTGCGTCTCACCATCATCACTAAGGTAAACACTAGATTCACTGATGTAGTTCTCTAAAGGGCGGCCAGTGGCATTATCCAGTGGATTTTCGCACAGACGGTATCGACGCGTGGCGAGCGACGCGTCATGAGGCCGGCGCGGCGTCAGCTGAGGCAGCGCGTCACGGCACGCCGGCGCCGCCCGCCCGCCCGTCGCACCGCACCGCGCTTGCGCACTGCCGCCCGCCCTACGTAGCTCCTAGCTTTATAACAAACGCATCGTGCGCTGTTCTTCGATGCCGTCATGTTTGCGTTGTGAATATATAACAATAAAAACGTTGATTGAGGAAATTGTATTGAAACGAGCTCCACTAGAGGATTGATGAATGTACGAAGAACTATTTCCGTTGTGTTTAAATAAAAGTTGGTATAGTGCGTCTCTGTCTAGCGACTCGCCTCACTGCCTCACACGAAGACATAAAATGTTTTTTTTGGTCTCAAGCGTTTATTATATTTTGAATGTTGACCTAGCTCTCGACGTCTAGCTATCCAACTTTACTGCATTACGTTATAGTTTTTATTACAAACAAAACCGGAGTGGATATAGATTAATTTTAAATATTGCAAATGGTTTCAACTATTTATATCCAATTTAGCGTTAGATATATGATCTAAGAATAAAATAAGATTTATTCGCTGCCGATTAATAAATTATAACAATTACGTTAAGACTATTGGTATCAGAAACAAATATTTTACAATTTAGTTTAGTCTGCATTGAGATATCATACTATCATGATCTAAAATATAATATTACAATTTTCTCAATACTTTACTAATGTTTGCGGTTCTGGTCATAATGATTTTCTTGTTTTATGGGAACTACCTATTTTATCTGCATAAACTGTGGGCCACCTTTTAGAGGCCCATTTCCTCATTGCACAGATCCGGTGGACGAGGGGAGGCAGCTGGTGTGTACCCAGTCTGTCTCCCTATTAGGACGGAGCCTATCGGCCACCTTCCGCTGGGCGGACCGTTGGGGCGGCTATTCAAGGGGTATAGCGTAGTTCGATCCCTTGCCGCCCCAACAATATGGTCGGACGGTACACCGTGGGGTTTTAGTCCGTGCGAGTCGGACATAACCCATCCTCTCCCCTGAGTGTGTGAGTGTGTGTGTGGCCATAAGGAATTTCCCCACGTTAATAAAAAAAATGGGGCTCTGCGAAAAGGGATTAAAACACGGTCTCCATGGTCGGCAATACAACGGTGATACCCCTGGTATTACAGTTGTCCATAGGTGAAAGTAACCATTTAGCGTCAGATGGGCCGTCTGCCTATTTACTGCCCTTTGGCATAAAAAAATGTGTTCAGTCGTTTCGGGAATTACCCCGTGCACAGTACGGACACTTCTATTTTATTGATATGTATAGATTAGGTATACACAAGAACGTATATTACGATAGGCTTCAAAGTATGGAACGTATATTCATGGATGTCTCCAGAATAAATTAGCTACTAAGTAAATTGTTGTAGGGTCTTAATATTTTAGATCACGGTACCTTTTATACTATATTATCGGAACCCGACAGTGGTCACGTCCTTCAATAAACACATATATATATAAAATTGAAGTGTCCTTTGTTTGACCGAATTACTATTCCAACCGACTGGACTGATTTTGAGAACACTTTCACTGGCAGACTTTCTAGATTATTATTTACATACATACCATTACAATTTTCCATAGCGATTAAACAGTAATGATAAAATTAAACAGACGTAACTTAAAATCGGTCAAAGACTTATAAGGGGTAAGAAGAAATTTTAAATGAAAAAAAGGTAGCATACGATTATTCAAAAAATTAGTTTGTTCCCATGATGTAATATTGTAATCAAATATTATAGTGGATATTCATGCCTGACTGCAATAAAAACATTTGATTTTATCTGAGCTAAGTTTAATTTGAAACTAGTAATAGAAAGAGCCAAATATCAGTTACTGATAGAATAAAAATTTATCTATACTTTAATATTACAAAACTGAAGAGTTTGTTCGCTAGAACGCGCTAATCTCAAGAACTATTGTTCATATTTGAAAAATTCTTTCAGTGTTAGATAGCTCATTTATCGAGGAAGGCCAGAGGCTATATATAAGAGCGTAACGATAGAAGTGGAGCATTAATGAAAAATGTTTTAAAAACGGGTTTTTATTTTTCCTGTTGAGAGCTTCCGCTGTGTGTTAGCGTTAGCCCAAAGTAACTATTCCACGCGCTGAATGAAGTCGTTGGTACAAGCTAGTATGTAATTTAAAAAAATGTGAAATATACATAATTATAATTAATTAATATATGTTGTAGTTTAACGTGTAATGATGACACCATATTTTTTTAATGACTACAATGATGGTTTTTGGCAAAGTAGCGCCTCCTACAATCAAATATCTCTTCAATCTTGATACCGCTCTAAATATAGTTGTAAATTCGTGCTTGCGCGTAATATAGTTAAGAGTTTCATATGTACAAAACAAAGTTAAAATATTATTATAGGAATCTAAAATTGGTATTTATTTATACCTCGATATTAACGTTATCTTTATATTAATACGTGAAGCGGAAACTTTGTACCCCTTTTTAAGCGAATTGCGGGAACGGATGAACGTGAAATTTGGTATAGTTAATGTTTATATGGAGGAAAGTGCATAAAGCTACTTTATTAATATAAAATGAATTAGCGATACATTAAATTAATTAAAATATACATTACTTACAATACGGTTTGAATGACACACAACATATACAAACATGTAAAAAAATGACGTTTCGCCATCTGTGATTTTACTCTCACGTTCCAATTATCTTTTTCAATTAACTTATTTGACCTTGAAATTAAATTATGTTAATTTTATAATAATATAATATGTAAATTCATAATGTTCATTAATAATTAATTGGTAGATAATTGTTCTTTAGTAAATTTATGAAACTACTGCAATAATTATAATTTTCTTTGGTCTTATTGAATGTCAAAATTAATTATGGTCGAATCCTGACCACTAGGCGACCACTAGTTATAATAAAGATGTTAATTTAACGTGTTTGTACTTTTTTTATTTTTACGGAAAAAATTGTTGCAGGTTTCTTGGAATAAGTAACAAAATACATTTAAATCAGTTTTAGAAATGTCTATCTGTTTATCTGTTTGTTTAAAGACGCATCACTGCTAAAGTACTGCGTTCACGATAAAACATAGAAAATTATAAAGCACTAGCGGGCCGGGCGGACGTTGTCCTGCGTTCTCTAAAAAAATCTATATGCGTAAAATAATCTGCGTTCGAAACAAAATCTAAAATTCAACCGCAGCGCCACCTACCGGGTCCAATTGTGAATCTAAACCATTCTCGGATCCACTGGAATACGCACACAACATTTCATTAAAATCGGTCCAGCCGTTTAAGAGGACTTCAGTGACATACACACGCACAGAAGAAATTTATATATAAAGATATTCTCTAGGAACATTTAGTCTTGGTTTCGTTAAAATCGGTTACCTCTATCAAAAGTTATTGTAATTTTTATGTCGACGCGTCTTAAGTACGAGAGAAAAGTAGATAAGTAAATAGATTTAATACATTCAGATGATTTTATTAGTCACTGTTTTCTTACATTAAGTTCCATGCGAAAGGAGTCGCAAGTATATCGCGCACAGTATATACTTATAATATAATACTAGTTAGACTTACTTAGTTACAGACGTAGGGTACAGACTTTTCTGAGATGTACGTTTTAGTTAGACGCATTTAATTCGGCAGTGTATTGAAATAATTTATGTATTGCGCTAAACTAAGCAATAAATAAGGTCAAACGGGTATTAAAGTGATGCCTAATATTTTAAGGTCGTACATATTCTTTTTAAGATAACACAATGATAATAATAAAGTAGGACGAGTATAAAACAGTTACGATCGGGCAATAAAATAGATAGCCACTTACGATTTCTTGTAACGGTGAATTCAAAGATTGATATTATTTTTATATCTCGAAGATACAATTTCTTTACCCACACATTTACAATTACTGATCAGAAAATGTGACAGAATAGTGATGACTATAATGAATATAGATCATCATTATATCATACTAGCTGACCCGTGCCCACTTCGTTGGGCGGGAAACATTTATAAAAAAACTATTTTTAGATATATGCTGTCGCTGACTTTTTCGTAAGCTCTACAAGCTTTGTCAAGCTCTACAACTTTTCTCTGGAAGTCAATCATATATCTCAGTCATTCTTAAGGCAGCGTTCGTAAGAAACTTTTTCGTTCGACCGTTTTTTCTCCGCCTTGCTTTGCAAAGCCGACTTCCACAAAAAAGACTTTTCATTTTTCGGGTTAATGTATAACCTATTATGACACTTATAAATAACGTGGCTTTCTATTGATAAAAAATTCAAAATCAGTTTAGTACTTCCTGAGAATAATCGGTGTCATAATGGGGTTATAGGATCGGCAGTAAAATATCAGTAGCATCTGAACTTACACCATTGGATTTTTTTTCACCAATAATAGGGAAAGGACTATCTTATTTATGTAATGATATTCTAAGGCCCATGACTGTGAAGCTCGAGTCAAAAATCCGTTGCAGAATCTATTGAAATACATATATAGATGTATAAACCAGCACATACCTCATAGAATGCTATCACGAACTATTCAGTGAACGACTATCTTGTTGTATTCTATAGATTTTTTTAAATATGTGTTTGAGGAGGTGGTAGAGCCACGCTGAATTACTGGTTTCATTATGAATTGGTCGGCTCGCTCGGGGTTAACCACCCTCTCACAGAAAACCGATGTGAAGTAACAGTGCTTGCATTGTTGCGTTTCGTTCGGCCAGTGAGAACGCCGGTGGCCGACCTCCTCTCCCTCCTCCAAATACTGGCTGGCAACACACTTACGACTCCCTTGGTGTTGCAAGTGTCTATGGAAGGTGGTGATCACTTGACATGAGGTGACTCACCTATTCGTTTGCCTGCTATGATATAAAAAAAAATGTAAAATATTTTTTTTGGCAACCAATCTTCCAGATTATTACTGTCATTGTCAAGTAGGTTATAATATTAGAAGTGTGCTGTGATAATTTCAATGTTCTAACAAGACGGTGGCCCCTTTGTTAGACCTTTTCAGGGTTTTTGTGGCATCTCAGTATTTATACTCCGTGCATTGATATACAAAAACCCAAGATGCACACTTAACGCTTCAGTCGGCACACAAAAACGAGCGCATAATTTTAGATTATGCAGTCATTTTAAATAGGCTCGCGTCGTTTGTGTCCTTGTAAAGACAACTTTAAAACATTCAGGTAAGAGTGAATTTGCAAAATCACAAGTTAATCGTCGATAACCACGTATGTATATTGGAGAGTTTTTGCGGCCGGTTTTGAGCGCTACTTTTATTCGAGTCTGTGTGCCTTGAGTTTTTATACGCCAATGGCTTCGTGGTATTATTTCCCATCCACTTCACTTGTCTACAATAATCGAAATGTATTATGTAAAACACCACCATTAGTACGAAAAATAAACTCAAATAACACAAGATTATGATTAAAATATAAAAGCCACTTCATAACGGAATAAGAGCCCGCCAAAAACACCGTCTAAAAAGTTATATCCCAACAGCAGTTTTCAAAAGTAAGTGTACAAACTCGCAGTGGTGCCAACACGCCGCCAAACGTAAATATATACGCCGAGGTAATTGGCTGACACAATGTGTTTGTTATGTTAGCTTCAACGCAATGGCAATTATTTACGTGTTATGGAAGTAAAATTCTTTACTCCGTGTTTAGATGCGCTTACTAAAAAGTGTGATTCCCTGTGTTTTAGGCGGGATCTCAATGAGTAATTTAGGTAAAGAAGGAAAATATAATAAAGATTCACTCTAACCATATAATTTCAGTAGATAAACAAAATAAAACAAAGATTCATTCTAATTTGTTTGTCCTTGTACTAGTAATCACTAATTATGTAGACCACTCGGAGCTGCGGTTACAACTAGTTTTACCTATTTATAGAAATCAACGTCCGTTGTGTTTACGTTTCATAAATTAGACAGTTCATGTGATAACATTTGGCAAAAAAAAAATGTTATCTTAATGTAACTCGTCAATGACATCTGGTCTCCATAATTCGTATCGTTAAATAAATTATCAACTCTTTACGATGAATTTGTTGTTTTGCGCTACAATTTTTTTTTAATAGGCTTGCAATTTCTTTTATCTCACCTAGCGACTGAGTATTGAAACAATAAAGGCGCAATAATTAAATTTTCAGACGTGTCGATCGATATGGATGGATTTGAACATAAGTCTGAGCATTCAGATTAGTTGATGTCTTGATAGGTATGGTCAGATTTGGTAGGTGGTTTGGGAATCTAACAAATTCTCTGAGAATATGATACATTGAGTGCCACGGCAAATTTAACGAAACTGACCTAGGAAGACAGTTTTGTTTTACAATTTTATATAGTGTGGCGATATATATCCTAATATCTGAGCTTGTACTGAAAGAACAACGAACTCAAAGAAAACTTACTATTAAACCGTTTGACTGAAGAAACCATCGTACCCCTCGTCATCGGGTGGGAATTTATCTTCACACGCTGGAACTGAAATGGTCTCGGACGGTCCGGTTTCAGAAGGGTTTCTTCTTCACTTCGGTTTTGGAATGAGCTTCCTGCTGAGGTTTTTCCTGGGGGCTACAATATGGCATTCTTCAAGGGGAAAGTAAATAGGATATTGAAGGGTTGGCAACGCGCATGTGACACCTCTGATGTTGCAAGTCCATGGGCTGCGGTGACTGGTTAAAATCAGGCGGCCCGCATACTTGTTTGCCACCATCGTAGTATAAATTAAAAAGCTTTCAGCTTACTTTGCTGAAATCCATCATTAAATATTATAGTGGACATTATTTTGCACTTCCGCCTGGAATTGTTTGGCCGGTATCACGTCTCACTGCAACAAAAAACGTTTGATTTTTGAGTGAGATGTATCTGAAAAAGTTAAATCTGTAACTAGTAATACAAAGAGCGAAATATTAGTAATTAAAACAACAAAAAGAATTAAAAACGCGTCTTTGGTTGACGTTTGTACCTGACGTCCGTTGACACTATTGTATGTAACTGTAAAATATAAAAAAAAACAATTAATCAAAATATGTTGTGCATTAACGTGTAATGACCACAATCGATTACACGTGTTTCGCTCCGTCACGAAGCATCTTACACGTTCACAATGGTACAGGGGCCTCCCAAACAGAAAAAACGACAATCTCCGGAAGATAGTTCAAATTTACATTGAAGGCGAATGAAACCGTGGGCAAAAGCTACTGAAAAATAAAAAGCACTAGCAGATAAACTAAACTGCCACCAAAAAGCTCTCTAAATTCAACGTAAAGTCCCTCATTAATTTTACCCATTCAGTCAGTACATACATAATAATTCAAAGATTTTATAATCGCTTAATTTTCTAAGAATCAGTGTAAAAAATCGCATATACAAATTAGTCCAAATATTTTAATAACAAGGAAAAACGAATGATTCCAAAACAACAAACTATTACGTACGTTCCGTTTGACGTCTGCTGTGTCACATATTTTTATTAAAAAAAAGTGATAAATGCAATCAAGACTACGGGTTATCGAAACTATTGGAAGCGACAAAATAATTTATCTGTTAATGTATCTGTTACTAATATTGCTACGTGTAAGTATTTATTTGGATATGCTATTAGCGATGATGCAACACTTAAATGAATAATGTGATATCTGCTCCGTTTAATTATTTTTTTATTAAAAAAACTAGCCGTGGCCGCGACTTCGTCCGCATGGAACTTAATGTAAGAAATAAGTATCTTTTATTTATTTATTTATTATTTATTTATTTATCATAAGAATCAACAACAGTAACATAAAAATAATAAGGTAAAAACATACATGGAAAAAACTTAAAATTATTTATGTCACTAATTATAGTTGACTACAGCATTAACCATCATAAGATGCGATGTGGAAAACAATAAAAGTAGAAGAAAGAATTATAAAAAAATGAAGAAGAAAATAAAATAATACAATTCGATAATGAATAACTTAAAAATTAAGGGAAAAAAAAATCCTGCAGGGATTAATTAAATAAAAAACTAATTTTTGATTTGAAATTAAATAGGGAATTACTAAATAAGTCTATACTGTAATCTTTTTTAACAAGGTCATTGTATTGTCGAGATAATCTGGGAACAATGGAGAAATGTCCTAAATTGGTTCTGTAGCTTTTGTGACCAAATAAAGAGACAGGAAATCTAGGTAGCCTGGAAGGCACAATAATGTTAAATCGATTCAAAAGCTCTGAATTATCAATGTGGTTATTGAAAAGTTTATATAAAAAAGTCATGTTCAGCATAATTCTTCTATTGTACAAAGATTTAAGTTTAACTTCTTTCAGTCTATCAGGATACGGAGCAAATTTCTTAGAGTCTGATAAACAAGCTATAGTAAAACGTTTTTGAATACTTTCGATACGGTTTATATATAGTTGATAATGAGGGCACCAAACAATGCTGCAATATTCAAGTTGGCTTCTTACAAGCGTGCAGTATAGAAGTATCTTAATGGATTTGTTTTTAAAAAGCCTACTGTTTCTAAGAACGAAACCTAACATTTTACGTGAAGATAAACAAATATTATTAACATGAATATCAAACTTTAAGTGATTGTCAAAGATGACTCCAAGGTCCCTAATATGTGTTACTTCTTGAATAGGAATATGGTTAATGTGATAGCTAGACAGTATTAAGTTTTTCTTTCTGCTAAATTTTATGTGATAACATTTGTTTATATTTAACGACATACCATTTATTTCACACCAAACAAGCAATCTGTTAATGTCAAATTGTAATAAGTTAACGTCATTAATAGTGTGTATTTTTCGTGCAATCATTTTTTTTTTATTTACTGTGTCTGAGATATTATTTATACATTATATAATATAACTAGCGGGTTCGGCAGACGTTGTCCCGCCCTGATTATAAAAAAAATCATTGACAAATTATATACTAAAACCTTCCCTGTGAATCACTTTATCGACTGGTGAAAACAGCATGAAAATCCGTTCAGTAGTTTTTGAGTTTATCGCGAACAGACAGACAGACAGACGCGGTAGTGGACTTTGTTTTATACTATGTAATGTAATGATATATATATATATATAAATATATAATCAAATAATAATTTAATAACAATTATTTATAATATAAACAAATAAAAATTATACTTCAAACCTATAAACTCACTTTTTTATACATATTTTTTTTAAATCTCCTCTGATTTAAAACATGTGTTGTAGATTCATATATATTCCAATAAAGTTATTAGTTCTCATGAAAACTTGACAGACCAACCAACTTTATGGTGTCGCTTTTAGATGACGGTGTGTATGCGCATCGTAAAAATTCACTTTTATCTATTTTCCCAAACGCGCCGCAAAAAGTGTAACTTCAAAAATTAAATAAACAAGTATAACCATCTATCTGTACATACAATAAAACTGTTACGAGCCCAAATCTGTACATTAAATATTTTTTGAAAATTATAATCGGGATAGACTTTGTTATCGATATAGAAGCCAAAAATAATCCTTTTACAAGTTTTGTCTGTCTGTCTGTCCCTGTGAACACGTATCACTCTGAAAGTACTGAATCAATTTTGACGAAACTTGACACAGTGATTACAAGGTTAGGATACTTTTTATCCCATAAAACGCAAGGAGTTCTCCAGGATAACGGACGAAAGTAAGAAGTCTGTAGTTAATGAAATTCTTGACGGATTTTGGTTAATTTTCTTTGTGCTATATATAGCAGACAGATTAGCTAAAAATGTAAGCTATATTTCATCTCCCTATGCTACTTCAAAATTAAAATAATCGTTGGGTTCCGAACCGACGCCTTCGACGGTCCGTATAATGTACAGTACGTTATAACTGAGCCATGGTTAGGTACATGACATTTCTATGCGTAATTATCAATCAATTAGAGAATTAGAAGCACAGAATGTAATGACTATGCTAAATCCTGTTGATATATGTGTTTGTATCTTTGTAATTTTTTTCCTTTAATTTTCAAACGAAACTGATACTTATATGTTGTTAGTTTTAATTTATTTTATCGTATAAAAAATGTTTGCTAAAGAAAGGTGACAAGATTTTTTCTAAAACATAAACCTATATAATAATTTCATTGCATTGTGGAAGATGAATCACAATTAGAGTTCTGTCAGTACATGTGGTGTACAGCAGTTTTTGTATCTTAGATCTGTAATGTAGCTATTTTTTTATATTTTTTAAACATAACCTTACTGCTTAAATCCATACCATGTAATATTAGTGGCATTTTACATGATATAGTTTGACATTAGTGCTCAAGTGATATTACAAATAATGACTACAAAAATGTATTTTGTATTGTCACAAATAATGACGATTCTAACAATGGAGTCACTATCTTGTTGGGACGTTTTTGTTTATTTAAGCAATCATTGGTCTAAAAGTCGTTTTAATAATCTTTTTTTTGTTTACTAAACGATAACCGTGGTAGCTAGGATTCGTAGTCGCGTGCTAGTGTTCCAGATAACAGGGGCAGAGGTTCCTTATATATATCGGGGTTTTGGATCATTTCCAATGGCACATCGGTGCGGCGTATAAGGCGTTGACGTTCTTTTTTAATTACCCTCGAAAAATTAAGTGATATAATCGGCTTTCAAAAATGCCGTGGACTAGCGTTAACAGGTAAGGTGTATTGTTTAATGAATAGATTTCCAGTTTCACTATATATTAATAAATAGTATATAATTAAATGGAATTATCATGAAGACATCTTGATGGTTGGAGGTTGTTTACTGTGCGGTTTTCCCGAGCGTGTTTCCACGTACGTCGGTTCTTTGGAACGGACTCCCAACGGTGGCATTTCCGGACCAATATAAAGTCACAAACCTTGAAGAAATTGACTAAATTTGCACGTCTCAGAAATGTTTTCATTGTATCAGCGTCTAGGGGAAAAATATCGATTTTTATATGGCGCACGAAAAATAAATTATTTAAAAAATAAATCCCGAAATATAAAATAGTTACGCGGTCAACCATTTTCAACACCAGAAGAGTTTGTTGCAGATTATAAAAGGCACGTTTCCGAGGTCACCAGGGAGGACTGACATAAATGTTTTCAAAATTACTTTATCTGTGTTAAAAAGTGTTACAGTATATCTTGTTATTAATTCTGGGATTTTTTAGTGAGCTCCACGTAGTTATTAATGTTCTGAATAGCTAATACCTCGTGTGTTTGTGACCTAATTGAAACCCTGACATTCCTTGTTACTAGGACGTTGATACTCCTCAGTCATAGTGATCCTGAAGGTTGTTATAATGGTTTCAAAATAATAAGCCTCGTCGTAATTTGTTCAATAAGAACGCATTTTTGAGGTTGTTATTAAACACCATTCTGTAATATCTTACAATGATTATTGTAGTAAAGTACATATGATGGTATTTTAATAAGTTAATATTCTTTTTAATAAATAGTAGCCTTTTGTCGTAACTCAATTTGCTGTTTTTTTTTTTTGGCATATTCAGTATGACATTAAATATTCAAGGTCAAAAATCGAGAAAATCAGTTTTTTTTAAATATCTCGTTCCTTTGGCTCACTCTGTGGTTGTATTTAGTATGAAAGTTGTAGATTAGTAAATTCTCTACAAAATTTTGTCTTCAACATTTTCTTACAGGTTAAACCGTTTCTAAGCTATATTGCGAAGAATGTGGAACCCACAGTTAAAGTTTTACAATCGTGAAACTCACTCTACAATACGGGTTTTCTACTAAATGATCAACTAAATATTAATTATTTTGTACATCATGTTGATAAATATCACTCATTAATCAAATATTCATCTAATACATTACTTTTTTTTACTAATTCGATGGAGTTACGTAAAGTAACTACTTAATAACACAACAAATAGAAGCTAATAGAAAAAAAAATCAAATCCAATAATTAAATACAAACTACATAAATGTAAGAGTATGTGTGTGAAAGTGAATAAGTGTACGTGTATATGATCGTATGACCCATGTGTATAATTCTTGGGGTGGTTGATAATAAAGTATCTTGAGTAGATCTTCCGTCTGTTTATAGGAAATGCTATGAAATCATCGTTTGGTGGCAGTTTTTATATGATAGCATGAGCAAAGTATAAAGTTGTAGTCGTTCACAGTTTTAATAGCTTTATTGTAGACGTGTGGAGATAGAAATCTAGGCATTCGTTGTGCAAAGGACAAAGAAATTAAATTAATGTATTCGTTTTTTATTCCAGAATTTATGTTAAACCCTCAAAAACTGGCGCAGGTGATTTCCCAGTTTCATGCCAAAGTAGTTCTCAGACGGCCCTCACAGCAGCCGATGATTCCGGTGGCCGCTTCGAACTCAGCGACCACGGTTATGGAAAGAGCTCCGTGAAAATACTCCATGTCCATCGTGATGGAGACTTCCACACGATCAGAGAATTCGAGGTGTGCACTGAGCTAAAACTCACATCAGAGATAGCCTACGTCGTCGGAGACAATAAGGAAGTGGTCGCAACCGACTCACAGAAGAACACCGTGTATCTGCTAGCGAAGAAGTTCGGAGTGAAAACACCCGAGGAGTTCGGAGCCGTGGTTGTGAATCATTTCCTTTATATGTATAAGCAAGTGGTTGAAGCCAAGTGCAAGATTTTGGAGTATCCCTGGGAGAGATTGCAGGCTGGTGTACCACATAACCATGCGTTTGTATTCGCACCGACTGCTACACGATGGTGTGAAGTCTCTCAGGCGCGTCATGGTAAGTTTATATAATTTTTACTTGTTTGTTTAATCACTGGGTAACGTTTTTCAAGTTTGTTTATTTCTTTGACACGGTCTTTGGCTTAAACGGCTTTTTCTATTACGATACATGGGGCGTCTTTAGATTCGTCTTAGACATGGTCGGTCTTATTACAAAAAAGTTAAATACGTATTGAATACATGCTTTAAGAAAGTTTCGAATTAAATGCATCGCGGTTGCTGAATGTTCGCCATCTTGCTCTTTTGTCTCGCTTTGGTTACGTTAGGTTAGACTTGTGAAAAAGGATAATGCTAACTTGCCTCGTGCGAGCGCGGTGCATTTAATTCGAAATCTTTTTAAAGCAAGTATTTAATACGTATTTAACTTTTTTGTAATAACACCGGGTAAGTTTGTCTAATTGTTACTTGCCTACTCAGTTGATGGGTAACGTTTTTTATGTTTTTCATGTCTATTTCTATTGCTTGCTCTATAGCTTAAACGGTTTGATGTATTTTAATATATGGAGCGTCTTTAGACCCGTCTTAAATGCGGGAGTAATATTTAAGTTTGTAAAGTAAATTAATAATTTTTTTATTTACTAATTATTCAACAACTATACACCGTTTAATGTTTTTTTTTACTATTAACTTGACAAAAAAAAACATAATTTATTGTTTATTTTAAACAGAGGCTGTTGTTGTAAAATCTGGTCTAAAGGATCTACGTGTTTTGAAAACGACGCAATCAGCTTTTGTAGACTTCGTACAAGATGAGTACACCACATTAACTGATGCTGCTGAAAGGATATTTAGGTACTTGTTTTCTTTGTCTTTCTGCTTACGTCATAAACTACTATTAATAATGTTAACATTATAATAATAATATTGAGTTAAATTTCTTAACGCCACTTTAGATCTGGATAAACTTATCCGAAGGGTTAAATTGGATGTAATTACTCCAAGTGCAAGGCTTTTGGGATTGACATTTATTTATAGTGTTTTGTATATTTTTGTTGGTATTCATTTTATTTTATTAAAAAATTATCAAATTATTTGTTCTAAATGAAATATAAATTATTGTAGGAATATATTTTTCTCAGCAAAGAGATTGTGAATTACAAATTTAATTCCAAAATGCTTTTTCAAAGTTTAAGACTTAAAAAGATGAGCTTTATAATATTACTAGGCATTGCCCGCGACTTTGTCTGCTTTTATACCTTTATAAATAACACCATACCATATCTTCGTGTAGGTCTAATGGTTTATGCGGATAACTATAAGATGGAAGGATTTTTTTAAACTTACTTGACACCTATCACCATACTTTGGTCGATTTAAACAATATCTTGATAAGTTATTACTGCATGTGTTACTCTGACGTGTAAGCTTCTAAGGTTAAGTTTAAATTGTGTAGTTTTTGCGTGACAAAGTAACAAACATAACGTAAGATTACCTCAATAAAGGAGAATAATAATGTAATATTAATAATAGAATAAAGGAATACACCGTGATGAAACCATAGCATGATGGTAGGGATTTTTCTAAGTCCATCTGGCTAGCTACAACCCTCAAGTTGAATATCTGTCGCCAAGCACCATTCAAGTTGGTGTGTTCCGGCAGCTGCACTTGACAGCGTCCATTTTAAGTTTGGTATATTTACCATTTAAGACCACATTTAACATGAGACGAGTTATTGTGGTCAAACGCTAAAATATAAAAAAGGTTAAAGGAAACATCATAATTGAAGTAAGATATTTTATAGTACGATCGTTGAAGCGGAATGGACGTACAACGGTATACGGACGGCAGATTTCGACAATGCGTGGCTCACCGTAAAAGACGCGATCCTGGACAAATTCGCCGGTCCTGCAGACACCGGGGTATATTCCCCATCAGTGCAGCACACGTTATACCAGGCTGAAAAAGTTGTATTGGAGAAAGTTCCTGAGGTGAGTGTATTTATGCAGCCACGATCATTCGCACCATCACAGCAAAAAGTTCATTTAGGCAGGCTCTCTCCAGGAAACATTATTATTTTATTATTGACAACTAATCTATTAGATTATTACTGCCATTGTAGGTAATGATATTACAGGTTTTTTTGCGATCATTTCAATGAATTAATAAGATGGTGGCTGTCTTGTTAGAACTTTCTAGGGAGTGTAGCAAGTCAGAATCAATGCTCCGTGGCATTATATCCCATCCACTTCACTAGTACACAATAATCAAACTGTATTACGTAAAATACCACCATTATTACAAAATATAGAGCCAAATGATACCAAGATTATGAATAAAAATAAAATCCACTACATAATATACAAAGGGAAAGGAAAAGGTATTGTAGGTTTCTCAACAATCAATATAGTAACGCATACATAGAAGAAAATAAGAAAAACGAAAACATAAAATGTAAAATATATACATATGGTCGGGACTCATCCATCCTTAACAACAACATAAATATGATTACTGATTATTTTCCCGTGTCAAAGTTTAAAATAATTAGATTGCTCAAACAAAATAACTTCTGTTGTCAGTCCAAATTGTAGATAAGTTCTCATCATTATTATTATTACGTTTAGATGAAAAAATACGCGTCACTTATCAGAATGTTTAGTTTAATATGATTTGTAAACAACCGGGTTGATATACACGAGACACGATAACTGACGGAATTGGGACTAGAATACAAGAGGTGTAACGTCTATTATAGTGTGACATGCTGAGCCTTATTGCATTCAGGTACTGCGACAGGGTAGTAAAGTGCCTATAAACTGTTCAAAGTGACTGTCTATTACTGTATCGCGTCACTGGATCAGTCAGTGTATGTCGAGGTGCCTAGATGCTTGCAGGTCGGTATGATAGGAAAACTGCCGTTGGATTGTAGGTCTCTTGGTAATCGATATTGTTTTTCGATTACATTGTACAGTATCATGTTGAATAGCTGCTTTTACGCTAATCGCTTTTCCCGGGTGATAAGACTTTAGAGACAAATTGTAACAACAATCAATTACAACTGCAGACTCCAATCGAAAAGAGCGTGTCATGTAAAGGCAGTTAATGTCAAAATTTATGAATCCAAGATTTTTTAAATACTAGTTCGGCAAAATGACTGCACAATACCTGATTGGAAGTACACTACAGTTCAAAAACGACGGCTACTGTATGCGTTAAATACCAACGGCAGTCTCGCCATCATGACGACCTGCAAAAGCGTTTCTTTACGTCTCGTTGAAGGACCCGATGTCGTAAGAAGCAGGGAACACGCTGGCCAGGAGGCAATATGGCAGAAATAGGAATTTTCGAAATACTTTGTTCTTGCCGGTATGGTACTACCGTGTATCTATGAAGGCTCATACCTATCCGCGTAGTTTTATGAGAGTAAAGAGGTGATGGGATGAGATTAAGCAACTCTTCAGAACATTTGTCATGATACAGATGATAAAACTTGTTCAGTGAGGCAATGTCTCTTCGTAACTGAAGCCAGCTTGAACAGCTTTGATAATAATGTCTGCACCATTCACAATGCGAATAGCTCGTTGCTGTAATCTGTCCAGAGCGTTAAAGAGGTTTAAGGCGGAACCATCCTACAGATGCGAACAGTATTCTAGGCATGACCAAACTTATGCTTTATAAAGAAGGTATAGCTGGCTGGACGTGAGAAATCGTCGCACTCTATACTCATGTAATAATTATAACATATAATTCTAAAGACACTGCATTCCAACAGTAACTGCGACAATGTTGTTGGCAATTAATTAACGATAACATAGGCAAGGCGATGGTTTACAACTTCAGGTGACTTTCTACGGGAATGTCCTAAGCCTTGGCAGTTTCAACTGCACAGGCCCTTTTGGTGGAGGCGCATTGCACCGATGTGACTCCTACATTTTGTCACGGGGCGTTTAAAACTCCTGTAGAGTAGCCGTAGTGCCGGTAAGGCAGTCCCCCCTGCTCCCTCGGTCAAAAGGTGTAAGAAGGCACCATGGGACTTTAGTTCGTGGGAATCAGACATAACCTACCCTCAGCTGACCGGCGGGATGCATATCCGTTAGGGATCTCCCCATGTAAAAAAAAATGTCTGTTTTAGTTATTTCGGCACCTCTAAAATGTAGGCGAAGGCTTTTGTAGACTAATAATATAAGCAATAACTTACAATACTTACTATGAATATTTACTGACGTCTAAATTATCAACTTATTTCTTCATAACAGAGAATGGCTGCTGCGGTAAAAAGCGTATCATAGCTATGGCGTTTAAGGTAAACAAACCGAATCTAACTAGTTTCAAAGTTGTAGGTGGCTTTTCATTATAGGGAACGACGTTATGTAGAGTTCAAACTCTATTTTATAAATGGATAAAGCTAAACATTAGGTGCACGTATAAAAAGTTTGGAGACAATCATATAACTTAATCATTGTTGTAGATTACGTGGATAAAGATGACAATGCCGAACCGGCACTATTTGAACATCGACATGTCAAAATTCCCGGCGAACGTGACCAAAGGCGACCCGAGACATCACATCTATCAGCCCATAGACAAACCAGCTGGCCTTATATACGCACAGTTAAGACGGAGGCCAAAGAGTCACCTGTAAATATTTATTAAATGTAAATTAATTGAAATTATTATTAAAATTAAGATAGTCGTAGTCATTTCTCTATAAAATCAACGGTAACCCATTATATAGGTAAAGCTGGGTCAAGATGTGATGACCGTTTTGACATATTAAAATAGTGACGTGAAATGTCGATATTTTTTCCAAAGAATGAAATAAAACAAAATGCTGCTTTCTTTTACATTAAGCATTGACACGAGTTTGCTGGAGTAGATAGTTGTGCTGGTCTGCGATACTATGTATGTAATTATATATAGGATATAAATATGTATATTATATAATGTATAATTAAGAAAAATATAAATGCCGAATCGTGTTGTTAATAAGTGCATTAATAGTTATAATACATTCAGGTTTCTATAAAACGGCACTGTTTTATTTATGTTAGTAAAAATGTAAAAACATTTTTTGCGGGACACTATTATGTATTTACAAAGATATATAACATATAGTTAAACATGTATATAATCTGTAAATCTGAACTAAATTAATTCTGTGTCCTAAAATTATACATGCGATAAATTATAGGACTAACTACACGTCCTTATTGACAATAAAGTACAGCAATTTGCTCCTTCAAAAGTAGTTGTTAATTTATACAAAACTTTATAAACGGACAATCGTCAAAACGGCCATCATAGCGTGCCGCTATTATATAACCTTTTTTCAAAATTGATAAAAGGGAAAAATAATATGAATTCTAGGTTATTAGTATGGTTGAATCTAATTATTTTTTTATTAATTAAAATTTGTGTAAATAATAAATGGACACATTTTTATAACATATAGTTGTGTAAAATATAAATCTAGTCGAATAAATTATATTATTAATGATTAAAAATTATAATTGGTGTCACAGTGTTTTGTCACTTTGCATTTTCGATCCCACTCTGCAGTGCTTATAATATCGAATAAGGTGTGTTATTTTACAACTGTTATTATAAACTGTCGTTATTTATTCTGCTATTGAGTGATTTACTATTTTGTGTCGTGTTGTAATTTGTAACAATGCAATTTGAAGTTTTTCCCTTTCGCACCTATTGGTCGTTAATGCTTCATTGTTTGTACGTTGCTAACACTGGTCGACTATTGTCAATTACATGTATTCAGGAAACAGCCCAAGCCGAGGTGTGCCGTGCACCCTTGAGCTAGTTGTCAAATAAAATCGGCTGAATGCCTTAAGCGCTTGTCTTAGTAGTCCGGTAAAGCTATTAAGACCTTGCTAGGTCAATAGCGTAGTCAGTTCGAGAAAAAAAAGAAAATTGTCATTGTAAATAATAATGAATGAGAACGGATAATCAACAGCAGAATAACGATGTATTGAATAATATGTTATCTATCCCATTGGATATAATACATAACTTTAATAGGTGTTGTCATAATGACTACTTCTAGTGAATATAGATCGTGTAGGTTTGTATTTCAGTGATGCGTGTTAAAAGCACGTGCGTACTTTATGACGCAATTACCTTGTTTGTTTCTCTCAAAGAATTCAGAAAGTACAACGCGCACGAACTTTTAAGTAAATCTAAACAAAAAGGAGTGTACAATATTTAAATCTAAGTAACTAATTAATATTGTGATGAATAACTTTAAGTAATTTAAAATATAATTTATTAATTTTTCTTTTTTGTTTCAATTCTATTATTCACTTTAATTCTATTGTTAACAAGTATTTAATCGATTAAATTTATTTATATATATTTTTTACTAAACTATGTTCCTCTCTGAAAATACCATTTATTTCAGAATACATACATAAATAAAACCACAGATAATTCAAAAACTGGCAGGATTTTATCTGTCACCTCACCTTTTCATTAACTCAAGTTATTATCAACTTTGTGAAGTACATATTAATCTAGTGAATTATAAAGATTTAGCTAAAGAAGTTACACGAATATTTATAAAACGCGGGAAAGAAAATTGCGTTAAAATTTTGTTTGTTGGATAAGGCGCTAATCATTGACATATAAAAACCCAAGACACACAGTCTCGAATAAAAGTAGCGCTCAAAACCGTCCCGCAAAAACTCCCCAATATACATATACTGTTATAGTTATGCGATGATATTATTTTGTAAATTCGACCTTACCTGAATAACCTAAAGTTGTTTTTATAACGACGCAAGCAACGCTAGACTATTTCAAATGACTACATAATCCAAATTATGTACTCATTTTTATGTTTTTTAACCTTAACCGATTGCTATAATATTTGGTACTGAAGTAGTCTAAAATTAGGATATAGGATAGTTCTGAATACAATGAAAAATAAACATACAGAGTTGCAGGAAAATACTAGTATTAAAAAAATTACGCATCTACGATTTTCCAGAAGTATATACTTGTAACGACCGACGCGACGGTGAATGTACTGGCATTTGCAATTATATACTAGGGCTCATCTATAAACTATGTTGTAGGAAGTTTGAAGCCCTCTCCTGTTCGTGTCACAAATATGACCCCTCATTTCCTAATGAGACGTCACGTATTTTGCAAATTTGAGTTGTGATGTTTTCAGATATCTAAAAATTATTTATTTTATTCCTTTTTCTTCAAATCTATACTAATATTACAAAGAGGTAAAGTTTATGAGTTTGTGACGTTGTAGGGGGTAATCTCAGGAAGTACTATACCGATTTTTTTACCAATAGAAATCCACGTTATTTGTGAATGTCATAGGCTATATATCATCACGCTAAGATCAATAGGAGCGGAGCAACAATGAAGAATAATTTAAAATCCTTTTGAGATTCCTTTTGAGAGCTTCCGCTGCGTGTTGGCCCAAAATAACTATTCCACGCGTACGAAGTCGTGGGCAGAAGATATTAATTAATTCTATTATTATTTTAATATTATAGAGAGGTAAAGTTTGTGAGGTTGTAGGGGGTAATATCTAGGGAGTCGGAGAAAAAATGGTCGAACGAAAACGTTTCTTACGAACGCTGCCTTAACGATGAGAGATATATGATTGAGTTCTACAAAAAAGTTGTAGCTTGATAATGCCTATTACCCCCCAATGAAGTGGGCACGGGTCAGCTAGTCAACAATAAATTGAACATAACAGATTTTCAAACAGTTGAAGCTTAAAGTTTTAATAGTAGTGACTTTTACACATGTGACGTCACGAAGCTAAAGATTCTTTTCTCCCCGTAATATATGACGTAATTTGTGGATCGCTCTTATGAAGAATATAAGAATTTGGTCTCGCTTGTACCGATAATGATTACCCAGCACTAAATTTTGTTTCTATATTTTCTCTACTATTAATAACTCGATCGAACCTAGGCTTGAGCTGCTACTGAGGGGCTCGCGACAAGTATACGGGAGCGAAGTTCTTCGTTAAACTACGGCGCGACTGGGTAATCTGTGGTTACGAGGTCGTGGGCGTACACGCACTCTGTTTGAAAAGTCAGAAGGTTATACCTATATCAATTAGTTATGTAAAAATATAGGTTACAATTTGATCAGATGATTGAATTGTCAAGAACCCTTAGTAGCATAAAAACTGTAACACGTACTTGATTTATTAATTATGATATTATTTATATGATGATTAATTAAATCTGATTAATAACGGTTTGCGGAAATAATGCGAGGTTTAAATATTATAAATGTTTATTCCAAATTACAAAAAGAATCCTTGCTTACGTATAACTAATTACATAATACATTTAACTGTATTTACTCACACCGTTAGTAAAATCCCGATGCCAAATACGAATAATATAAAAAATTACCTGTAATTATTTTATCAAACCCCATACACTGATACGCTTAAAATATGATAATTTTTTTCACAAACGTTTCGTTCCGATAATCTTGTCCGCCAACGCGTAAAGTTCCTCAACTGTCTGAAACAAATGATTATATAATCAAAATTTACCGGGCAAAAGTCAAGTACGTCCTTTACAGTTCTACAAAAATAAATTATCACGTGTTACCACGATGTTACGAGTTAAAGAACCTTGACACAGTCTTATAAAACTTTGTCGTCGACACAGACTGCTCGAACTAGACATAGATTATATAAGCATCCAAAATCCAAAGGTGTTACAGGAGAAATCACATACGATATATATTTTTTTAGTTTTATCTTTCGTAACCAATCTTCTAGTAGATTGTTACTATAGTATTAGATTGACGAGTAGGTAATTATATTACAAGTTTCTTGCGATCATTTCAATGTTCTAACAAGATGGTGGCCGTCTTGCTAGAACTTTCCAGGGAGTTTTTGTGGCAAGTCAGAATTCGTGTTCCGTGGCATTATCTCCCATCCATTTCACTTGTACACAATAACCAAACTATATTATATTACAAAAAAACCTTACTACCATGCACTATGTTATTGGTTTCATCACTATTTTTGAAGTTATACTTCTTTAGGCGCGTTATGAAAAAATGATGAGAGTGAAATTTTAAGATGCGCGCGCATCTGTGACACAAAATTAACAGTATGAAGCTGTCTGCTTAACCGCTCACCTGAAGTTAGCTATAGTCAACATTTTGTTTCTTTGTATTTGTTGTTCGTATTTCTTTGTGTTAAAACTTTCAATGTATTAAATACCTTTTTTTCTATTGTTAGTGTCGTTTTTTTCTACAAACGTAGATTAAGGCGAAAGATAAAATTTTTGAACAGATTGTTATCTTGTTACGCCAAAGAAGTATAACTTCTAACGCGTGTACACACACACTTTTTTTATTTTTTTCACCGAAAGCTCCGACACAGTTGCAATGATTCGAACCTACTTTCAAGATCGCTTCTATCAGTATATAGCGTAAATTAAAAGAAAGCATAATATATGCACTTATTATAAAAAGTAATATTTAGAACGGCATTATTTTTAATACAATTTTTTCTCATTAGAGGACCAAATTAAATACTATAATATACAGGGTTATTGGTAATTCGACGTATTCCCGTTATTTTAAATTTGTATTGTTTGTTTTATTTACATTGGGTATTATTGATTTTAATTAATTTTATGGAATTTTCAAAGAACGACCTTAAGTTTAGTTCGAATAAGAATTACCGCCTGCTTCCTTTGTGATCATTTTTTTTTCAGTTTCTTTGAAATAAACTTTTACTTGTTATGCATCGTTGCAGAGCTAAGAAAACGGTTATGTTTTTAAAATAATTTGCAAGCCAAGTTTCATGATGTAGTTTAAAGCATTTTAGTGGCAAAAAATATTGAAATACGTAATACCGTTTTTCGTTTCGCATTTTTAAATTTGGACCGATTACTGTTGTTTTAAATAAAATAATAAAAATTAACATAAAATAAAAATAAATAAATAACTAGTGTCTAATCGTTTTTATAAATCAGAAGAAGAATGAAATTAAAATTGATACTTCTTTTTAAAAAAGTTTTGATGTTTTATTTTTTTTTCTTGTTTTGAAAAAAGCTAACAAACATGATAACTCAAAAACGATTCAGTTTTTCATAATGCATGGGGGGCGGGGGTGGTTAAAATTATCACAAATAGTTACCTTTATCACCTCCTAACGGGAACACGTCGAATTACCAATAACCCCTGTATATTCTGTTACAAAAATAATTGTTTTAAGTTTTGACAGGTGATCCTTGTAATACTTTTTGTTTGAATATTAACCAATAACCAATCAGAGCCGGAACTCTAGAGCGCTAGTTTCATAAAAATAACGAAGTTAGATAATGGCCTGAACCAAGAGCACCGTTTTATCTAAACAACTTCATCTATTAATAGGTTGTAATATTATTACGTTGGTTATCTTTTCTTACTATAATATAATAACTAACAATGTCAGTGATGCTTGTAAAAAAAACAAAACATTAATTAGGTAGTCTTTTGTCTATCCTAAAGGCAAAGGTCATATTTTAACATTTATCTCGAAATTATTACTGCAGTGTATATATTGACGATATATTATTAAAAAAATAACAGTGATTAACACGCGACGGTCTCCCACGCTATATCGACATACTTCTTCGGTAACATAATGAATTAGCTTCTGCTCGTGACTTCGTCCGCGTGGAATATTTACTTTGAACTAACGGTAACACGCAGCGGAAACTGTCACAAGGAAAAAAAAACGACTTCGAAACATTCTTCATTGGTGCTCCGCTCTTATTGGTCTTAACGTGATGATATATAGCCTATAGCCTTCCTCGGTAAATGGGCTACCTAACACTGGAAAGAATTTTTCAAATCGGACCAGTATTTCCTGAGATTAGCTCGTTCAACCAAACAAACAAACAAACTCTTCAGCTTTATATATTAAAGTATAGAAGTATAGACTATAGATTACGAATTGAGATATCGACAATGGAAACGCTAATCGTCTCATGTGTAACGAATCATTAGTCCATTATTCGTTCCAGCGTCTCTATAGCCTTGCACATACTTTTTTTACCCAATGTACTACTGAAATCCACAATTACGTACGTATGTAAATTTCTCGCAAAACTTTTTTGACCGCTCTGAATATATAAATACAGTATATAAATTTAGGTATAAATACATATTATACTCGAGTTTTTTTGCGTGATTTTAATGTGTCACGTAGTGATTTTACATTTTATTCACAATCTTTTGTTATTTGACTCTATATTTTGTAATAGCTGTGATGTATTACGTAGTATTGTTCGGTTATTGCGCACAAGTGAAGTGGATAGGAAATAATACCACGGACCATGAATACCCTGGAAAGTTCTAACAAGAGGAACCACCATTTTGTTAGAATCTTGAAATTATCACAAGACACTAATCTTGTAATATTATTACCTACTCGACAATGGTAATAATCTATATCTATACTAGCGTAGATATTCCTATAATAATTAGTTCTATAATAATTCATAATAATAATTTAAACTCTTTGCTATATTACGAGCAAACCCGAATTTACGGGTATATTCAGAGCAGTCATAAAGATCGACGAGGACTTTACGTAACACGCACGCGCGTACTCTATGACGTATTATACCTTGTTTGTTTCTCCCAAACAATTCGAAGTACAAAGTACCTACTGTACGCATAAACGTTCGATTGAATTTATAAAAGAAGGAAGGGAAATGTTTTAACCCATACAATTAGTTAATACTGTGATGAATATGTCTTCTTTATCTACAAATTAGATCTAAAAGATATGTATTTTTTGTATATTTTATTTAACTTTATTTTTGGCCACCAATCTTTTAAATTATTGCCGCCATTGTCGAGTTGGCAATTGGTTGCGCCGTTTTATATATATTTGAAATTCCCGCATTATCGCGATCTGATCACAATAATGCGGGAATTTCAAATATATATTCAAAGCGGCGCAACCAGGCAATAATATTACAAGTGTCTTGTGATAATTCTCATGTTCTGACAAGATGGTGGTTCCCATATTAGAACTTTACATGCAGTTTTTGTGGCATCACAGAATTTATGTACCGTTGTATAATTGTATTATTTCCCATCCACTTCATTTGTGCATAACAATCAAACTATATTACATAAAATGCCACCAATATTACAAAATATAGAGTCAAATAACACCAGATCATTACATAGTATAAAACAAAGTCCCCTACCGCGTCTGTCTGTCTGTCTGTTCGCGATAAACTCAAAAACTACTGAACAGATCTTCATGCGGTTTTCACCAGTGGATAAAGTGATTCACGAGGAACGTTTTGGTATATAACTTATCAGGGATATTTTATAATCAGGGCGGGACAACGTCTGTCGGGCCCGCTAGTTAATAATAAAATATAAAAATCACTACATGACAGACTAATGATCTCGCCGAAAACTCCAAAATATAGTTATCAAATTACACATCACATTGTAAAAAAAATCATATGCACCCTAGTATGAGCAAAGAAAAATAGCTGATACAGTATATCTTTTTTGCGTACTCACTGGTATAATTGACTGTTCGGAATTACTTTGTAAAATTAGTGCGGTCCAGTCGTGCCTAGTAGAAACTTTAACGTACACTATGACAGGATTGTCAGGCGACTTACAGGAAAAATTCTTATTTAATTAGAGTACATAACAGTATAAATAAATTGGCTAGGGATCTGAATGTAGATCTATTCAACACAAGTTTACATAATGTTAAATGTCTTTTAATTTCCAGTTTATTTTTATTTTTAATTTCCTCCTTTTTATCTATATTTTCTTATAACTAGATGCGGAAACTTGTAAATTACCTTCGTTTATATCTAAATATGTAATGTACATTTTTTGTTTAGCTGTAAGTTATTATTTTATTCCATAACTAGCCCCTGCCCGCGACTTCGTTCGCGTGGAATAGTTACTTTGGGCTAACGCTATCACGCAGCGGAAGCTCTCAAGAGGAAAAAAACCCCGATTTTTAAACATTATTCATTGGTGCTCCGCTCCTATTAGTCTTAGCGTGATGATATATAGCCTTTAACCATCCTCGATAAATGGGCTATATAACATTGAAAGAATTTTTCAAATCGGATCAGTAGTTACTGAGCTTACCCCCTACAACGTCACAAACTCACAAACTTTACCTCATTATAATATTAGTATAGATATAGAATTTTAATCCGTTTTATTTACTTGAATTCAATATTTATTTACCTATTTACTATATGGTAATTATAAGTATTTTGTTTAAGTATATTAATACAGCTTCATTTTACTCTTTGAATAGTTTATACTTACGACGTCTGCGTTATGCAGCCTGCCTTAGTAAATTGGTTGAAATATAACGATAAATGTTGGAAGTGTCGGAAAAAGTACTACCTGGGAGCTTTCGTCCAAAATGCAACCCTTATCCCTTTGATATATAACAAAACAATTTAGATAATAAGCAACGCTGACAAAATTGCGGGTATCAGCTAGTAAACAATATGAAATGGAAGTCTTGTGTGTAGAAGACGGCAAGGAGTGAAAGAGCCGCATGTGATTCGCGAGCATATTTCAAAAGTGCAAAAATGTGCACTCTGTTACTTTAGTTACTCGTGGCATATAATAGTAACATACTACTGCCAAATTTTCATTATGAACACCAACGAAAACTACGAGATATTCGTAGTTTTAGGTTGCATCCCATACATTGTAAACAGTTTTACTCAATTTACTCTTACACTATACGTCCAATCTAAAAAGTGCTTTTATGCATTTCTATTGCTTTTTATTAGAGGAATCGAATAGCGTTCAAAGTTTTATAAAATAACGACTTTGATATTTTTATTGCTCTATGTCCGACCTCCACTATATTGATAAACCAGTGTGCACTGGCACAACCTATTATATTGCACACCCATCAAGAAGATTGTCAGCTTTGACATTTTTGTATCACTTTTATTACACGTATAAAAGTGACGACCTTTTTAGGTTTAGATACGAGTATGTGCTTATGTTACTTACTGATAAACCCTTGAGGGTTTTCACATCATTCGTCTCATATTTCAACTGTGCAAATTGTTCGTCGGTGAATCGGACGCCGTTCTCAATATCGATCTGCTTTTGTAGCTCCAACTCTTCCTTGCATTTAGCTAATAATTCCTCACGAGTCAGCTTTGTAGTCTCTTCTTCAACTTCCTCAGCTTCAGCTTCTTCATCCATGGACTGTATATGCACAAAAAACTAACTAACAATGGCAAGTGTTATTACCCTTCTTATAAATTTATTTGTCTCCACACAGAAGTGCATTAAAATGAGATCATCTAAATAAATATATAAAAACCCAGTGTCATGAGGTTTGTCCACGATGAACTCCGAAATTACTTAATCGATCTTCCTGAAAGTTGGTATTTATGTATAATTTGGTGCAACTTGAGAGAGGGGATAATTGATATTTCGATTAATGGCCTCAATATTTTTTAATTACAAATTAAATGATTGTCTTTTCTTTTTTTCGGGTATGTCCTCTGCCTACGTAGGCAATTTCGCCAATGTCAAATCTGACAAATACACGTTTTAAACTTAAATACGAAATATTTAGTGTAACGTAGAATAATCTAAAATAGCAAAATGTCTAAACATGTCAAAGTTTCACCAGTCTCGAACAGATGGCGCTTTAAATTAGTTTGTTGACAGAAAACTGTAGGACTGCTGTTATAGATATCTCATAGATGGCACCACGTTTTAATTTTAAATTATTTTTCAAGTCCAGTTTATTTTGTGGTGCACGTGTTCTGTTAACTGTAACAACAGAGCCATAGCAACGTGTGGCTGAGTCAGGTAGTAATCACCACATATTACAGAACAAAGTCCTCTGCCACGTTTGTCTATCTGTCTGTTTGTGATAAACTCAAAAATTGCTGTACGGAGTTTCACCAGTTTTCACCAGTAGATAAAGTGATTCATGAGAAAGATTTAGGTAAATAATTTATTAGGGTTTTTTTTTATTATCAGGACGGGATAACGTCCGCCGGGTCCGCTAGTATTATATAAATATAGTAATAGATAAAAATTGGCTATAGAATATTTATATATCTATGATGGTTTTATGAATTTTAGTACCACTTCTTAAAAATCAATAACAGTAGCGATTTTGAAACGTCAACACGATCTAGAGGCTTCATTGCGATATTTGTAGGTTACTGTTATAATGATTTATTTAATAACTAGCGGGCCCGGCGGGCGTTTTTCCCGCCCTGGTAAAAAAAAACCTTGACAAATTATATACTTCAACCTTCCTCATGACTCACTTTATCTACTGGTGAACATCGTATAAAAATCCGTTCAATAGTGTTTGAGTTTATCGCGAACAGACAGACAGACAGACGTGGCAGAGGACTTTGTTTTATAATACATATGTAGTGATTATATCCCGGCAAGCATCTTTGTTTCTGAATGAGTTAGATGCATCATACAGTAAAATCAATTCACTGACTCTCCAAAAAAGTCTAAAGCAGTCATCGAGCAAAGTCGTTCATAAACACATAAAAACAAATACGTACGCGGTCGAATTTCTGCGAGGCTTTTAGCTTTCTGTAGTACGCATCGGCACGCTTCTTAGAAGCTCTTGCGACTTCACGGTTCACCATACGCCAAAACACGAAGACTGGATGATGGAAGAGCTCAGGCGGGCACTCCTTCAGTGGGGTCTTTCCGACTAATATAAGTCGTTTCAGTCTTTCCATCTCATCGAGCTGGTAGGAAAGTTTTCATTTTTATCTATACGTTAGTAATATCGTAAAGCCGAAGAGTTTGTGTGATGAACGCGCTAATCTCAAGAACTACTGGTCCGATTTGAAAAATTCTTTCAGTGTTAGATAGCTCATTTATCGAGGAAGGCTATAGACTATATAGAACGCAAACACAAGTAGGAGCGAAGCACCAATGAAGAATGTTTCAAAATCGGGTATTTTTTCCTTTTGAGAGCATCCGCTGCGTGTTAGCGTTAGCGCAAAGTAACTATTCCACGCGGACAAAGTCGCGGGCAAAAGTTAGTTTTCTATAATATTATGTATTTACGAGGAACCTATGAAATCCCCTCCCTCTCCCTTATAGTCCGAAAAATCCGGAATTTGTATAAATATAAAATGAGGAACTCAAAAGACTTTTGATTATGATCTTCAATGAAGAATGTAATAAGTATTAATTGTTTAAGAGGCTTTGATCAGCAAATATGACAAATTTCATCCGGTTTCCAAGAAAACCGATTTTTCAAGTGAAACTTCTTATGCCTTTGAAATTTTGACCTGCGACCTTTTTGTGTAACAAAAAGTGGTCGGGGTAAACACTGTATCGGGTAGAGTGTTGAAAACACCGGTTCTCGACCGATAACAGAAGTAAAGCAACATCGGGCGCGGTCAGTACTTGGATAGGTGATCACTCAGGACCTGTGACGTTGGCTTTTTGTTGTATGTTTTTTTAATCATACGAACATTTTATAACGCCACTGATCTCATACAGGCTGGTGTATGTTTATCTTTATTTAATTATATATCTTTTGTGACGTCAGTAATCCAAGATACGGAGTAATTTGGATATGAATAATTAAAATGTTTCCCATTAATACAAAAGTTTCACTTCTATAGCGATACCCCTGTTTTTTTACAATAAATAACCAATAATAAACTGTACATTCTAAAACAGTAAGAAAAAAAACGAACAGAATTGTAACATAAAACTGATTTCAAAATAATACCAATGACTTTAATCACGCAATGATAGTAGTTGTAGTATATATAACGTCTATTAGTGTCCATGACATACTCGTACAATCTTGACCAAATTCGTTGGTAGCAAACATTGTCGTTTTCAGATTGACACGTTTAATTAGTGAGGGGTTGAACACTACAGCTGTTACCGAGGAAAACTCGTAAAAACAACGAACGTACTTCAATACCCGAGGGGATAAATGATGACCCATTAGTGTCGATTGTAAACAAAATGAAACAACAAATCTTCTGCGGGGAACAATTTTATCTCTATTTATTGAATAAAGAGTATTTTATAAGATTATTTGTTATCTATACTAATATTACACAGGTCTACAAAAAAAATTTTGTTTGGTGCCGCTAATTTTATGTTATAATTTGGTTAATTAGCCCGCAAGACGTCGTGGGAAGCTGTCAAATTCGCGAAGCTACGTAAATAAAATTAAAAAGAATTAGTTTAAAAGCTCTTAGTTAGCTTTAAAAATCTTGGATGTAATATGAGCATAAAAGTACATTATCTGGATAATCCTATTGTCCTGAAGACAACCATCGGAGAAAATGTAAAAAGAGGAGCTTCTAACCTGTAAAATATCGAGTAATTAAATGTATTTCAATGTTTTGAATTAAATGTTCTTTTGTTTTTTAATAAATGTATTAAATTCTTTTTAATTTATTTACCCTTGCGAAATCTCGAAAACTACACGTAGCATTAAAAAAGTAAGTATCAATTTTTTATTAGAGCACCGAACGTATTTGAAATCAGTTTTACTTTTAGCGGCACCAAAATCATTGTAGGCCTGTGTTATAAATAGGTAAAATTTATAAGTTTGTGATGTTGTACGTTTCTTACGAACGCTGCCTTAACGAAATGATTGAGTTCTAGAGAAGAGTTGTATAGCTTGATATTGCCTAAAAAAAAGCCAGCGACAACTTCAAGGTTTTTTTTAGCCATTATAAGGACGGGATAACGTCCGCCATGCCTGTTAGTTTATTATATGTATAATTAATATTATTACTAGCTATATATGTACAAATGTATTTAAACGGGAACGATTTTTTAACGCGAGAGTCTTTTGTTCTAATACCCACTATAAAACCGTTTACTTTTATTTATACATCTTTTTGTACACATTATATACCTACAACTAATTTTCAGTTTTCTTTTCGAACTGATAATAACCGCTGTTGGTTTCATTCACTGGGCTTTTGCGAGTAGGGCGAGCGCTTAGGGCACTCAGCTGAATTGTTACAAGCTTAAGGGTGTTAAAGTGGCCGAAACTCGGCAACTTCGTATGTTCCGTAGGAATGCGTACATGTATTTTGAGTCTAGCAATTTTTAACGAAATAAGATAAAAAAGTTTCTTAAGGCCTATGTAACTACCGTGTGTGCACGTATGTACGGGCATACTCTGGGGGATCGAATCTAAACTTGAGACGCCGCCGAGGGAGGCCGTGGCGTGTGTGCGGTAACGAATGTGACCGCCCGATCACGGTACTAATCTACAAGTATTTCGTAACAATTTTTATTCAGTTAAAAATGATTTATGTCTTGCTATAAGGAATTGCATAGTTCTAAGGATAAGTAATAAACCTGTTTATGGAAAATCTTATATAGAGAAGATATCCATAAACTACATGTTTATTAGAATAATACTGGTTATTGTTTTGATACTCACGACCCTCGACGAGATCCTCTTGTTCAAATTCTCCTCATTGACTGCTCGTATTCTCTCCTCCAACTCTGTCATGTAACTCTTGTCCGTGAGCCGCACGAGGTTCGAGCCCATGTGCTTCTCGAGACGAGCCCGAACGTGCGGGTGCGCGAAGCTATTCAAATACACAATTTAATTTAACAGATATAAGTACCAAAATCTCTTATGTAGAGACACGGTGCCAGATTATAAGCACACTACAATCAAAGGACAACGGTTATCCTTGACACAACCGCAATTGATCGCCTGTCATTCCATTTTTTGGGTACCTATATACTGGTTGATGTCAAGCCGTGATGAACTAAAAAACGATCACTTTAACTATGTAATCATGACCTAGTTGAGTACAGATCCATACCACCCCGTTTACCACTGGACATACATTGGCTGATATCGGAACACGACTCGCCTGAACGATCCACTTTGGCGGTATACTCGTAGATCCTAGAGTGTAGTGGTTCCGATACAGTCTAACGACACTGTCATGTCCTATCACGATTCGGTGGTCTAAGACTGGTTACATTTACACGCGATACGCCTTGCGAAGCAACCATCGATGGAATCGTGAAAGACAATCAAGGGCGTTTCGGCAAACTCTAAAGCCTGCCAGTATTTCGAATTCGGACCTGGTTAGCTGCCACTCTCAAGTTTAAAGTTTGGCACCAAGCATTTATCATTTCTTATACTTAATTAGTTACTATGACCAATTTGTCTGTTACGCTTTCACGCCATAACTACTGATCCGATCATCATGGTGTTTTTCATATAGAAAAAGAAAAGTACTGTTCCCGAATCAAATTAATCTGATCAAATCTAGCGACGAAGCGAGCAAAAATTACTTCATCTATTAAATGATATTCTAAACTAATATATGTAAAGAAACCTGGAAATTTACTTCACAAGTCATGTATTTCTTGCAATGCGGACAGGTTTAAGTGAGTCACAATGACTGCTTGTTTACCGTATGTGTCGTGGCTAGGAAATTATAGAGTTTATTATAAAATTATAGAGTAATTGTAGCCGAGATAAGATTTTAGATGGAAAATATTTGAAATATTTCCTGCGTGCATCACATAGTTTCTCTGTTTAAAGTTATTTTAAACATCAAAAAATGTATTTACATTACCTGTGTGAAGGTAACCTAAATAAAAGATTATCTAGAGGTGAATATAGTGGAGCAACGTACGCCCGAACGCGTCCGTGTTTATTTGTTCTTTGTCTATTTTAAAGCAGATATTCTTTTAAGTGTGTACTTTAATCTTTTATTTGATGGGTACTCGTTGGTTTTGATGGAGTGCGATTTGTTGCCTTTGTTGTTAATATACTGAAATTTATCCTTCCAATAAATATAACAAACGAGAAAGTTTGTGGATTTTTATTACTCTTTCGCGCAAAAACTATTAAACGGATTTTGATGAAACTTTACGGCTTATATCAGAATAACGTATTGGCTAGAATTCAAAAAGATGGAAAAATATAAAGATATAAAACCTTACAATCTGAAAGCTATCTCAATGTATGCTGGATAACCCGTTAGAGTTAGTTACATGAATGTACTAGCTGTGCCCGCGACTTAGTTCGCGTGGAACCTATTGAAAATAAAACAGTAACCAATAAAGTCCTTTTACTTACTACTCTTCTCTCGTACTTAAGTTGTGTCGTCATTAAAATTACAATAACTATCGATAGAGTGAACCGATTTTAATGAAACTAAGACTAAATGTTACTCGAGGATATGCTCTATTATTTTTGAAGTTTGATCGTTGGTTAGTTAATTTTTGAAGGTATACTTCTTTTGGCGCGTTAGGGAAAAATGATGAGAGTAAATTTTTACGATGCGCGCGCACACCGTCACGAAAAACCGACACCCTGAAGTTATTACGATGTGCGCGCACACCGTCACGAAAAACCAACACCCTGAAGTTATTACTATGCGCGCGCACACCGTCACGAAAAACCAACACCCTGCAGCTATTACGGTGTGCGCGCGAATAAGGAATAAGGCGAAAGATAAAAATTTTGAAAAGATTTTTATCTCGTTACGCCAAAGAAGTATAATTTCTAACGGGTGTACATAAGTACACACACATTTTTGTCACAAAAATCTAAAAAGTACAGACACGTTAAATTTACTTTCTTATTATATGAATAGTTATTGATGATATCATCATGTAAAAAGTCATAAACGCAAACGAAACCGTGGGCGGCGACTACTGCGATAATAAAACGTATCGAATGAATCAATCAAGGAAATTCTTTGGTTTTAGCGGTAACATATTGAAATAAATCAAACGAATTCGAACTAGGGCGACCAACAGTCCATTTTGGGTCGGACTCGGGACACCAGACGTGCAGTTTCTTAATTATCTTGGGACAGAAAGATACGTAATATATGAGATGACGAATAAAAAGAAATTAGATTAAAACAAATATCCTTTATTAACTAATTAATAAATACTCTAATCAATTTTTTTTACTCATTTAAAGTCTTCCTACATATTTTACTAATACATCCACGTAATACAATGTTATTATTTTTAAAACATAGTCATAATATCCTTGACTATTTAAATTTACAATGCCAGCATGACGACAAGTATGCCAAAAAATATTTGTAAGCATTTTTTCAAAACATTTTACTATATATAGCTGACTTTGGCAATACCTCAGCTTACTTTAAAAAAATCCCTTGGAAGTGCATTTCAAAGTCAATTAAGACACTTTGAATTAAATGAAATGTACTTGATTCTGTTGAAAATTCGAGCACTTATAAAACAAGAAAGGGGCGCACCAGGAAACAATAATATATTGGTGGCGTGGTCTATCACGAGACCTATCAATCCATGACAGTTTTAGCTTTAGACCTGCTAAGATGAAGTAACAGATTCTAATTGAAGTTCAGCCTCCATACAACAAGAATCTAAAAGGTGTTCTTTTTGTTATTTATGATATATTCAAAGAAAAAATCACAAGTGTCATAATGATAATTTAAATCAAATCACATAAATAATTTCTATATATATTTCTTCTAACGGTAAATTTATGTCTATAATGTGGCGTAGGTTAGCTTGATGGTTATACCCATACCTTACTTCGTGGAGAGCCATATAACCCTGCAAGAGGGGCTCTTATAAGTTGATTTGACCATCCATATACTCGGTATATTTGATTCTAGTTACTTCTGAAGACCGAGTTGGTTCGATTCAAATACCAGCATTTGTTTTCTTTCTGACAGGTAGGTATACGGTACCATATGCTCTCTCACATGTAGACTGGCCAATAAATTTTTTATTTTTCAAGGAACTCACCACGGGCGCGTAGCAACGTTCGTCCGTGTATTTGAACCCGTTTTGGAACGATAATCCTTGTTATTAAAACCAGCTAAGAAAGGACGCCGTGTAGACGTCGCGTCTTCCGCCGTAAAGTTTTACTAGTTTTGACGCTAGACGCTCCGTCTCGTGTCATACTTGAGTCCTTTATAGCGGCCGATGATGGTCCCGGTACGGTATGGCACGACCCTCAGCCACACCACATGTTACTATAAATCTCACATAATAGAGCGTACACATGTGACTAATGCGATACTTAAAGTATATTGGTATACCCTAGCTTTGATACTCTATTATTTTAGTATCTATTAGCTCATACCCGTGACATTGTTTGGGTTGTTTATTATTGTGATCGGAAATGGCAAAGGGTAATTGATTATTGCTTAATGATGATAATGTGAGAAAACGACATTTCGTAAGAGAAGTAGAAATAATAAATAGAAATACAACACTTAATAATAATAATAATATAACCTAGCTAAGGCTTTTATGGGTACCCAGTACAAGGAGTGTCAATCACCAGGGCAACCCAACATGTTGGCTTACGAAGTATTTTCCAATAATTTCTAGCGAGATAATGATAGCAAAAATAAGTTTTGTTCAAAGCTCAGAATGCACATCATGACTACAGAGTCACGTGTTGATACCAAACACAAAAACAAAAAAAAGTATCACTATGGTTATAGTTATTCATTAAACTATGGTATAATGTATAAACAACTTTATATGGCGTGAGTATTGAAAATTCGATGAATGTTGTACATGACGCCGATGCGAATTTCTGTCTTATATCTATTCTGTATGTAAACTACCATATAGTTCATCGTCTACTGTAATATAATTATATTCGTACAGTCGGAGATATTAATGTGTCGCGATTTAAAAAAACTATTGTATGGCGACATGTTATGTTATTTTCACCATGTAATGATTTTAAATGTAGGTATAGCCAAAAATCGTTCGATGCGTTCGAGTTTTGAGAATTACTCGTATTACTGAATAGCTGTGCCCGCGTCTTCATTTGCGTGGAATTTTATGTAAAAATAGCTATTAATAATGTCATCTAAATGTATTAAGTCCATTCACTGTTCTCTTGTAACTTAAGTCGCGTCGTCATTAAAATTACAATAACTTTTGATAGACCGAATAGATTTTAATGAAACAAAGACTAAATGGTATTTGAATATATGCTTTATGATTTTCGAAGTATGATCGTTGGTTAATTATTGAGGTTTTATCATGAACGCAGTATTTTAGCAGTGTTGCGTGTTGAAACAAACAAACAGCCAGTTGACAGGCGAAAATTTCTAAAATAATTAAAATGTATTACTACTTATTCCAAGACACCTGCAACAATTTTTTTTCACAAAAATTTAAAAAGTACAGACACGTTAATTACATTCTTATTATATGTATAGATTTTTCACTTTTCCCCATAACGGTTTTTAATGTAAAAACATAAGTACTTATATAATATAGTTTTTGGCAGAATCTTAGAATGTCATGTAGTGGATTTTATATTTTATTCATAATCTTGTGTTATTTGGCTCTATATTTTCTAATATTCGATGGTGCTTTACGTAGTATAGTTTGGTTATTGTGCATAAATGAAGTGGATGGGAAATAATATCGTAGAGCATGGATTAGCACAAAAACTCCCTGGAAAGTTCTAACAAGAGGGCCATCATCTTGTTAGTTAATTGAAATGATCGCAAGAAACTTGTAACTACTCGGCAATAGCAGTAATAATTCACTAGACCATTGATTTCCAGAAAAAAACATAATAACGTTCGAAAACATTTTAATTACTGTAGATATTTATTATTTGAAACATAAACAGGAACTACTGGTCCGATTTGAAAAAATTTTTCAGTGTTATATAGCTCGTTTATCGAGGAAGGTTATAGGCTATGTATCATCACGCTAAGATCAATAGAAGCGGAGCATCAATGAAGAATGTTTTTAAATCGTTTGTTTTTTCCTCTTGAGAGCTTCCGCTGTGTGTTAGCGTTAGCCCAAAGTAACTATTCCACGCGGACGAAGTCGCGGGCAGAGGCTAGTACTTTAATATAGGTATTACTATCCATATTGAGCATTGTGCAATTACTGTAGATTCGAGACGCCAGGAGTAGGAGTAAAGCACGCCGCATAGAGACTTAAAAAATAAAGGCTTTGACTCATTGGTGGTATGAAAAAAAGCATTTCTTTTTAATTGATGTTACAAAACCTCGGCAATACTTACAAAACAAACAAAACCATAAGGAAATCGATTGAGAAACAGAGGAAAAAATTGATGAACTGTTTCGCCTATTTCTATATATATTTACTTAATGACTATTGTTGCTGACTGTACCGCAAAATAATACTATTGTTGAACGATAAAAAATTCAAAAAGAATACCAATGCTTGGATTACCATAGAGGACGTTTACAGAAGAGATGTCACGAACTTTGTTAATTTTTGTACTGTTACGAGACGCGAGACCAAACTCCTAAAATTATAGCTTTCTATACTTTAATAGCTTTGGGCACATTATTCTAAATGGCGCGGCGGTTAATGTTACATCGAGTTAGAATATACGAATTACTAGAAGTGATATTTCATTTATATTTTTGAAGTGAAAACTTCTTTCGGCGCGTTGAGCAGTACTTTTGGCAGGAGATAAATTTATAATTTCGCGTCATGACATGCTACGTAAGCATGACCGATCGTATTGCGCGTGCGCGGCTTGAATCTAACTAGCGATGCGTAGTATAAGGGCCCGTGTACATCAATATTTATATGTTGTATAGAGATTGTACATCGTATTATATATTTGATGAATTAATGAACTGTATAAAAATGTATATAGGTAAGTAATTATTGTTCGGAGTGCCAATAGATCTGAAAACCAGATTAATGTTAATAATTTAAATTCACATGAAAATTAATATGAAATTCAAAATAGAACACAGTTATTCTATTGTATTGATTTTTCACGTCTGTCGGCTTTCTATATGACTGCCTCGTTTTTTTAAACGCCCTTTGCATCATACCAATTGAATGATATTCTGGAAGGTATCGCACAGATTTAATATTACGCGTAAAAAATCATCTAATAGTCAAAACGCTATAAAACGAATCTAAATCGTTTAAACACTTATGATACCATATTAGTATATTCTAGATTAAGTTCTGCTGCGTTCGCAATTCGAAAGATTCGCCAGGTAACTAACAAATTTACCACTGCTAGGTTGGTTTACTTCGCTTACTTCCATAGTTTAATGTCCTATGGTATTTTGTTGTGGGGGACAACAGCTGAAGTGGACACTATATTCATACTACAAAAACGGGCAGTTCGCGCAAATTACAACATGGGGCCTCACGGATCATTAGGAATTCGGTATCTTAACTCTGCCCTCCCAATATATTCTCGATAACTTAATGTATAACTGCAAAAACTTAGATAATCTATATTTGGTAAAAGGCCGACATAATTTAAATACTAGAAACGATAACAAACTGGTCACTTCATGTTTCAGGCTCACTAAGACCAGTAACAGTTTTTTAGGTAATAGTGTTAGATTTTATAACAAAGTCCCAAAGCACATTACCGATTTGTCAGATAGTGTCAAGTACCATGTCAAGCGGGTCTTAATACATAAAGGCTATTATAGGGTGGATCAATATGTGAACGATGGTGACGTCTGGAAATTATGCCTCTGTCGGTGTATCCACCAATAACAAATGTAATTGTATATGTCATATAAATGAATTATGGTGGAATGTCGAATATTAGCATATATATACAAATTAATTTTATTGTGTCTGAGACCGTTAACTGACCGATGAATGTTGGTACACGCTAGTATTCTTTCGCGGAGAAGGGTTTTATGCTATCTATGTTATTATAACTTGCCAGTAGATGACGCTACGTTGTAGTTTACTGTTATTAAGTTTTATGTTGTAATTTAAAGCAGCCCAGTTGCAGGTAGTTGCCAGTCGTATACAAATCATGTAAATACAGAAATCCCTACGTCAAAAACATTTAGTACGAGTAAAAATAAAAGATTCCGACGAAATGTTTTGGCAAATAGCACAAAGTTGAGTCAGAGGGGATTCCGAGAAGTTTTTTAAATGTTATATTTTGAGAATGACCACGTGTTTACCGGTTTTGTGACTTTAACCTTTACTAATCTTTTGGAATTGTCCTCTTCTACCTTTAACGTGTTTACTATCTTCCAACATATCATCATTTCATATCAGGTGAGATTGTAATTTAATGCTATAACTTAAAAAACTCAAAAGAATACGTTTGTCGATTCCCATTAGCGCTTCATTTTTTAATTCATACTGGGAGCGACTTTAATGATGTTAGAACATATTTAATTAACGATGGTTATTAATTATGCATTATGTAATAATGAATTATATGTATTACTTTTTACATATGATACATTTCGGGCTGTAGGTTTCTACATCACACAAGCATCTTCGTGAATGCTCAGAAAAACTAATTTTTAGATATTTAATTGAAGAAGGCGTTACTTTGCGGATATCCATCGTTAAATATTATAGTGGACTTTACTTTGTACTTCCGAATAAAATTGGTTGGTTACTACTACGTCGGGCCGCAATAAAAAACGTTTGATTTTTTTAATGCGAGGTGTACCTGAAATAGTTAAATCTGAAACTAGAAAAAGAAAGATCGAAATATTAATGACTAAAATAAGAAACAGAACTAAAAAACGCGTCCTTGGTTGACGGTTGAACCTGACGTCGATTGACACTGTTGATATGTAACTGTATTATTAAAAAAACCAATCCAAATATGTTGCAGATTAATGTGTAATGACCACAGTATCACATGTGTTTCGCTCCATCGCGGAGCATCTTCAGAACGTTGTTGACTCTTCCGATGTGAACGGGCTATATATTTTAAAATAATATTAATATTATTAGTCGTTTATATTTAACGCTACCGCGTAAAATTGATAGGCAAATTGTTCCGGGAAAGCGACGAAAAAGAATCTACTAGCGAAAGTTGATCAATAGTTGTCGTTACGCATCAGTTGATCCACTAGTTTTTACAGTTTATTCTAGATTTTTTTGTGCAGGAGGTACGCGAAAATGTCGTAAACTTTTATTTTCATTGATTGCCAGAACATTTGTCACGGAGTTGACGCGATATCCTATTACGTCATGTATAATAACTTTGTATTTGCTTTACCGTCTTTCATAACACTGACCGCAACGAGTCTGTTCATTGGTTTTTTTAATGAACAATAGCATCATGAAGTAACGATGCGTACCAGTGGCAGATGATTATGTAATTGTTAGAAATTACAAGACAGAAAACTTCACGATGATTTCATCATTCGATGGTAAGTCATTAACTAGCATCCGTGATTGAGCATTTAGTGTCGAGCAATTTTGGAAAGACAATCCTCTTTCCAAGCAGTAAAAAAAATCCTTCCTTGGTCAAATACATTGGCGCATCAGCATTTGAGTATGAGCATGTATTTTAATGATTTCAATTTCTCAAGGTTTCTGCAAACTACACAGTTCTAGTAGCACACATATGCGTTTGAAATTGCAATGAGTTCCGTTTTATATAGATTTAAAAGGAAATACTAAAACCGATAATTTCACAAATTATGCTTTAGTAGAATGTTGAGGCCGTTCCGAGATAAGTGTCCTTTTTTATTATTCCAAAGTTTTTAGGTCAATTTAAGAAAAGATATCTAGATTTGTAATTGTCTTAAATGAGAGAAGGATTTACTACAGTCCAATTTTGTGTCAGCTTTCTGCTGGACACTGCTATATAAACCCGACATAAATAGAATTTCTCTTATTGCTGCTTTTAGGTTAATGTTTGAATATATTCCATCAGGAAAATTTGAATAATGTAATGTAATGAGAATATATGTTTCAACGTTTCGCAACAAGCGTGGTAAGATTGACGATATCCATAATTTCATGATGGAATGTTCCATAAATTAAAATGATAGAACTTTATACGCTCTTCTTCTTGACTTTTCTTCGTCTAAAGGTTAGGTTAGGTAAACCTTGACCAATTTTATGATATTTGTCTGTACTTAGGCAGTCATCTGGCGAGTTCTTAGCTATAGTTAGATACATCCAGATTAAATTCTGATCAATGTTGTTTTTTATTATTTTTGAACATAAAAGACATATCAAAAGTTTTTAGTGTGATAGGGGTGCTTAAACCGTCGGTCACCAGTGTTTTTTGAGTGGATCTCGAGAAAAATTTGCCGATATAGAACTATTCACAGATTTTGTTTTAGTATATAGGTACCTAACTAAAACAAAATGTAATGAATAAGCTAAAATATATTTGAACCACAGTTAGGCCAGAAGAATTCGCTCATCACTTTCTTTTATCCTTTTTAGCGGGAGTTATCTACACCTACCCGACGACAATTCTGCATCACACATACTTCCAGCCTTTCAGAGTCGATCGATCCTAGTCAACAATATTGAGGTGGATCACCAGCGAGTTTAAGTACCCCTGTTGTTGAGGATATCTTCTACCTACCGGCTCCGCTAGTTTGTTAAAGTTTCAAATTAATATCTGAGATATGGGTGTTTATAATAAGCACCGAAAGACGTTTCTAGAAAGTCGTGTACTTCTCTTGAATTATCTTTTTAATTACATACTTCATATGTTATTATCTATATGTCTATTTTATAATATTGTGGTGGTCTAGTGGTTTGACCGGTGGTATAGCATCAATCCGGTAGTCAGCAGGTTCGAACCCCGGCATGTACCAACGAATTCATCGGAATTAGCGTAAATTTACTGATTTAAATTAGTAACACTATCGGTTAACGGTGAAGGAAAACATCGTGAGAAAACCCGGTAGTCCGGTGAAGCTGTTAAGACCTTGCTAGGTCAATAGCGTAGTCAGTTCGAGCAAAAACAGAAAACCTGAACTTGAGAAATATTCTTGTAGTGTCACTGTATGTGGGAAACATATAAAACTGTGGATTTCTCGAAGTCTGTAATCGCCAATACGTCGTGGACTCGCGTGGTGATTATACCAATACCTTCCTTCGGGAAAAGGCCTATGACTCTATAGTGGGACTCGTACAGGCTTATGGTGGTGGGTGTTTATTTTAGTTTTATACTAGTTGATACCCACAGCTTCGTCTGCGCCGCTTATTAACTCAATTGTTTTGTTATATCTCAAAGGGATTAGGCAGCGTTTTCGACGGAAGCTCCCAGATGGCTTGACTTTTTCGGAAGCTTCCAACAATTCTCGTTATATTTCAACCGATTTACAAGAAATCTTGACAAATAATATACCTAAACCTTCCTCGTGAATCACTAGCTATTAATGAAATGAAATGACTCGCATGAAAATCTACTCAGTAGTTTTTGAGTTTATCGTGAACAAACAGACGCGGCGGAGGGCTTTGTTTTATAATATGCAGTGATTTCTTATTTGCAAGTGACTATAAGTTATGAGGGAGGTATCATATAATTATTAAAACATTTTAATAAAATAAACAACTGTATTGAACTTTATTCATATTGCTTACAGCTTAGATAATAATAAAACATATGAATGTATAATATTTAAATATAGATACAAACGTCGTGGGATGTGGAGCGGATGGATATCTCGTTTTAAATTATTCGAGTTACCATACGATCACTCTCTGTCTTGTTACACGAGCCGATAAATCGGTACTTAGACGGATGGTATAATAAATCTAAATATATATTTACGACGCATCTGAAGATTTTATTCGATAGATATATTTACACTAAGCGATAGAAAATGTAAAAAGAAACTTTAATAGTTTCACAGAACGCGCTGTGAATATCGTTTGCGTAATAGTTTAATCTAATATCTATTTATGTCTATAAATCTGTAGTTCTGTTTGTACACGTATTTTTATCTATTTTTTTTTATATCTAATATAAAGGTCACTGATCTCGAATTTGACATTTAAAAAATTCTTAAGTTTGTCTTGTTGTATTTCTAAATTTTATTAAAAATCCTTTTTTTTCTAATTTGTACCTTAATAAAGCTCTTCCTTATGTCGACGTAAATGTAATAAACAACACAAACGCAAAGCGCAACGTGCACCGAAGCCAATATTGCAATAAAATTGAGCCACGACAATTTATAAACACTAAACGTCACTCATATGGAATCGTTTTAGAATTCATAGACTTCGGTCGTACAATTTTAACTGTTCCCGGAATTCTATTTACATAATTCAAAGTACACACTAGAGCAGTGGTGTTTTAATATTGTTAATTTTCTTAGTATTTATTTTGGACACCTTTGTTTGATACATAACCTCAGATGAATATCTCACGTCAAAAAACAGGCACGTGTTGTAACTACGGGAAAGAAAAGAAAAGAAAACGAGAAGAGCGTATGTCTCACGGTTCTCCACAAGTGACACAGTGTTTACCTCTACCACTTTTTGTCATACAAAAATTTTGGGTATCAAAATTTTAAAGCCCTTTCACAAGAAGTTTCATTACAAAAAAATGTAATTTCCCAGTTTAGACTCTTTAATATCTACCAACATATTTCCAACTGCAGTGTTATGGTAATATTTACTGTTACACCCAAGATCTAGAATAATCTAATTTAACGAATACTGCCAAATTAATTCTTACAATTTCCCAGCTTATCTACTTTTCTCTCGTACTTACGTCGCGTCGTCATTAATATTAGGTCTTTACCTATGAAATTGCCGTTTTGTATGAAAAAATTTAAACGATTTTTTTTCATGTATTTTTTATTTGTATTAATCGAAGTAATCACCCATGCAATCAATGCATCTTTGCTAACGCAGTGGCAGTTTATTGATACCCTTCTTAAAGAAATCAGCTGGACGGGAGGCAACAAATTCTTCAAAGGCATTTTGTACTGCCTCTCGGGTATTGAATTTTTTTCCCGCCAAGGAGTTATCCAAATTCTGGAAAAAGTAGTAGTCTGTAGGCGCAAGGTCTGGTGAGTAGGGCGGATGACGGAGAACTTCCAACCCCAGTTCTTGCAAGTTGGAAACCGTCTGTTGTGCAATATGAGGTCGCGCGTTGTCGTGCAGAAGCAGCGGAGACGAGCGATTGACCAATGCTGGTAGGAGATGTGCCAGCTTCTACATCATTGTGTTCAGTTCTTCACAGTACATATCTGCAGTAATGCTCACCCCGTTTGGTAAGAAGCTGTGATGAATCACACCGGCGCTAGATCACCAAACAGTGACCATCACTTTTCTAGGGGTAAGTTTTCGTTTAGGGCATTGTTTAGGTGCTGAACCAGGATCCAACCTACTTGCTGAGCGCTTTGGGTTTTTAACAAGAATCCATTTTTCATCGCAGGTAACAATGCGGTTCAAAATTCCTTCATTTGTGTGTCTGCTGAGCAGTGCAAGGCACGTCTCGACGCGTACTTCGCGCTGGCGATCATTGAGTTCGTGGGGCACCCATTTGTCAAGTTTTTTTACTTGCCAATTTGACGCAAATGGACCAATATTGTTTTGACGCTAACGTCGAAAGCTGCTGCTAATTTAGTCGTAGATTGTGTATCATCAGCTTCCACAATCGCCTTTAATTCGTCATTGTCGACCAAAGTCTTCGTACGACCGCGAGGTTCATTTTTCAGGTCGAAATTCCCAGAACGGAAGCGAGCAAACCAATAACAGGTGGTGCGTTGGTTTGTAGTGTTAGCTCCGTAAACGTCGATGATGTTGCGTGCCGCTTGTGCTGCGTTGCTGCCACGACGGTACTTATATTCCATAATTACTCGAATTTTTAACGTATCCATGATGACAAAAAAGATTCAAATGCGATGAATATGTAATACTAATCAATAAACAAATGATTACTTTTGGGAAAAGAATTCAATGTTTTTAAAATAAAATTAATTTGAAATTAGAATTCTTAGCCAAACAAAAATTATTTTGATTTGAAATGGCCAGTACTGCAGAACGGCAATTTCATAGGTAAAGACCTATTATTACAATAACGTTTGATAGAGTGAACCGATTTTAATGAAATCAAGACTAAATGTTACTCGAGGATATGCTTTATGATTTAGGTATTACTTTAGCAGTGATGCGTGTTCATACAAACAGGCAGACAGATATTACTAAAAATGATTGAAATGTATTTTATTACTTACTAGCGGGCCCGGCAGACGTTGTCCCGCTCTGATTATAAAGAACCTGGACAAATTATATACCAAAACCTTCCTCATGAATCACCTTATCTAGTAGTGAAAACCGCATGAAGATCCGTTCAGTAGTTTTTGACTTTATCGCGAACAGACAGACAGACAGACGCGGTAGGGGACTTTTGTTTTATACTATGTAATGATTCCTAGACACCTGCAACAAATTTTCTTACAAAAATCTAAAAAGTACAGACACGTTACATTTACATTCTTATTATATGTATAGGTATACAGTGCAAACTCTTTTTAAGGACAGTTAAGAGGTCCAAAATTGTTTCGTTATGAAGAGTTTACAATATTCCTTTCCTTTCCTTTTAGGATCTAACAAGCTTTTCCTTTACCAGCCACGTTAACAGTTTCCTAGTTGGTTCACAACTGATAAGTCAGGTGCCTGGTGTATTTAGTAAATAAAATAGTAATAAAACTTCTAGAGACACTACAATCCAAGGATAATGGCACACGTATTCCTAACAATTTAAAACAACAAAATCAAGACGGTTATCCACGACCTAAGCTGTCTTTCATAAAGCGGGGCCATCTCAAAGATTAAGTTGGAATCTTTTGTAAACTGATGACCTAAACAATAATACTGTATAAAATTACTGATGGCTAAGTTATGATGGCACAGTTCTTCGTAATTAATAATGGATGTTCCGTTAAAACAGGTGTATACATTCAATGTTAAGTAAACCAATCAAATTTATGTAGGTGGTAGAACCACGCTGAAGATATTACTGGTTTCAGTATGAATGGGTCGGCTCGCCCGGGGTACTACCACCGTCTCATAGAAAACCGACGTGAAGTAACAGTACTTGCATTGTTGCGTTTCGTTACGTCAGTGAGAGCGCCGCTCCCTTTCCCCCAAACACAGGTTGGCAACGCACTTTTGACTCCCCTGGTGTTGTTAGTGTCTATGGACGGTGGTGATCACTTAACATCAGATGATCTACCTGTCCGTATGTCTACTACGACATAAAAAAAAAAAAAAAACTAATGTCTGTGTTATAGGTTCGTTATAACGAACAACGTTATAATGATTTTATGTTGTATTTTGTTATATGTTATTATTATTTTATATACCCTAATATTTCTAAAAACAAACCCACGACAGAATAAAAATAGATGGATTATATAAATACACATGTACACATTAGTTATCGCGTAATAAATAACTCTTGGCAATAAAACCAGAAGCAACTGTGAGCGAGAGAATACACTCGTATCATCATATTTACGTCCGTAAATTCATGTCGGTATTTTTGAAGAGAAAACCTCTTTAGGCGCGTTGAGCGGTATTTTTGTTGGCAGGATACAAACTTACAATTTCGCATCACCGACATGCTACTAGCGTGACCGATTGTATTGCGCACGTGCGGATTGCGTCAAACTAGCGACGTGTAGTATAGCGGCCTGTGTGCATATCTAATATTGATATTTTGTACTGATATATAGTAATTGTTCGGAGCGCCAATAGATGTGAAAACCAGACTAATGAAGAGTTTCAATTATGAAATTTAAATAATTCATCATACTATAATTAATTTAAAAATACTAAATACAACACAGTTATTCCATTGTTTTGAGCTTTCACTTCGAGATTTTACTTCGATTTTTTTTTATGTATCATAGGAGCCAAACAAACAGGCGGGTCACCTGATGGTAAGTGATCACCGCCGCCCATAGACACTAGCAACACCAGGGGTGTAGTCGCAAATGCATTGCCAGCCTGTGTTTGGGGGAAGGGAAAGGGGTAGGGGGAGAGAGGAGATGGGATGGGTGAGAGGAAGGGAGGGGAGGTTGGTCTCCGGCGCTCTACCTGACCAAACGAAACGGAACAATGCAAGCACTGTTACTTCACGTCAGTTTTCTATGAGAGGGTGGTAATACCCCGGGCGAGCCGACACATTCATGCTGAAACCAGTAATAGCTTCAGCGTGACTCTACTACCAACAAACCTTTTCTTCTTACGAGCGATAATCTACTTTGTGTAATTTTAATTCCTACAACTGTTTACTAAATATGTCACCAGGAAAAGTAATTATACCGATTATATTCCCGCGTTTTCGTCTGCGTTTCTGTCTGTATAAATGACGTCACCGTATATTATCTTCGTGCAATTTTTAACTATTTATCGAATGCTTTTCTGTGTTTTTGTGTGACGAAAAACCTCGGGTGCGGTGAGTACCTACTTGGATGGGTGATCGCGTGGGAATACCGCAGGACGTTGGCTTTCTGTTTTTTTTTTACTGTAATATAAAAGTTTCAATTCTATCGTGTGTTTTTTGACAAATTTTGTTTTTTTTTCGAATTGACTAACGCTAACTAAAGCCTGATTGGCTTTGAAGCTTCACCGGACTATTTTATCGAAAGCATGTCAAAACAACTTTCAGATGAGAAGACGTTTTTCCAACTTAGAGTTATATTTTGGTAATTTTAAGTAATATGGTTGTAAAAATAAAATTTCATCAAATAATGTTCAGTAGTTTTGCCTGATAGCGTAACAACCTTTTTGTGCGACGTAAAGTAGTGGGGGTAAACACTGTGCCGGGTCGAGAGTTGACAATCCGGTTCTTGTCCGATCACCGAAGTAAGTAACGTCGGGCGCGATCAGTACTTTGATGAATGACCGTCCGGGAACACCACGAGACGTTGGCTTCTGTTGTATCTTTTTAATTAAAATGTTTCCATGAAATACAAAAGTTTCACTACTGTCGTTACTACCCTGTTGTGTTTGTAATTGTCAGGATAAGGTTTGTACGAAAGAAAATGTTTGAAAAATCATAGAGAAAAGTGGAAAAAAATTGAATTAAAAAATATATATATAAAATGTATAATAGAAGATAGGGAGATATTAAAATATATTGACAGATTGACTTTTAATTGTTCAGTTGCCATTTTATGTTATTACGTGGTCGTACGATAAAGAGAAGATCTGTACTAATTTTCTTCATCAGTACGAGCATGCGAAACTGGGACATGCAGCTAGTTTATTATACTCAAATTAGTAACACAGTATTATTTTATTACTGGCAACCAATCTTCTAGTAGATAATTACAGCTATTGTCGAGTACCTAGGTAATGATATTACAAGTTTCGTGCAATCATTTCAATGAACTAACAAGATGGCGGCCATCTTGTTAGAACTTTCGAAGGAGTTTTTGCATCAAATCAGAATCTATGCTCCGTGGTATTATTTCCCATCCACTTCACTTGTGCACAATAACCAAACTATGTTACGTAAAACACCATCAATGGGTATTACATAATAGTATAGAGGCAAATAACACAAGATTATGAATAAAATATAAAAACCACTACATGACATTCCAAGATCCCGCCAAAAACTCCGAAGAATTTTTTGTAATCAACATTACATAAATAACTGTACTATATACTTGTGAGTGTATCTAATTATAATTATGTTTCTTAGTAATAGTGAATTATATAGCATATTTTATAAGCTTTTTATTACTTTTCATACTTGATCACGTAACCTTGAAGATACTAATTATAAAAGTAGAAATAATGATCATTATAAATTCATTTCAAAAATTTAAAAAAATAGTGTGTGGAGTCCCTCCGCGCGGAAGAAGTGAAACTTCGTAATGTGGAAATGAAAATAGAAAAGGGTAGAAATTGATTTTTAGTGAAATCATATTGTTTCTTTAAGACAAACTTTATCATATTAACATTGCTGACAATTCACAATTGATCGCAATTCGCATCTTTTAATTATCATTTTCGAGTGGAGAAATATCCAAATCTATAACATTTACAATGGGATTATGATAACTAAAGTAAGATACGAAATGTTTGATTATTTTTCTCGCACTGTCTCTTTCTATTCCCCTTCCTCAGAAGCGTTGAACGCTTAACGCAGCAGTGCTTTCATACCTCTCCATGGTAGCGTTAAACGTTTAACGCAACCTTGTTGGAAGTCGCATTAGAAGTTTCACTTCAATACATTCTTTTTGGACTGTCTTGCAACTTAACCAATAAGGCATCTTTACAAGTCATTGTATTTAGGTACTTGAAAATAATGCCTTTAGAACCTTAATTCTACTATAGTGTTGAGAAAGACCGCAAAATTAACACTGAGAATAGTGCGAGTAAGAATTCGCAACATCGCTATCATTATTTACATTTTGAATATCAAAAGACTAGCGGCAAGCCTCAAGCTAACCAGATTGACTATGAGTTGAAACGTCCTGTGTTTGGCATCAAACATCAACAGCTCTTGTATATCTATCGAGAAGTGAATAATAGATTTGAATAAGCGTTCGGTTGGAGATAAAAAACATAGTATAATAATACGGTCCTTTTGTCATATTCACTTGGTTATTTGTCACAAAAAAATGTCAAGCATTTCAGTTTTTAGCTGAGGCGTTGTGGCATACAAATTCAAATGTATAACCGTAATAAAAATAAATAACATTCACGTTTACGCCTTCCAATAGATAACTCTATATTTATTTTACAAGGAAAAATTACGTTGATGATAGAATAATTACTGAGTACCGTAGAGATCATTAAAGTGTGGAATTTGGAACATATGAGAATTACCAGTGAATATTGATAACGGCTTGTGAAGGAATTTAAGGTAAAATATTTACATTTCAAAGAAACAGATGGACTTTGCGCGAATGACGCCAAATGGTTATAAAGCGATCAGTACGCGGCGTTATGAGCAGTACCTATCAGCACAAACAAAGGTGTCAAAACAAATCCTCGAGTTTGCATATTGAGACTTGATGAAAATCTCACATCGATTTATGATGTTTTCGTCTCGTATAAAAATTATAAATCCGTTGTTCTGTCTGTACACATGTAATTTATTTTCCAAAATTTTGTTATAGATGACCATAATAAAATCCATTGACCTCGAGTTTGACTTTTAAAAATTACAGTCTGTCTGTCGGTTTGTACGTCCGGGCTTAACTCAAAAATTATCTGATCGATCATTATTGAAATACTAAACAAAAGAAGTACGTGCCAAAGAAGATTAATATTTTTAGGAGTCGTAAAGAATTGCGCGTGTCAGTTCCGGCGTACGCCTCGAGTTTATTTGGTTGTTACTCTTCCAATATATACAAAGGGGTAAACAAATACATTTATTGTGATACAGAAGCCATATATAACTTTGTTTATATTTATTGCGACTCGATAAAATATACTAGGTGCGTATATGCGTAGGTGCGTAGGTGCGTCATCATCTCCCTCTTACCCTTATCCCATCTAAGTAGCGTCGGCACAACATATTATCATTTTCCACTCTCCCCTGTCAGATGTCATTTCAGTATTCACACCTATTGTACACATAAAATTCACACAATCTATCCACACCTTTTTCGGTTTTCCTCTACTACTACATTCTTTCACCTTCATAGTTAAATATTTTCTAGTTAGTTTCATCTCGCCTCCTGACATGCTATATACATAACATATATCATGATACTTAATAAATGTCGTCTACTGGCAGTCATCCGCGACTTCGTCTGCGGTATATTGTGACTTCATATATTATCTTCGTGTAACTAACAGTTTATGCGACGTACGGTAGATTAGCTCTCAGTTGGCAGATTTTGACGTGATAACGTCTTATAAATCGATGCACGCCAGCAGCACGCACGAAAAAGCATGAGTCATTGTCACGTACCGCCTGAGCCGAGCGTGCAAGCGAGAGAGCGGAACAAGCGATAGAGAGACGCAGTCGGCCTAAGTTTGCAGTTTGTGACGCATCTATCTATATACAGAATAATTCAATTCAACTCAATTCATAAAAGTATGGAATTTTTCATCAATGTTTTTATGACGTTATCACATAAATTTATTGTCCGTAAACCGACTTTAGAGACAACCAATGTTTTTTCTCACTTTCTTGATCCTTATCGCCAATTTCAACAATACCTTTACAGATTGTAGCTTACGTGTTATTATGATTATAAAGTTCTATAAAAACTGTTCAGTAGTTTTTACGTTTATGAATAACGAACATCCATCTATCCTTATAAACTGACTAATTTATGATATTAAATATTTATTATATAAATACCTTGCTACATACATATATATATATATATACATATATATATATACATACATTTCGTAGAAAATGCACTAATATGTCCCAAGCCGAGGTGTGCCGCGCACCCTTGAGCTAGTTGTCAAAATAAAATCGGCTGAGTGCCTTAAGCGCTCGCCTTAGTAGTCCGGTGAAGCTGTTAAGACCTTGCTAGGTCAATAGCGTAGTCAGTTCGAGAAAAAAAAAGCACTAATATGTTACGTGGAGAGACAATATAACACTTAACACTCGATAACGCTTCCTATGTAACCTATACATCGCGAGCTGTAGGTATATACAAATCGATTCATAAGGAGTAAACACCAAAAATGACAGAATATGTAACTTTTATTCATACGTAATCAATTTCAATGTAATTTGTATACAGGCGGTAAATTTTATTCCAAAATCGATAGCTTATTTATCGAAAGTCTAGTAAAATAATGAAATAATATATAAGATAAAATTATCCGTTTAAAAAAATGTGAACGTAGTCACGTGTACGACTAGTATATGATACATGACGTGATTGTTACATTGTAAATTCATGTCAATGGATGTATTTATTAAGGATTTCAAACATCATGCTTCAAGAGTGCCACTTCTGTTGTTCACGAAATAATCTCTCATAAATTTGATCCGTGTCACGGCAGAAGTACATAAATTCAAGCCATAAAACATATAATGTCATAATATTGAGATATATTTACGAGTGTTGATTCTCGAAAGCAAGTTTTAAAGTGCTCTATGTTTTAAATTCACGAGTAAATCCAACCATTTTTTAACATTCTTAAAAAAAGGAATTTCTCAAGACGCCCGCATTTTTTATTGTTTGTTAGCTCAGAACTTTAAGTCTCAAAGATACAGTAGGGAATATTCAAAATCGAGTAGGGATAAAAATAGAAATTCGTAGGTCTATGAGAATATAAGACTAAGTAAGTAAGACCTATATCAGTAGGGTCAAAGACATTCTGGTGCATTTTTCTAATGTAGATTATTTTGAAGTCGGTTTTATTGAAGTGAAAACTTCTTTAGACGCGTTGAGTGGTATTTTTGGCAGGACAAAAACTTATAGTTTCGCATCAGCGACATTCTAGTACAGCGTGACTGAACGTATTGCGCGTGCGTCAGACTAGCGACGCGTAGTATAGCGGACAGTGTAGATTTAATATTGATATTTTGTATTAACATTGTGCTGCCCATGTCATTTGATTAATTAATAAATTGTATAAAGTGCATATAATTAATGCATCGAGTGCAAATAGACATGAAAATCAAAGTAATGTTAATAATTTCTATATTCAAATTATTAAATTTAAATAATTAATTCAAGAATTCAAAAGGGAACACAGTTATGCCATTGTTTTGAGTATTCACTTCTGTCGGTAGTCCTTATGACTTCCTCAACATATTTTTTTTGTTAAAATAAGTGGGAGGAATGTGAGTAAACAATTAGTATACGCACCTAAGGGATGCGGTTCGTCGTGTGACGTTTTGAATAGGCTCCGTGCATTCGTCTGCATCGCCGGCGGAGCCTCGCCTGCCACGGTCGGCGAGCAGTTCTATTGTCGTCCAAAACGAACCGTCCGACGCGTCCGATGACGTTCGATACATTATTTCCTGAACGGTGTTCCCACCGTTGCGGTTCACGGTGCAATGACTGCCCTATCAGAATCTACCCTCGCGCTTCGCGTACTACGCGATAGATTAATGTCTCGCCGGCGCGACGGTACGCCGCACGTTTATCGACCATAAAAACGCCACTTCAGCTTATAATTGGAGTTCTATCGATACTTTAATATCGAATTAATTGGAACTTGAATAGGCGTATTGTGTACACGTTAGTCTATTAAATTTTGCATCGAATGTATAATCTCTTGCGAATTTTTACAGCCAACACGATTCAATGTTTGAAAGGTTTATGATTAAAAATCTATACAAATATTATAAAGTGAAGAGTTTGTTTGCTTGAACGCGCTAATATCAGGAACTACTGGTCCGATTTGAAAATTCTTTCAGTGTTGGCTAATTTATCGAGGAAAGCTATAAGCTATATATAATCACGGTAAGACCAATAGGAGCCGAGCACCAATGGAAATTGTTTGAAAGACGTTTTTTTTCCTTTTGAGAGCTGCTGCTGCGTGTTAGCGTTAGCCCAAAGTAAGTATTCCACGCGGACGAAGCTAGTTATGTAAAAAAGTCGAATTGTAATGTTATTATTTTTTTGTTTCAAAACGTTGGTGCTCTTTCGATAAACTTTCTTATAGATGTTTCAGGAGAAATATAAAGTGGACAACTGAAGTGAATGGTGTCGGTTTAGGCGGTTTTTACCGTGCCACCACGAGGTGACCGGGATGGCGCCAACGTCTCGGCCGCGGCCGGGTCAGCAGGATGTGACACGAACCTTCCAAGATTTATATATATAATTAGGTTGAGGACGCATTTCATTGTATAAAAAAGTTTCTAGTCATTTGAAAACCTTCGAATATAGTCGCGTGAGATGTTATTTCGCTTGTTAGAGCCACTGTGTCATTTATAATGTTGATAAAGTTATTTGTTTATGTAGTTCCTGCATTCAGTGTAACGTTTAATTCCTTTATTTTATCGTAGCATGAAAAAGTTCACGTTGCGTTCGAGTGGTTTGAATATCAATTCGATGTTTGCGGGTTCGAACTTGAATGTATCAATGAATTTTTCGGAATCCACGCACATTGTTTTAATTTTAGTTTTGGCAAACAATCTTCTACATTTTTAATGCCATTATCGAGTAGGTAATATCTAGTATTACAAGTGTCTTGCGATAATTTCAATGTTCTAACAAGACGTTGGCTCCTTGTTAGAACTTTGCATGGAGTTTTTTTGGCATATCAGAATATATGCTCCGTGATATTATTCCCCATCCACTTCACTTGTGCACGATAACCGAACTATAATAATAATAATTTATTCTCCAAAAAATAGCATACTAAGATCCCGCCAAACACACTCGCGTAAACACTGCCGGCTGACGGTGAAAATAGGAAAATAGGGATATAGAAAAGGAAACAATTAAGGTAACTTCCATCCAGAAAAATATAGTATTGCCAATTAACTGGTCAAATTCACAATAACCCGATTGAAGCCGCGAGTAAAAGTTAGTACACATAATACAGCGTTCTGGTGTAACTTACGCATATTGTATGACAGCCGCCTGCCACCAGCGCGGTAAGTTTGGTAGCTGGAACCTTTTCATTTTCTTACGACTCATCTCACCTTCACCGACGTCATCCTCTCCTTCCACCTTTGAAAGTATCACTACATATTATAAAACAAAGTCCTCTGTCACGTCTGTCTGTCTGTCTGTCTGTCTATCTGTTCGCGATAAACTGATTTTCATGCGGTTTTCATCAGTATACAAAGTGATTTTTATTATCAGGGCGGGACAACTCCCGCCGGGCCCGCTGTGTTTTTCTATATAAATAAAAATCGATTGCCGAATGTATGTAAGCACATCATTTCCGAACGGGTACATGTATTTGACTAATTCTTTTGTCGTTATGTATGTGATTGTCAAGAGAAAGCTTGTATGAAAGAAAATGTTCGAAGAACCGTACGAAAAAGTGACAATTTTGGGTAAAAACCTCCATATAAAAATGAGTGAGCGGGTCAGACAGAATGCAGTAGGAAAATCTTTAAAAATATTGACTGAATTAACAGATTGATTTCATTACATGGTGGTACTCTTAAAGGTAGAGCTGATCTCATTTTCTTCGTTACTACACTCCGAGCGAAGCCAGGGCGGGCAGTTAGTTGTAAATAAATTATCACTAGCTGATCTCCACAATTTTTTTGTTGTTGCATGGGATTTTTTTTATTATTGTAATTTTGTCAAAACTATTTAATTCCTATATACCTCTTACACATTTTGAGGTATCGGTGTTAATTGCAATCATCATTTCATAGGGCCAGAATACCCATGCCTGTAAATAACGTACCAGGTGCTGGTAAAGCAGCGGTTACTGGCATTCCGAGAAGCCGCGATACACATGCCTGTGCGTGGCTTACTAGATTCTAAAATCAAGCTTCTTCATACTAGTGACGTGATACAAAATTCTTCCAACTTCCCCGCGTGGGGAAAAATTATTCGAGCTGCGATCTTCTGGTATGCTTCGTATGGCACACAAGCTACGGGCAGAATCTCGATACACATGGCAGTAGCTTGTTCCTGACAGTAACTGGCATGGTTTTGCGTGAGTAACAAGCATGTCTATTCCGGGTTTTATATATATAGACTAGCAAACCCGGCAGACGTTGTCCCGCCCTGATTATAAAAAAATCCTGGACAAATTATATACCAAAACGTTCCTCGTGAATCACTTTATCCACTGGTGAAAACCGCATCAAGGTCCGTTCAGTAGTTTTTGAGTTTATCGTGAACAGACAGACAGACGCGGTAGGGGACTTTGTTTTATACTATGTAAGGATATATAGAAAAGTTCTCCATGTTCCAGTTCAAAATCAGGTCAGCCGTTTTCGATATTAGCCCGAACAAAAAGTAAGCCTTTCACCTAACTTTACATATAGAGATATTATTCTTCGAAGGTTGATTTAGTTTTTTAATAATATATGTATTGGGTGTTTTGTCCATCCTTTCTTCTGCAAATTAACTTGAGCTGACAAATGCTAATGTTAATCTGGTATGCAAACAAGAAAAATCTATCATATTTATCATGGGGCTCGATTTATTATATATTGTTGAGGTATGATGCAGTATAAGGTACATTAATTTTTAATGAAATGTGGTTCTAGGGGGCAAGACTTTCTGTTGTCCCTACTTGGTAAGTTTCAGATATATCAGACAATTAGCTTTCGCCGACTAAATCAATTGAAAATATAGTTATAAATAATATTGTGTGATCTAAATGTGTATGTAAATATATATAAGTTGTAACTTAATTACACGTAATATTCTAAGCACCTGAATTTTAACTTTCTTGTCATCTTTGCTTTTCTCATCAGCTTTTTCCTCACCCATTTTCGAATTTCTCTTTATTTTAAATCTTCTATTTCATTCACAATCAATTTAGAAAACTGTAGACTGTAATTATGAAAATCAACTAAAACATTTCACAATAATTTTGAGAAAATATTACATAATTAGATTATAGATACATATAAAAAAATGTTATAAATTTGACAAGCAATTTGTTTTACATTTATGCTGTGAAAGGGATGAAATCGTTTGGTTATATTGCAAATAGTTTATATATTGTACTTCTCATTTTTCAAATAATAAATTTAAACAAAAAGGTTATGAAACAGTGTTGCACAAATAACCAGTATAACTGCACAGTTTATTTACCAAAATGAATTAAATTCGTAATGTAACACCAAATTGAACTACAGTTTGAAGAAACAATTTAAGACAAGGGTATCTTCCAAGACTATAACAATAGAACTTGTTGAATACTTTGTTAGCGAGTAAACATGTGGGTTTGTATGTAAATTCATTTTTTGGAATATAGTTCCTTAACGAGGCTTGCAGTAAGAATTGACGGGTAGAAATCGTTACGTAAGAAAAAAGCTCTATAGCCTCTCCATGCGACTTTCTCTCTCTCTGTGTCCCATTCTACGAGACACTATTGTAAATTTAATTATCAAGTCACTACAAGCCCTCCGTAAATAAATGAATTTGTGAGTAACATTTTAGCACTTGCTTACACACGTTAAGGGGTCCATAACTTGGGGGCTCGCCGTATCATTGACACGGCTGATACGGCGGTAGCAACGCCCCGTTATATGGACTACAATATTGAAAATATAAAAAGCATTATGCCGTTTAGTGGTTGGATAATTGAGTTTCTATATGGTATTATTATTACTATTTAAAATGAGATGATAAGACTGTAGACGTGGACGCTTGTAGAAGTGGAGGAAGACCGTGGAATTACACGTGGATAATGGGAGGAATGAGGCTTACATTTTTGATGTGAAACATCTATACGCGCGGGTAAACCTGGTTTTGGGTTGGCGCGACGTGGCGACGCAAAACACAATTTTGCACTATTAACGAAATACTTCAAAAACATTTGCAATCCTATCTGTATACTCATAAGATTCAAATTGTTTTGTCGGCCACTCGTTATACTAGTGGAACGTGGCACGCGCCGACGATCTAGCGCTCTTTGATAAATGCCGCCAAACACACGGCGCCTGTGCCTAGTTGAATTTTTCTATTTAATAAAAATTAATATTTATTTAATAAAATAAATAAACAGTCATTATTTTATGGAACAAATTTGTAATGCGTTATCTTTTCATTATGGCATAGCTGATTCGTGTCGTAACCTGTTTTTTTATGCATATAACTTATACAAAACAATTGCGACGTTTCACATCTGCCAGGCGGCTGACGGCTTAATTTTTTGGTATTATTTATAGGTTTAGGCATTTGATCACGATATCATGTGATTTTATAAGACAATGTGGCTTAAGATGGTAAGCACGCAAGACATAGAGACGACTGGCTCTCAAGTACACCTGCCAGGACCCATCAGCAGGTGCTTAGTGACAGATTTATAACTTGAGTATGGTAGTCAGGCGAACTTAGAAAAAAGCTCTAACATGCTACGGTTGCATCGCGATGTTTTCTTTCATCAAGAGCTCCGATTGAAATGCAAGATTTCGATGCTACGTCGATCCCATAGAACACGCTATCAACTAAAGTAACGAAACTATAATCGCTTTAAACTTCGTGCACAAATGCTAATAATAAAATAACTGTTGATGGAGAAGGATCTAAGTCCACTACCCGCTAACTATCACGTTTCAGTTGAAAATCTCTGTCGGTGTGTCCGACAGCTGCACTTGAGAGCCAGTCCTCTGGGTTTAGCGTGTTTACCATTTTAGACTATATCGTCATTTAAAATTAGATGAGATTGTGGTCAAATGTTAATACCTATAAAATATGTTAAAAAAAAAACTGCTATCTCTCGGTGGATTATACTGTCCTTTCCATCAGGCATAAACCCATCCGGTGTTATTACAAAAAAGTTAAATACGTATTGAACCCTGGCTTTAAAAAGGCCTCATATTAAATGCACCGCGGTCGCCATCTTGTTCTTTTGTCTCGCTTTGGTTACGTTAGTTTAGACTTGTGAAAAAGGATAACACGAACTTGCCTCGGGCGAGCGCGGTGCATTTATTAGGAAACTTTTTTAAACCAAGTATTTAATACGTATTTAACTTTTTTGTAATAACACGGATACTGTTAAATTTAGTACAGAAAAGAATGATAAACGTAGAAAAATAATTCACACGTGAATTAAAACTACCATATACTTTCTGCAAATAATTGTAATGAATAACAACAACAGCGGTTTAGTTAACTTCCGTACAAAATAAATTTTTGAGTTGAACTGAAATGGAGCACGTAGAGGAGTATCATGCGCGAACTGTGCTGATACCGAATGCGAAATGGCACGTTAAGTTTTCAGGTGGAACTTGTCTCGAGGAACCCAAGTCGTTATCCGGTTTACCTTTCGTGGTCTTAACCGGCGCTTGGCTGTATTGGAGTACCTGGGAAATTATCGAAAAATTGGCATTATATTTTTTTTTATTACGGCATGTTTTTTAGCTGAATTGATTTCTGGTCCATAGCTCCGGCATTATCTTGTTTCTTTATTTTATTTCGAAGAAAAATTATTGTGAAGTTTTAGGCTTTACAACTAAATACTTCAATAACATATTTACGTCAATAATTAATTACGTTATTGACTTATGTTAATTATTTTACAACAATTGCTCTTCTAAACTCTTGTCAATCAATTTGCTGTTGGGTAATTTGCTACTTTATAACCTAAATCGTAAACGTCGTGTCGTTGTCTTCTCATAAAAATTATGTACGCTGTTCCTTGTAACTAACGACATGAAATTACGTAGTCAATACACAAGATCTAGGACACTTGGCAAACTTTAGATTAACATCGGTGGTTCTCATCAAGGAAACAGAAGTATTAATAGGGCTATGTACATATATACAAATCAGTAATCGGTGTCGGATGTTATTGCAATCGATAAACAAAGGAGAGATGATTCATTTTAATGCCAATAGATTAATATTTAACGTGATAATGATTCATGCGTGTATAATGTAAAGGATCTGACTAACACAGGTATATGGGTGAAAAAAGTTATCTAGAATAGGAAACAAAGAGTTTTCTTATTGGGATAAAAAAAAATCATTCAAGTATAAAATATATGTTTATGAACTCGGACCTGTACGAAAAATGCTCTCTTTCCGAACACTGAAGAAATATCTGAAACAATCTAGCTTTCATTTCTATGACCATTACTGATAAGAGTTCTCGGTCCGATAGTTTTAAACAAATAAACAGTTTAAACGAAATTTCAACCTTAATTCGTTATCGATGATATAAATCCAATTTTAAATATTTTCTGGAGATTTCCACCCATCGTATTTATAAGTTAAGCGACCGCTTTCCTGATATATCGTAGTGTGACGATGATAGTTCTATTCTAGACGTAGCGAATACAAGTAACTATAAAGGAAATGAATCTACGAGAGTATTACTACTACAGAGTACAAAGTTATTAAATTTTATTCTGTAAAAATACGTTTCTCAACTTGCAACTTCGGGTGTATGAATATATTTCTTCTGTCACAACAGAGGACACGCTTTTGCTATCCTCTATCAGGTGTTAACTTTAACACATTCACACCTTCTATACATATACTATTCTTCACATAATTCATTCATATCTTCTTTGGTCTTTCAATACTCATATATTCGTTCATCGTCATATTTCATTTTTTATATTTAATCTGATATATTTAATCTATTTTAGTTACATCATTCGCATCTCACCTTCTTTCATCCATCTCTTTCGTAGCCTAGCCCTTATACCATATATCACGATAGGTTTTGTAATGATTTTGTACACTTTACTTTTGATTTTCATGGTCAATATTTGCATAACAACAAATGGTTACTAAACGCCCAAAATATGTCTAAAATAGTTTACTTATAGATCGATAGTGGCAGTGATAGGTAATGTGCTTTGTGCTTTGTGACAACGTCTGCCTGGCCCGCTAGTTCTAACATAAGACCTGATGACTTATGTTTGGAAGAGGTATTATATAGATACTGATTATATAGCATCTTGACCCTAAAAACCATATATTACTTTTAAATTATAACTTACAGAGAGGTCTCCGTCACCCCAGTGAATAGCATCATTGGTTCCGAGAGAACTATCCCAGTGAAAATGCTGTGACGGTTGGCTCCAGTCCGGTCTTTTTAAACTGCATCTGATAGTGGCCAACGTGACCCTCTGTTCACCCGTGTTTCTCAACGACAACACGCTTTTCTTATCGCCTTTACCTTGCTTACCTGTTATAGTCTGTAAAATTAATACCATATAATCGCATCAGATATCTACATATATATATCTAAATGTTTAAGAACATCTCCCTCCTCTGTTGCTCAGCCGATTTTCGTCATTCTTTTTTTGTTTTGTAGCTATTGCAGAGCTTTAGTGTTATCAACATTTTGGAGAAGTGTTTCTCTAAGGTCAAAGTTCGATCATTGGACGAGCACTCGTATATATAAATAGGTAGAGACAAAACTGTTAAGTACATCTTCTTTCTCTGTTTATCAATCGATTTTATTTAGTTTTCTTTTGTTTAGTATTTATTGACGAGCTTTAGGCCTGTGTCAGAGTACAGTGGCGGTTGCATGTAGTTCAAATGTACGTAGACGCGGCTTGCATCATTGTGAGTGCTAATCCGCCTGCACTTAAACAGTCTTAAACTCTACAGTTATCAATAAAAAAATTGGAAAATGTTTGTTTTTTTCTTCAAAATTGAAATTTGAAAAAAAAAAATATGGTCGCATTTCAGCCGCTGGACGAGCACTCGTATGTATAAATAGGTAAAGGTAGGGTAGTTCTTTTTTTTTTTGTTTAGTGTCTATTGGTGAGCTTTTGGAAAATTGGAAATCTGGAACGAAATTCGGAGTTAGTTTTTTTCTATACCATTCGAAGTATTTATTTGTAAGTCTTTATTGCCATAGTTAACGCTCTTTACTTTTACAATCTACAATATCTGTGTAGTACAGTTTTTATCATTAACGCAATTAATATAGACGGTATTATTCTAATATTATATACATTATTCTAATACCGTCTATATACCATTAAATATGGCCATATAAAAATATTCATTGGTTTTATTTTATATCCGCTAATTTCATTATTTTTGTTGTTTTAGTTACTAATATTTCGCTCTCTCTCTATTACTAGATCACGACGGTAGCAAACCAGCATGCGGGCCGCCTGATGTAAAGCGGCCACCGTAGCCTATGCACGCTTGTAACATCAGAGTGTTACATGCGCGTTGTTAACCCTTAAATAACCTATTTATGTTCCCCTTGAAGCACTGCATACTGTACTCCCTAGGAAAAACTTCAGCAGGAAGCTCAGGCTCAGCTCATTACTAGTTTTAGATTAACTTTTTCAGGTTCAGCTCGTGTAAATAAAATCAAACGTTTTTTGTTGCAGTGAGACGTGGTAGCGCCCAATCAATTCCAGGCGAAAGAGCAAAGTAACGTCCACTATAATATTTACTCATGCATTTCCGCAAAGTAACGCCTTATTTTGGGGTTATTTATTCAAATTAAATACAACTATTCAAACTTCAAAAAATATATACCCTAATAGGTAATATTTGAACACTGTAATTGGATCTGAAAATATTTTTATAAATTAAGACGATGTTCTCTATACTAATATTATAAAGAGGTAAAGTTTGTGAGTTTGTGACGTTGTAGGGGTAATCTCAGGAACTACTGGTCTGATTTGAAAAATTCTTTCAATGTTATGTAGCTCATTTATCGAGGAAGGTTACAGGCTATATATCATCACGCTAAGATCAATAGCTGTGGAGCACCAATGAAAAATATTTCAAAATCGGGATGTTTTCTTCTTGAGAGCTTCCGCTGCGTGTTAGCTGTAGCCCAAAGTAACTATTCCACGCGAACGAAGTCGCGGGCAGAGGCTAGTGTAAAATAAAGTGAATAAAATATTACAATTTTCAGTTTTTTTCAAGGCGGTTCATTTCTCCTAGAAGAACTCTATTATTAATTGACAAAATAGAGAAGAATAAGTACCATAGAGTAAATCAATCTGACGGTGATGGCGGTCCGGAAGGTGTCTCTGAGTGCTTTGAGGTCAGGACAGAAGATTCTAACAGTCGGTTCCTGGAAGTTCATCACTTTGCTCCATTGGATACGGTTGCTCTCGAAGGTCGTGTAATGGCGTATCTCTCGGGAATTCTTTGCTGTCAGCTGCTGGTAGATATCTGACTCGTGCGACGATTCGTCTTCTGTGTAGAATGTATGTCAACTTTACTGTGGTGGCTTAGTACTCATAGGTGTGTTGTGGCAGCTGCACTCGGGAGCCAGTCCCCTCTAGGTTTGACGTGTTTACCATCATGGACCACATTGTCATTTAATATTACATGAGTTTGCGTTCACACACTAAAACCCGTACCGTGTTATTACAAAAAAGTTAAATACGTATTAAATACTTGGTTTAAAAAAGTTATCTAATAAATGCACCGCGCTCGCCCGAGGCACGTTCGTGTTATCCTTTTTCACAAGTCTAAACTAACATAACCAAAGCGAGACAAAAGAGCAAGATGGCGACCGCGGTTCATTTAATATGAGACTTTTTTAAAGCCAGGGTGCAATACGTATTTAACTTTTTTGTAATAACACCGGTAAAGTATAACAAAAATATCTAATATTTTCTTTATCTAAGCACGACACAGTGCCTGTACTATATGTGATTTCCAAATACAAAGGAGAAGTATACAATAAATGCCATAGAGTTTACATCGGACTTTACGAACGGTTCGTAAAACATCTCGGTCACCGAGATAGACCAGCAACGAACTGATTGAGATTAATCTTTTTTGTAAATTTTCTATATCAATTTATTGTTTACAGCACATGTACAAAGAAGGTTATATCAGAGAAGTGTAATTGTCTTTTTGACAATAAAACTAATGTTCATATCTACTGTATACAGTTGTAATAACCCCTGGACTGTCCAAAATCATAAGGCTTTAAGTTCCATAAAATAAATGTAGAAACGAGATATATAGATGAGATATTTTAGTTAAATATTTTGATATCTGAGTCTTAAAAAATTAGCCGAGGGGTTAACATTATTCCGGATGTTTACGAAATCTAGCTTATCTAACTCTTTGGGAACATACATGATCAAAGATATATTTGGAGAGCAGAGTTAAGATACTAAACTCCTGAAACTTATTCTTTAGTTATTCACAAGGTCTTATATTACAAATTACCGATGCCATTCTTGTTCTCAACATTTGACTGAAGTTTAGGAACAGGCCATTCGTCTTCATCCTCGGGTGGTGGTAGTCTTTCTATGAGGGATTCATGTCGTCGGTACATGAGGAAGTCTCTTCTTGTCGCATCCAGCAACGGTAGTTCGCATTCGACATGGAACCCAGTTACTGCACCCTGAAAATATCACAATACACTTTTAGCGTCAAATGTACATACATTATTCAAGATACTATACCGACCAAGTAGCGACCAAATATTTATCATCATCATCAGCCTGTAAGAGGCCCACTGCAGGGCCATGGGTCTCTTGCCGAAGGAAGGTATAGGCATCATCACCACGCCAGCCCACGACGTATTAAGTTTGTAATAACGAACTCCGAGAAATCCATACTTCTATATTTATCCCACATACGGTGGTACCACAAGAATATTTCTCAGGTACAGGTTTTCTCACGATGTTTTCCTTCACGGTCATCCGATAGTGTTACCTATTTAAATTAGTAAATATACGCGAAATAAGAAAAATTACTTGGTAATCGGATTGATATTCTACCAGACAAACCTGAGTCTATTATAACTTCGCTGACATATCGCGCCTAAATATTTCTAAGTTTTTACTTATATTACTAGGTATCGCTTATGTTAACTTAGTTTTGATGTCTCTCGGAAACAGTACTTTTTTTCTGATGAAAGATACTCAACCTTTTTTGTACGTATACCTGACAACGTGTATGCAATTTTTTTTTTTTTTTTTTCGAACTGACTACGCTATTGACCTAGCAAGGTCTTAACAGCTTCACCGGACTGCAAAGGCGAGCGCTTAAGGCACTCAGCCGATTTTATTTCTCAAGGGTGCGCGGCGCACCTCGGCTTGGGCTGTTGCCTGATACATGCAATTCGCGACCTATCTCAGCTAACCTAAGGTAAGCTAACTATTCATACATATATGAGTTGTTGAAACATATATGTGTACCAAGCATACATACCTCAACAACTCTTATATATATTTCGTATCGGAAAAATTTTATGATGACTGCTTGAGTTAAGTAAAGCGTAAAAGCGGAACCAGCAAACAGACTCACATTCACATTTCTAACTACCTGATACATGCGACTTCACCTGAGTTGCATTACATATACGCGCAACACCGTTGTCGCTACTTCTGCACGGCAAGAAAATACACTAAATGTGTTGTGTTTATATAAATTGAAAAAGAAAGAAAGCAGATATTATCGTAATATTTTATATAGTTCTTTCCCTCTTTCTCTTTAGTCAAATACATATTTGCTTTCCCCTTTTACGTCGGACACGTTACGGTGAAAATCGTTGCATTCAAATCAGACGTTAGAATTTTGAAAACATGTGAAAGCGTGTAATAAAGTTACAGAACATATGTTAACAATGCAATATGCTTACCTTCTCAGGTTTCGGCGGCACCGGTACTGACATGATTCGAAGTACGGAGAAATTGAAATAAGCAGATCGCAAGTCGTCCGGGTGTGGTTCAAACGGGTCCTCGGTTCTGTCTGTCGGGAGTATTTCACGAGAATCCAACCATTTTAGACGTTTCAATGCCATTAGTGTACTACGGGAATATACTGCACACATCTGCGTAAATTAATATTAGGCTATCTTGTATTAAATATCGATGAAGTAAAATAGTGATTTAACACTTACAAATACTGTAGCGACACACAGCAGACAGTCAACGTTACTGTGTGTACTAACTATACTACAATGAATAGCTTGAGAAACCAAAAGCGGCACTTTGAAAGATCCAAGTTTTCTGGGCATGAACCAGACGCTGGCGGATTACTGGAACTAAGAATGCACATGTGTCGTGCAAACAAAATGCATAAAGAAACAATTACTGCCCATCACTTTTCATTATGGTTTCCACATTTATTTTGCTACTCGTTTTATTGTATATAGCTCATTGTTTCAATTATTTTATTGGATTGAAGAAGGTGTTACTTTGCGGAAATCCATCATTAATACTATAGTGGACGCTACTTTACACTTCCAGGCGGAAGTGCTATGATAACAAAAAAGGATTGGTAAACCTGCTGCTAAAACGTTTACAAGTCAACACTAATGAGGTCGATTCTTTCATTTCTCTCTGTACCTTCTGAAAAATATCTACATGGCATTCACGTTGCCACATCCATCTAAAGTAGATAAAGTCCTTTTAGACATAGTTAAATATGTAATAAACATTTACATTTCATGTAATATACATTTTTTATTATTATTTCATTTATGCGAGTATTATTTATTCTAAGCTATGCAATTTAAATTAAAATAAAAGTAAACTATAATTTAGCGCCATCTATAAGTAACACGTTGTACTAATTGAATACATTGAAACTTACTGCGCATGGATTACCGGCAAGTTGTAGCGATACGAGATTAGGTAATTTCACTAGAATGCTTAATAACGGTTCAAGGTGATAGATGTCGTTGTCAGACAGATCCAAAACCGTAAGGCGATAAGGAAAATTAGCAATCGCTTCAATACCGTCTAAAAACATATATTCAGGTTGAAGATGTATATTATTTATTAAAAAGCCACACAATTTTTGTTTATTAGTATGACCAGGGATTTAAGTTTTTTTAGGAGGTCCTTTTTATAGTATTATAGAAAGAACTTGGAAAGTCGGAGATTTTGTAATACGCTACTTGTGTCGGTATAATAATTTGATTAAATAAATCATAAATAAATGTTTACTCTGTTGTATATAGAACTAGGTTTTGCTCGCGGCTTCGTTCGCATTAGCTATCCATCGTGAGTATTAAATTTTTTTTTATAAAAGGTACCATAGCTATGTTCTTTCTATACCCATGACCCTGTGTATAGAAAATTTTATCCTGCTTGGTTGAGCAGTTATGAAGTGAAAGCTTAAAAAAACAATCTTTGGCATCTATAATTTTAGTTAGGAATATTAATTACTAACCAGTATTTTTCGTAATTTCTCTGGCATTAATATGATAACAATGATTTTAAAAGATGAATTCATTAAAGGCTCCATACGAACAAAACTACAGGTATACATTTACCATTCGTTAATAAATTCCTTGATAATCCGACATACATTAAATTTGATGGTAAGTTTTGGGCAAATGAATCGACACTTTCAATTCTGTTCGCTTGAAGTTCCAGTATTCGTAATCCCGTGGGAATCAGTGTAGCGTCAAATTCAGAGATAAAATTTTGGCTTAAGTTTAAAGTTATAAGATTTCTGAATTCAGACAAATCGGAATCCAAGTCTGTCATCTAAAAGGAAATGTTAGAATAATTAGTAACTGTAGAAGAATAACAATGATTTTTCATAATGTGTCGAAATGCTATGATTTTTTCATCAAAGTTTAAGACCGTTGGCGTATATATATAGTCTTGTATCATCTTGTATATTCCTAGTATACGCTTAATTTACAATTTTCAACTTCTCTTCTTCCTACTATGGCAACTAATATAACCTAAAATGCCACCGATATTACATAATATAGGGTGAAATAAGTCAAGAATTGATGAAAAATATAAGTGAGTACACGACATGCGAAATTCCGTCAACATCTCATATCAAAATTGAAATCTACAGCGAAAAATACTTTATTCAGTTTAGGCCCTAATAAGGCACTTATGAACGTCAAAGACTACCACCGGTTCGGAAAACAACCCAGTCATCGAGAAGAACCGGCAAGAAACTCGATCGGGTACATTTTTTTAACATATATTCTCAATACATCATACAATGCTTTTAGTGAATGCACAGAGAGGAGTCAATTCCAGACATCACTATCATTCACATAGGTATCTCCTGATCCACTCTATAATATCCTTTTGAAACTAAAACCCGTTTGACGTGGCGCTTAAATTTACAGTCCGGCAAATCGGTAACATGCTTTGGGACTTTATTGTAGAACCTAACACTATTACCTAAAAAACTATTACTGGTTTTGCTAAATCTGAAACATGGGACCACCAGTTTATCACAGTTTCTAGTATTTAGATTATGCCGGTCTTTTACTAAATTCAGTTTTTACGGACATACATTAAATTATCAAGAATATATTGGGAGGGCAGAGTTAAGATACCGAATTCCTGGAATTTCGTTTTTAATGATTCGCGAGGTCCCATATTATATATTGCCCGAACTGCCCGTTTTTGTAATAAAAATATCGTGTCTACCTCAGCAGCCGTACCCCATAGCAGAATGCTATTAAGCTATGGAAGTAAGCAAAGTAGACTAACCTAGCAGTGGCAATATCTGTAAGCTGGCGAATCTTACGTATTGCGAATGCAAGAATTTCTACGTTGTAGAAAGTTTTTCATTATAACGAACAAAGTTATAAAGAGTTGTTTACACTGTACGTGTTTCAATAAGTATACTTGAATATACTTCTTTAGCCGCATGTTACGTTGTTTCTCAATAGTATACGAAAGTGAATCGTCACGCTCGGACTGGTGATGCTGAATCGGGTTTATTCGGTTCCATTCGACATCAAGCCGTTCAGTTCGGTGTGTATACTCGGCTCCATGGCCATAAGCACACAACCTTCTGTAATACGTTTAAAAAATATAATTACATACCTGCCAATGGGTTACTCTTAAAACTTTAACCATTTTCAGTTCTTTCCTCAAGATATCACGATTACCAATTTTCACGGCTTTCTTAATCAAGTTGGTCATATTATCAGTGATATAATTATCACTTTGGAAACATATTTTGCCTTCGTCGTTAGCAAATTTTTCGTTATCCCATAATGTTATAGGTAGCAAAAGTTCATAGTGCTGTTCAAGAGTTAGTTTAGAGTCTTCGTCGAGGAAGCCGTTCAAAATGCTCTTCTTGATTTTGTTCTCTAATGCTTCTGAGAACGTAGTATGTGGGATTTTTTCATTGATGCAGGACTTTTTGTGATGTCGTACGGCGGCTTCCAAAACGGTCCAATCGATACCGGTTTCTAAGCGTTGTTGAAAACCTTTGAAAAGTACATACGGGTCGTCCATTAATTATGTGAGACGTTTTTGAGGATTTTTTGAACCCCCTACCCCCGGGCACGATGTTGTGAGATTTGTCTCTACCCCGCGCCCCCAATTTTACGCGAGATCTTTTAAAATTTTTATTTTGAGTATAATTTAGTTGGATTTATTCAAACACAAGATTTTGCTTTATTATATGTAGTTTTAACTTTTTTACTATTATTGTGTTTAGTTATAATTATTATTACGTTTCGAAATATCAATACCAAGTAACTTTGCATCTATTCATGAGTTTTAATATAGAGAAGAATTGTGTCAGATTTCCGCATATTTTAACCTAAATACCGGTTTTACTTTGAATTAATGTGGTTTTCTCACATTTTTACACTATCTTTTGCTTGAACAAAAATACGTGATATTTGCCGAAACTCTTTCTCTCTCCCACATAAGATTTAGTGAGATTCGGCTTGACCCTCCCTAAAACCCCCACGTAATTAATGGACGTAGACGTAGCCGTTCTAAAGTAATACACTGACATACATTCGGCGATTAATTTGAATTAGTATTGATAGGTTATACCTTCAAGGATATCTTGAGGAATATAAAATAGACTGGAATCGCTTATGCGTGGTCTGACTACTAGAGTGGGTTGCTTTTTCGATGCTGCTTCTTTTGATTTAGGTGGCATAGTTCTTAAGTAAATAATATAAATAAAATCCAATTTAATTTTGACTATAAAACCCTAGAAGTATGTTTGACAGTTTCTCTAAAAAGTTTGGAGCATTACATTTTCTAAAACATACGTTAAACCTCCGAGGTTTGTACTTCTAGGTAGGTACGTATACGAAATTAAAACATTTTTTACAATAATTTTAATACAAAATTATATTACCTATAATAACAACAAACATACTCTGTGGTGTTGCTATAGATCATAAATGTCGATAAAGCAGTCATATTGATTTTTAGCACCACTAGATGGCGCTACACGATAATAATTTCCCCATCAATGTACGAATCCACACCATGTGCTTTTAATTTTTTATCTGTACTGCGTTCCGCGTTTTGCCGTTCGCAATACACAGCTGTGAGTGGACGACTGACGTATGCGGACGTCATATAAAAATCTCTTCCTATATAGTATGTATTCTGTAGAGAATGCAAGCGTTGGTTCTTTCCATAGGTAGTTGTCAAGTCGACACGAACCGCGTGTGTCGTTGTATGGTCTTGTTTAAATTGAATATAATAAATGAAACCGTAAGTTTACATTCTTTTGAAACATAAGTGCTGCTTTTTTGTGACACATCTCCCTGACATTTGACATTCAAGCGCGCGGGAATTTCAAGATTCATTTCGTTATAAATATCATCGGTTGTTGATGGATATTATAGTGTTTTATAGATTGTGTCGAGTGAAAGTTATGTGTTTTAAAATTTAGCGGTAATGGTGACGTATGTCTAGACATAGTTGCAAGTGTTGATGCCCTTGTTTTATTGCCAATAACCCATATAAGATTTTATGATATCCATTCTACTTTGTTTACTTCCGTACAAAGGTTCTACTAAATCAAGTGTTTTTAAGATCAAGGTGAGTGAGGTTTAAATTGGAATTCTTTAGTACCTATTCGTATATTGTGAATGTTTTGTTTTGCATAAATTGTGATTTTCATCTAGAATTTGGGAGTTGAAAATAATCAGCCTTTGATCACTATTGCAAATATAGTGATAATATTCTATACAAAACTAATAATATAAGTACACGGTACGAATAGCCGGTGTATCTATTTAGAATATATTATCATAAATTTGAGGCCAAATAAGAATTAAGTTATTTCATACGCTACGCTGAAGTCGCTTGAAGGCGACTTAATTAAATAAGACAAATACATTTAGATGAGTATCTTGATTTATGATATTAGTCTGATAAATACGTAACAATGATGAACCAAATACGATTCAATGACGACCTCTTTGCAAAAAATAACGTTATAATTTTTAACATTTGGTGCCAGCTATTTTGATCGTATTGTTTAATTCGAAGTATTTACATATAAAGTACAATTTTACAGAAGGCACCTTTACAGTATGGTCTTTTGATTTTTATATAATTTATATGCAAATTTTGATTATTTCATTTAATGATTTGGTGTACAATTTTTCGTTTACACCTAACTGGATTTGTATTTGATGGATTACGTAGTTCCTTGTTACGAGGAATAGCGTTATCTGTCGGCGCCGGGGTCAAAATGAGAAATAGCTTCAGTGACTTTGAATCGACGAAATTGTGATTATTAAAATGAGAATTATTTTTGTTTTATTTGCACATTGAACGAACGACAATGTTTCGGTAAACATTCGTATCTTCCAGAAAAGTCGGCGAGGGAAATTATCTTTTCTAGAAATTTTAAAAATAATTACACTTGAAGTAAACAATGTGAATTGTATGTTATAATGAAGTAAGAGGTTCTTACGAATTCGTTGCTCTGAAAGTGGTTAGTCTGTTTAGTGTTTCATGTGCCATAATAGGGGGTTGTATTATTTAAATTGTACATTTGTCATTAATAGTCTATCTGATTGTAAATCTTATAATTATGGCTTAGCTCCTATAGAAGATCGTAATAATCTTATAAGTCCTTATATCTTTAATTGAAAATCTCGTATATATATCGGTGCAGCCATTTTGGCGGCACATAACGGACACTTCAATTTTCAATATATTAAAAAGAATCGTTGTCAAGGTAATGTTAGGTAAATATTTTTACAGGTGTTATTGTAATTTAGCTAGGAGTTTTTGGCGGTATCTTGAAATATCATGTAGTGGATTTTATATTTTATTCATACTCTTGCGTTATTTGCCTCCATATTTTGTAATATTGGTGGTGTTTTACGTAATATAGTTCGATTATCGAGCACAAGGGAAGTGGATGGATGGGTAATAATACCGCGGCGCATGGACTCTGACTTGCTACAAAAACTCCATGGAAAGTTCCAACAAGACGGCCACCATTTTGTTAGTTCAATGAAATGATCGTAAGAAACTTGTAATAATTATCATCCTACTAGATAATTGCAGTAATAATCTACTAGATGATTGGTTGCTAAAAATAAAGTAAATCATTTAGATAGTTACTTTTATGTTTGTATTATACAAATATGAATGAAATAATGGTCAGTAAATATAAAACGTGTAGCGTGAAATAAACTTTTAAGGTTCGTCACGTTTTTGAATATGTGACTGAATGTACGGTCGTTAAAACTTAAAACAACTCAGTTATACGAGTTTATTGTATGATGCCGATTAAATTCAGCGATTGATATGGATCAATTTGTAGTGATATTGTGTTTGTAAAAGGCATTGGTATGACGCGAATGAAACAGCTTTTTCGAATTGAGAAACTGAGAAACTGTACTAGACGAAATTATTATTTTTATCGTCGCAGTGCTCTTTAAAAACAAAGTCTAGCGCACAAACAGTTATAGTTAAATGGATAACATAAAAATCATCTCCAGAAAACAGCTTAAGAATATAGAATAATCAGTATAGCTCCAGAAAATGCCTTACAATCATATAAAATAGAGGTGAAGTATGCTAATGATTGATAGACCTTCTATAATCTATTTCGATATATTAAACTATAGATCAATATATTGTACAAACAAGTATAATACTGTTTCAGAAGAGAACAAGGCTGTAATTATAATATTTAATAGTATATAGAACAGAGTTTGTTTGTTTAAATGTACTCATCTTTGAAACTACATGTGAGATTTATTTTTTCCTATTTATAAACCTATTTGTTGAGGAAATCTATGGTATATAATCGAACATTACGCTACGAATCTTAGGAGCGGAGTAAATATCATGCTAAATGTAGGTCAAAATATACGCTAAGGAAAACGGTATAATATGCGGGCTGGCCGTGTAACCAAGTGCGATGAAAGATAATTACGGTAAACAAGAAATAACTAGTGATAGAGTAAAAAAGGATGTACGGTCGTATTACAAAAACAAAAATTAACATGCGTTTAACACGAGTTTTACTAAACAGTGTCTAAAATTTTAAGCCTTATTGGAGACATGCTTAAAATACTTTATTTCAAAAGTGCAAGCGGTCTGTAGCTAATATCTGGTTTAATTTTTTTATACCAGTAACTCTGAATAAAATTCCATTGAAAACGTTCCATTACATAGATATATTTTGCAAAACATTTTGAATTCATGAATTATAATTTTGTTCAGATCTTCATTAAGAAAATTCATTTCTTTTAAGTAAAATTCGTAATTATTACTGTGATAAGAAAATGATGTAATTGTTCAAATAAGCAATATATAAGTGTAATATAATCTCAGATTAAATACATTGTCAAATGTCAATAATGTCATATAGTAGTTGTTGTTTCTGAGTGCCTTATATGCTCGCCTTAGTAGTCCGGTGAAGCTGTTAAGACCTTGCTAGGTCAATAGCGTAGTCAGTTCGAGAAAAAAATCATATAGTAGTAGTTATGATTTACTTGTGAATTTCTAAAATTGTTTAACTTATCTACGTCTTACATATTTATGATACCCACGAAATATGTAGATAATCTATCACAAAATGTGTTTTGCCGGCGAATAGAAATAAAATAAAATAAAAATTGTCAATTTAGGCAAGTGTTAGACAATGTATAAATATAAACAGTGTTTGCCTCTAAACAAAATTAGACCCTCTTTTGTGATCAAAGTTTTTTTAAGCAAATGTTCAATGCGTAATTTACTTTTTTGTAATAAGACGGAATGTTTTTAAAGGAATTTCATGGAACATTTTTCACTATAAACGTATAGATGGAGTTGCGAGCAAAAGGTTGAGATATGTCATGAAACTTAGCGATAGAACTGCTATGTTCTATTTGAAACTTTGATCTTAGTTTAAAACACGCAGGTTACGCTTTTGGATAGCCTCCAACGTTCGATACGTAATAGTGCGTGTATCGAATGTGTGACGTAACGTAACGTTGTACACGTGTCTAACGTGCGTCTATTTTGATAGATTGCATCGTGACTGAATAAAAATATATTTGATGCATGAGTTTCTCAGATTAGTGAGCGATAAAGTTGCAAGATACGAAAGTGTACATATGCATGGCGCTGCGTATTGCAGGTCGACGCGGTAAATTGAATAATGTGTCAGTATTTCTGTAGTCTAAAATTATATATCACTAGCTGATACCTGCGACTTCGTCTGCGTTTTTTGTTATCATAAAAATATATCTTGTGTACAGAGGAAAAAACATAAAAAAGCAACATATACCTTGCTTACAATATTTTCCACGCCTAGAAAAAAATCGCTAAACGCGCAGTGTTTATAAAAAATGTAGTTTCCTTAACCTTTATATTATACTAGCTGTGCCCGCGACTCCGTCCACGTGGAACCTTATGTAAAAAAAAACAGTGATTAATAAAGTCATCTTGTATTAAGTCCATTTACTTTTCTCTAATATAAGTCGCGTCTTCATTAAAAATACAATAACTTTTGATAGAGTGAACCGATTTTAACGAAACAGAGACTAAATGTTACTCGAAGATACGTTTTTCTATGTGAGGTGATCATAGCACTTTAGCAGTGGTGCATGTTCAAACAAACAGACAAACAGACAGACATTTCCAAAAATAATTGAAATGTATTTATTACTTATTCCTAGACACCTGCAACATTTTTTTCACAAAAATCTAAAAAGTACAGACACGTTAGACATTTTTATTATATGTATAGAAAATGAAGATATCGTGATATTTTTTTCTTTTTAGACCAGAACCAAGTGTCTAAGTAGTAAAACTAAAAAGATTTGATCAGATAACACTAAAACTCGGCAATAGCTACTAAAGAAAAAAAGAATAAAGACAATCTTGTAAGAAACCGAAGAAGGACATGTTCTTAACCGTTCTCCACTGCCCACTTATACTTCTATACTAATATTATAAAGAGGTAAAGTTTGTGACGTTGTAACGTTGTAGGGGGTAATCTCAGGAACTACTAAACCGATTTTGAATTTTTTTTTACCAATAGAAAGCCACGTTATTTGTGAGTGTTATAGGCTACATATCATCACGCTAAGAGCAATAGGAGCGGAGCAACAATGAGAAATGTTTTAAAATCGGGCCTTTTTTTTCCTTTCGAGAGCTTCCGCTGCGTCTTAGCCCAAAATAACTATTCCACACGTACGAAGTCCCGGGCAGAAGCTATTAACTAATTATATTATCTATACTAATATTATAAAGAGGTAAAGTTAGTGAGGTTATAGGGGGTAATATCTGGGGAGTCGGAGAAAAAATGGTCGAACGAAAGCGTTACTTACGAACGCTGCGTTAACGATGAGAGACATATGATTGAGTTCTAGAGAAAAGTTGTAGGTTGATAGTGCCTATTAGCGCCCAACGAAGTGGGCACGGGTCAGCTAGTGTATTATATAAATAAGAAGGTTTGTAATTTTAATGTAAAAATATTTAAGAACAAATGAAGGCACTTCTTTCAAGGAAACTTGTACAACAGATTTTTTTCAAAAACGAAAATTATTCAGTTTTCAAATTGACTAAAATACCAAATTAAAGCACTTGGTACAAATATATTATGCAGTTTTTGACGGGATCTTAGTCTGTCATGTAGGGAATTATATATTTTATTCATAATCTTGTGTTATTTCATATATTTTGTAATTTTGGTGGTGTTGTACGTACTATATAGTTCGGTTATTGTGCACAAACGAAATAATAACCAAGGAACACGGATTCTGATATGGCACAAAAACTCCTCTCTAACAAGGGGCCAACATGTTTTTTAGAACATTGAAATTATCAATAAAAACTTAATATGTCTACTTGTAATATATCTACTCGACAATGACAGTAATAAACTAGAAGATTGGTTGCCAAAAAAAATTGCATCTGTCTCTTTCTTCTCAATTAAAATACCCATATTTTAACCTTCTGTCGTCGCCGATTTTAATATAAATACGTGTTGTTTTGTTATGATTCATTACAAAAGTATTGTTTTATTTCTTAATACAAATATGTATATATTGAAGCTTATTATCCTATAATCCTTAAAATCTTGTAATAAATCTCTAATATTTGAATACAAAATAGTGTATACACACTATGTACCTTTATTTAGAAAATCAAGTCAATTCTCAACAAATAAACACTTTTCTCTCTAGGTTAAGCATTTTAGCACCTTCGAACACGTTATCGCTATCGGCGGATGTTGTTGTACTCGACTGCACGAATTAACTTTTAAAAAAAACTTACAACAATAAATGGTGGATAAGTTTGCCAGTGTCAAGTGTGTTAAATATTTTTAGAATAACCTAAAAAATACGACAGGACTTTTTTTAAATTTAATCGTAAGGCTAACATGGAGTAATCAGTTGTATTGTACTATAATAGGAAAAAGTCGGTGTTGGCGTAGCGGTTTGACCGGTGGAATATTATTTCGATGTCCGCAGGTTCGAACCCCGGCATGTACCAACGAATTTTTCGGAATTCGTGTACATTTACTAATTTAAATTGGTAACACTATCGGTTGACGGTGAAGGAAAATATTGTGAGGAAACCTGAACATGAGAAATGTTCTTGTAGTACTACTGTATGTGGGAAAAATATACAACTGTGGATTTCTCAGAGTTTGAAATCGCCAATACGTTGTGGGCTGGCGTGATGTTATGCCCATACCTTCCTTCGGGAAGAGGCCTTATGGCCCTGCAGTAGGTCTCTTACAGACTGATGATGATGATAGGAGATTCAGACAGGTCAGAACCATTATATTTCCTTAGTGGTCGTTGCTGTATGATGTGTGCTGTGGATTGGATATCCGCCCCACAGTCACAGCGCGGCGAGTCAATCCATCCGCAACGGTATTTAAACTCTGCACGCCGCTCGTGTCCAGTACGCAGTCTGTTTAATTTACACCAGTCACTTCGGGGCAGTTCGAAGCCCTTTAATTTAACGCACGGGTTGATGTCGCATCTTGACTCACCCAACTTTGACGCTTGGCAGGTTTCTCGCCATTCGCTCCATATGCTGGATTCTCCATTACCTATTTCCGCAGCAATTTGGAAAGCTGGTCGTCGGGATTTTAGTCTATGGTGTGGGGGATTAAAGAACTCACCATGCATAGGGAGACTAATGTTCTGCTTTAGTTTAATAAGACAGGACATAAAACAATAGAAGAGACAATATATTATTATATGATACTAGCTGTACACGCAGCTCCGCACGCGTTTTTTAAATCGTATTAAAGAATTATAGAATTGTGAGACTATGTACAATTACAGAAACGCTCTTTAAAGGCAATTATAAGTACGACGCGCACGCCACTAAAAGTAACATGTAACGTGTACATTAGATATATAAATACAAAGAGCGTGACAAATGAGGTTTGTCATCAGCAACACATTTGGAACCTTAACCCACCATATAAGTACCTCAGTGCTCACTTATACTGTATAAGGAACTAACGAAACAATAACTTAAAATATTATTATGAAGATTTACATTTACATTACATTTAATATACATTGCCATTATAATTAAGATTTTGTATACAAAAAATAAACGCTTGTCCTTTCCGCAAGAAATTGAATTATGGAACACTTTACGTAATACGTTTATAATCTTAGATCTTATTAGGAAGACCTCTATATCGTTAAAGTTATTAATAATTATAATGTCGAATTGTAAACAATAAGCTGATAATTATTTCTCTTATTAAAAATAAAGAATGAGTTGAAATCTTGCTAAATTTCATGCAGACAAAGTCGCGGGTAACAGCTAGTCTAAAATAGAATAACCTCAATTACTTTTTATTATGTTCGCTATCTACCAGTGAAAATCCCGTGAAAATCGATGTAACCGTTTTGGTGACAGCACAGCGGGCGAAGCCATGGTTAACAGCTAGTCTAAATTAAAATAAATTAAATTACCTTTTGTAAGGTCCGCTATCTGCCAGTGAAAATCCCATGAAAATCGGTCTAACCATTTTGGAGAGAGCACTGTGGGCGAAGCCACGGTTAACAGCTAGTATAAACTAAAATTGCCTAAATTACTTTTTGTAAAGTCAGCTATCTGCCAGTGAAAGTTTCGTGAAAACGGGTCTAACCGTTTTGGAGATAGCATTGCGGGCGAAACCACGGTTAACAGCTAGTATAAACTAAAATTGCTTGAATTACTTTTTATAAGATCAGCTATCTGCCAGTGAAAGTTATCTGAAGGTCGATCGAACCGTTTTGAAGATAGCACTGCGGGCTAAGCCACGGTTAACAGCTAGTATAAACTAAAATTGCTTAAATTACTTTTTATAAGATCAGCTATCTGCCAGTGAAAGTTATGTGAAGATCGATCGAACCGTTTTGGAGATAGCATTGCGGGCGAAGCCACGGTTAACAGCTAGTAGTAGTAGAGTAGCCTAAGAAACCCGCTGTAATTTCAGCTATATGTCAGTGAAATTCCTGTCAAAATCGGTCCAGCCGTTTCGGAGATTGCCCGGAACAAACAGACAGACAGACGGACAAAATTTTTAAAAATTGCATTTTTGTTGTCAGCAGCGTGTATACTTTCGTACTTAATGAGTAAAAAAATTTTATTTTGATATTACATACAGACATTTCATTTTTATTATATGTATAGATTTTGCTACATAAAAAGCATAGTTACGTAGTGTCAAAAAAGTGATTAGAATTTTATGTTATTTACGATATACGATTTGAAATCACGATAACTGAATAACTAGATCCGTGTCAGACGTCTTTATTTATATTATACGCTTTCTTTCCGGGATTGATTGGCACGTGATTTTACTGGTACAGTTTAAAAACTGATAACTAAGTCAGTTTTCTTGATTATATAATTCTTCTGTACGTGTGTATGTGACTGAATTCCTCCTGACCGGCTGTACCGGCTGTTTGATGAGGTTTTTTGTGTGTGTTCAGATGGATTCAGTAATGATTTATATTCACAATTGGACCCGGCAGGTGGCGCTGTGGTCTGATTATAGGATTTTTTTAAATATGTTATCTGGAGTTTTAGAAGTTGCTTTCGTGTTCATTTCTATTTTAATGGAATTTTTTGAAAATACTATAATAAATCTTACACTAAATTCATACGGGCTTAGCTCGGATAATCCTTTCAAAAACTTATTCGTAAAGTGAACAAACCGCCGCGCTGTTGAAGAAAATTACCAATTAATTAAATGGCGCTCGGTTTGACAAAAGTATACAATAATAAATTGTTACTAAATAGTCTTGTGCATACAATACGACTTTGTTAGAAGTGCTAACGAAGAAGCTAGGTGACGAGGTTATGGAAAGTTTATGGATGTAACTTCATTGCATATGTAGTTTTATTTTAATGTGGCGTGTTCTGCCCTGTCTTGGATAAATGAAAGATTGATTTATACGGTTGTCTTAAAATTGACGCATTTTAATAAACTTTACTTTAAATTGATCATGATGAAAATTCTCATGCAAATTACAATATATAGTGAAGAACTTAGAACCGTAGAATAATATTAAATTAAGCTTTAGTGGTAATCTATACTAATATATAAAGCTGAAGAGTTTGTTTGTTTGGTTGAACGCTATGATCTCAGGAACTACCAGCCCGATTTGAGAAAACCCATCGGTTTTAGATAGCTCATTTATCGAGGAAGGCTTTAGGCTATATATCATCACGCAAAGATCAATAAGAACGGAGCACCAATGAAGAATGTTTCAAAATCGGGCACTTTTTTCCTTTTGAGAGATATCGTTAGCGTTAATATTATATACGTTGCCATGGTAACGTGGTAAGTTTCTATCGCAAACATTTTCAAAGTTTATTTTGTTTTCCTATTCAAAATTTGTTATCTATTACGTTTTATAAAAATAAAGTTTGTGCATGTACAATTAAAATAACAACTTTTTGATGAATGTATATGGCTATAAATGACCAAAAAATTTTTTTTTATATTTTGTCTATATTATTATATTTTATCTGTTTGTTTGTTTGTTCCGGGTAATCTCCAAAACGGCTGGACCTATTTTAACGGGAATTTTACTGGCAGATAGTCGAAATTATAACGGTCGACATATTGTACTTTATTTGTCCGCGGCTTGGTCTGCATTGCTATTTCCAAAATGGTTGGACCGATTTTCACGGGGTGATCACTGGTAGATAGCAGACCTCATAAAAACTAATTTAGGTTTTTTTATTCGCCTTCGGCCGCAGTGCAATATCCGTAATGCTTGAACTGATTTTCACGGGGCTTTCACTGGCAGATGACTCACCTTATAAGAAGTAATTAGACTATTTTATTTTGTTACTCAAGACTTCGTCCACAATATTCTACTATCTCCTAATCGGTTGGACCGACTTTCACGGGACTTTTACGGGTAGATAACTAGCGACCTCGGAACACGTTGTCCCGCCCCGATAATAAAAAGAAAACCTTGAAAAATTATACTTAAACCTTCCCCATGAATCATTCTATGTACTGGTGAAAACGGTATGAAAATCCGATCTGTAGTTTTTGACTTTATCGCGAACAGACAAACAGACTGACCAGAGGACTTTGTTTTACATTATGAAGTGATGAACTGTTACCTGTGCATTCGTTCGTGTGAATTTAATAAAAATAGTTTGTTTACTGTAAACAAGCGCGTGAGACGTGCGCTGTACTGGACTCCAAGAATAAATGTATGTAATTTGAATTATATTATCGTTTTAGTCAATTTGGCGGCCATTTTGTTTTATTTACCGCGTTTGCATCTACATAACTCAGTGATTATAGCAAAGTATAAGAATAATACAATTATATCGACAATATGGGCATGTTTTGTCTATATAATAAACAATTTAACACATATTGTTCGATAATGTATAGTTTAAATTTTCATTACTTTCTTATATAGTGTTAATGAGCACTGAGGGTGGTACATAGTAGGTTAAAGTTCCAGGTATGTTGCTGATGATAAATCCCATCCCATTTCATATACTATTCGTATTCACATATCTAATGTACACGTTACATGTTACAGTAGATGGCGTAATGTAAGATTGTAAGTAGGTGTGTTACATTAAGAAAGAAAGAAAGAAAGAAATGTATTTATTGCTGGATTACAACAAGATGAACGTATACATAGCTTATATTATATCCAACAAAGGCACCCCCATTCAGCTAAGTGCTGCAGCACAACTGGGTGTTACTGCAGCGCTGATTTTCAATGGGGGCCCTAAGTAATGTACGGACGTGTAGTCGGTGTTTTGACAATAAATATAACAGAGCTTATAACATGTAAACAGCTAACAACAACAAAAAGTTAACATCGAAAAAAAAAAAAGATACAGATATTACAAATATTACAAATGTGCCTGTCGCAAAGCTATTCACTACCTTTGTTGCACAATGGCCACCATAAGCCTGAGAATAAAAAATAAATACTAATACAAACATAATAAATAACAATACAAGCAATTACGAACATAGGTAAGTTTAAATTGTACATCTAATAAATTGGAACCACTCATAAAATTAAAATTAACGCTATTATTATTATTGATTTTGAACTTGTAACAAACACTGCTGCAATATATGTTTAAAACTTTTCTTATTTTTCCTATATCTACATGGAGGTGGGATATTATTCCAGCAACGAGTAGCTGCATATTTAAAAGAACCCCTGAACGCTGTGGTTCTGTGTATAGGTATCGTTAGGGGATATGACGCAGAACGCGTGTAGGTAGATGTAAGACGTGTTTGCCTCCATGTTAACTTTTCATATAGGTACTTAGGTTTTTTTGTTTTGGTCAAGTCAAAAAGTAGAGTGGCCATGTGTAGCTCCCTACGGGCTGCCATTTTAAGAACATTCGCTTCATTTAAGAACGGCGTGACGTGATGACGAGGGGGAATGTGGAAACAAAACCGAGCGCAAGCGTTCTGTACCCTCTGAATCAATCGATCAGTCCTTGACAATAAACATGGGCCATACACAACATCACAGTAATTTAATCTAGAAAGAACTAAACTTTCAACAAGACTCTTCCTTAATGTAACACTCAGATACTGTCTAAAACGATACAAAACTTTTAGCCTATAAAAACAATTTTTAATTATACTATTGATATGCGCTTCGAAGCGCAGTTCTGAGTCAAAGAGTACTCCCAAATTGCGGGTTACAGAAATGCTTTTTCAAAATATTTATAACTATGACACCATAGTTATTTAATACATTTAAAGAAACGCGTGCGGAGCCGCGGGTGACAGCTAGTATTCTTATTAAGATAAAACACTGACACTGGCGAATCCTACCGCGACGATGACTGAAGACTAACTACGAAGGGAAATAAGTTGATTTTCTTTATAAGTTTTAACCTTTGACCACAATTTCATCTGATTTAAAATGACGACGTGGTCTATGATGCTAAACACGATAAAGCTAGAGGGGGTTAGCTCTCAAGTGCAGCTCCCGGAACACACCAACAAGTGTTTGGCGACAGATTTTCAACTTGTGAGTGGTAGTAAGCCCGGAGAACTTACTAAAAAAGTCATACCGTCACGCCATGGTTTCATCACGAGGTTTCCCTTCACCGAAAGGGGCCGTTCAAGTATTACGTAAGCAGATTTTTTGTAATTTTTGACCACCCCACCCCCGTTGTCAGCAAAAGTAAGCAATAATCGTACCGACGCCCCCCTCCCCCCGCATGTTTCCGTAAACATTTATCTAAATCTGTTCCGGTTTAATAAATAAATATTACTGATGTAATCACAACTCGGACCCCTCATTCCCTATGTTATCAAAAATAAGCAAATCAAGGACCCCCACCCCCCATCAGTGCTTATGTACTACTTGAATGGCCTTAAAGTTCCGACTCGGTTTTTTCTCAAACAGACTATGCTATTGACCTAGCAAGGTCTTAATAGCTTCACCGGACTACTAAGGCGAGCGCTTAAGGCACTCAGCCGATTTTATTTGGGCAATTAGCTCAAGCGTGCACGGCACACCTCGGCTTGGGCTTTTGCCTGATACATGGAATTCGCGACCTATCTCAGCTAACCTAAGCTACATATTCATACTTATATGAGTTATTGAAACATATATGTGTACCAAGCATACATACCTCGACAACTTTTATATGTATTATACGTCCATCGACACGGTGCCCGGATACACTAATAACTAAGTCATAATCGCTTTCAATTTGTTAGTTTCATCTTGAAACGAATTACACAAGTTAAAGCATAAATGAAAATATGAAGAGGCACCTTCGGCTTTTTTAGAAACGGTGATAAAAATATTAATCCCTCTTATCAGTTATTTAGAAAGTGATAAACATCCGGCAGTTTAAATTGACCGATCATTACAGATAAGTGCCGGATCTGATGAAAATAGAGATTTGTTGTAGTGTTCCATTAGCTTGTAATATTCTTTTAGTGGATTTTGCTATCGGCTATTGACTATCCATTGGTTGATATAAATGAATCTGTGTTCATAATGCTATATTGATATATATATATTAGGTCTTTACCTATGAAATTGCCGTTTTGTATGAAAAAATGTAAACGTTTTTTTTTCATGTATTTTTTATTTGCCCATACAATCTTACCCATGCAATCAATGCATCTTAGCCAACGCAGTGGCAGTTTATTGATGCCCTTCTTAAAGAAATCAGCTGGACGGGAGGCAACAAATTCTTCAAAGGCATTTTGTACTGCCTCTCGGGTATTGAATTTTTTTCCTGCAAAGGAGTTATCCAAATTCTGGAAAAAGTAGTAGTCTGTAGGCGCAAGGTCTGGTGAGTAGGGCGGATGACGGAGAACTTCCAACTCCAGTTCTTGCAACTTGGAGACCGTTTGCTGTGCAGTATGAGGTCGCGCGTTGTCGTGCAGGAGCAGCGGAGACGAGCGATTGACCAATGCTAGTTGGAGATGTGCCAGCTTCTCCATCATTGTGTTCAGTTCTTCACAGTATACATCTGCAGTAATGCTCACCCCGTTTGGTAAGATGCTGTGATGAATCACACCGGCGCTAGACCACCAAACAGTGACCATCACTTTTCTAGGTGTAAGTTTTTGTTTAGGGCATTGTTTAGGTGCTGAACCAGGATCCAACCAACTTGCTGAGCGCTTGCGGTTATCAAACAGAATCCATTTTTCATCGCAGGTAACAATGCGGTTCAAAATTCCTTCATTTGTGTGTCTGTTGAGCAGTGCAAGGCACGTCTCGACGCGTACTTCGCGCTGGCGATCATTGAGTTCGTTGGGCACCCATTTGTCAAGCTTTTTTACATTCCAATTTGACGCAAATGGACCAATATTGTTTTGACGCTAACGTCGAAAGCTGCTGCTAATTCAGCCGTAGATTGTGTATCATCAGCTTCCACAATCGCCTTTAATTCGTTATTGTCGACCAAAGTTTTCGGACGACCGCGAGGTTCATTTTTCAGGTCAAAATTCCCAGAACGGAAGCGAGCAAACCAATAAAGGTGGTGCGTTGGTTTGTAGTGTTAGCTCCGTAAACGTCGTTGATGTTGCGTGCCGCTTGTGCCGCGTTGCTGCCACGACGGTACTCATATTCCATAATTACTCGAATTTTTAACGTATCCATGATGACAAAACAGATTGAAATGCGATGAAAATGTAACACTAATCAATAAACAAATGACTACTTTTGGAAAAAGAATTCCATGTTTTTAAAATAAAATTAATTTGAAATTAGAATTCTTAGGCAAACAAAAATTATTTTGATTTGAAATGGCCAGTACTGCAGAACGGCAATTTCATAGGTAAAGACCTATTATATACCTACTGGTTATTTGAACACACTAATACCTCGAAATACCAGTGCGATTTGAGAAATCATTATTGCAAAATTAGTCCTTGTACTGATGGATATTATAGGCTATCTAACAACTTACTACGACATCTAGAAGCACAGCAATTACTGTACAAAGTGTAAGTCAGAAAGTACACTAAGAATTAAAAAGTGCTGAATCGGAATGCACTGTCTGCTATCTACTAAAATTACATACATTACTGTACTGTATACTGACATCGGTCAGTCACCATATATAGATAATGCTAGTTTATTTAATGTATAGGAGTATGAAAGTTAGGATAAGACTTTCTCGTGGAATGGATGTGAGCTCTCAGAATCTTATTGGTTTAGTTAGCAGGGTTAAAACTAGGATTTATTTTAAGTTATTAGCGATGTGAAACTCAGTCGGGTATAAGGCTAGCCCAGAGGTTCGCAAAGTGTGTGCCACGGCACCCTGGCGCCCTGTACCAAGTAGACAAGGGCGCCGTAATGCACTCCTCTTTACCATTCTCAGGTTCCTAAATGAATTATTCGCGGGTACAAAGTAGAGAATTAAATTACCAGCACATATAGTTTCATGTTGTAGATGTTTCAATTGTACCCATCGCTATTGACTGTATCTATTTCGAATAGCTAGCTAGGTTAGATCGCCGATAGAAAATATCAAATTTGAAGGAGCGCCGCGAACTGAAATCAATAAATAGAAAGTACTTTATTCAATTTAGGCCCTGAGAAGGCACTTATGAATGTTAACCCTACCACCGGTTCGGAAAACAACTCAGTCATCGAGAAGAACCGGCAAGATACTCGATCTGGTTTATCCTTTCATGATATGTATTTTACAAAACATACATTTACATTCGTTTTAAGTGGATGCACAGAGAGGGGCGTCATTTCCAGACGTCACCATCGTTCACATATTGATCCACCCTATTATAAATAGCCGTTAGACATTAAAACCCGCTTGCATGGTGCTGACTTCACTATCCGGCATATCGGTAATGTGTTTTGGAATTTTGTTATAAAACCTAACACTATCACCTAAAAACTGAAACATGGAATGACCGATTTGTTGCTGTTTCTAGTATTTAAATTATGTTGGTCTTTTACTAAATCCAGCTTATCTAAGTTTTTGCGGACTTATGAAATTATCACTAACTAGCGATCCCGGCAGACGTTATCCCGCCCTGATTATGAAATATTCTTGATAAATTATACACTAAAACTTTCCTCGTGAATCACTCTATCTACACGTGAAAACCGCATGAAAATCCGTTCGGTAGTTTTTGAGTTTATCACGAACAGACAGACAGACGCGGTAGGGGACTTTGTTTTATACTATGTAATGATAATGATAATGATAATGATATATTGGGAGGGCAAGTTTAAGTTACCGAATTCCTAAAAAGGTTGGGAACTGGGGTAGCCTATAAAATATGTTTGCATACAAAGTGTGAATAGAAAAGTGTGTTTTATTTTTAGGTATATTGACAAGGGACAAGATGCCGTTCACAATGAAAGAAGGAGGATTCGCATGGGGGGACTACGTGGCGTTTGGGGTGCTCTGTGCGTTTTCTTGCGCCGGCGGTATATGGTACAGCGCTATCGGATCGCGGACTAAAAAAGTCGTCGACATCAAGGACTACCTGCTAGGAGGTCGAGCTATGTCCACGTTTCCAGTCGCCATGTCATTGATAGCGAGGTAAGGAGATTTATTACTTCAGGCAAACACTAAGCAAAGACGTCTTCCCGAAGGAAGACAAAGGATTTAATAACCTTCCCACAGCATATTTCAAATGCCGGTAAACTGGCGTTTAAATTGTGAAATAATTAGGGTAGAGTAAGAAGTCTAATATTATGCTATTTACAGCAGTGCAACTTCGTTATTACTTATCGAAGCATCGTGGAGGAAGGGCGTGTTCTCTAATCTATTAAAATATAACTATTTAATTGATAGTATGTATAGTGAAATCTTTCTACTGAGCCAAGAGGATGTGGCTTCAATCCTCAAACATGAGCGACTTTTGTGTGATGATTGAAAATACTTTACTTCTTGGTTGGTTACGATTTAACATTCACGTTATAATACCGTCTGTCTGTTCATAAATTATAGTAGTCCAGTGAAGCTGTTAAGGCCTGTAAACAGATCGAAAAAATTGAGCCGTCACGGGACGCCTGGCAGATGTGAAACATCGAAATTGTTTTATATAAGTTATATGCATAAAAGAACAGATTATGCAGAATAGAACGGCTATAGCATAATGAAAAGATAAAGCATTACAAATTTGTTTCATAAAATAATGACTGTTTATTTATTTTATTACAAAATTTTCATTTTTATTAAATACAAAAATTCAAAGAAATCACCACTAGGCTCGGGCGCGGTGTGTTTGGCGGTAATTATCAAAGGGCGCTACGCTAGGTCATCAGCGCGTGCCGCATAACACTAGTAGAACGAGTGGCCGACAAAACAATTTGAATCATATGTTTATACATATAGGGTTGCAAATGTTTTTGAGTATTTCGTTAATAGTGCAAAGTTCGTGTTTTGCGTCGCCACGTCTTACCACACCAACAATCAGGTTTACCCTCGCCTATATATGTTTCACATCAAAAAACATAACTCATAAGGAAATGGCTGTATGAACAAAGTAATTAAATTTAGCACAAAAGTAATTTGGGACGCGGAGTACGACGTAAGCTATCTTTTTGCCTGAACCTACCGTAAAATACGCATACGATATAATAGAAACATATCAGTTATTTAATAAAAATAATACAGGTTATAGTTCGTTAAATGTACGTCGCTGAAATTGTATGTCTGTTTATCATTATTGTTAATGACCAGCAACCGCCAGCGATTTCTCCTGCATTAATAAATGAATAATATTGATATAGGTATTTATTTTGATAAGAATTAATCCAATACTATAAAATATGCACTGTAAATACAGTATCCGTTTAAAAGTATTTATGGCCCACTATCTTGACTAGTTTCTACATATGACGCAGATATCTATGTGTTGCCAGGGTCTTTTTTTAGAACTATTTAACAAGAAACAACTCCATAATACATTATCTTCATGTAATTGTATTTGTTTATGCAGGGCATGTCTCGACATATTTCTTTGTATTTTAGTCGATTAAAAAAAAATTGGTTATCTGTAAAGTCGGTTTACGGATGATAATTTTATCTGATAATGTTATGAGAAAACATTGATGAAAAATTGCATACCTTTATGAATTGAATTATTATCACAAAATTGATCAAAAATTGACAAAACAAATAACGTGTATTCCTCATGAATCACTTTATCCACTGGTGAAAACCGCATGAAGCTCCTTTCAGTAGTTTTTGAGTTTATCGCGAACAGACAGACAGACAGACGCAGTAGGGGACTTTGTTTTATACTATGTAATGATGTCCTGTTTTTGTAAGATATTTAATTGCATTTACTTACCTATTCTTTTCTCGTATTTAACTCGAGCCGTCATTCAATTTACAATAACTTTTGATAGAGTGGACCGATTTTGAAACAAATACTAAATCAACTAAATGTTACCCGAGGATACGCTTTATGATATTCTTGGTGAGGTTTTATCGTGGAAGCAGTATTTTAGCAGTGATACGTGTCCAAACAAACCGACCGACAGACGGACAGACATACAGACATTTCTAAAATGATTGTAATGTATTTTATTACTTATTCTTAGTTACTTGAAGCAATTTTTTTCACAAAATATCTAAAGTACAGGCATGTTAGATTTACATTTTTATTGTATAGAAGACAGAAGATAGTGGGTAATGCAACATTTAAAAGTCCGATGAATAATATAATAACAATAATAAGAAGGAGCATACTATACTGAAAACCTACAATGCTTTGTCATATCCATACTACTTACACTATTAATAATAATAAAAAAAATATTATGTAACATTAAATATTGATAAACCTTTGCGGGCCAAGATTCTGCAGAAAAGAAAAAAAACATCATCGTCTTCTTACCCTTATCCCACCTAAGTAGGGGCGGCACAACAAGTTTTCCTTTTCCACTCTTGCCTGACAGATGTCATCTCAGTATTCACACCTTTTACACACATATAATTTTTCACACAATCCATCCATACCTTTTTTGGTTTTCCTCTACTCTTATATCCATCGACCATCATACTCAAAACTTTTCTAGTTACATGGTCTTCATCTCTCCTCATGACATGCTCATACCATGCTAACCTATTACTCCTCAACGTCTCTATCACCGGTGCTATTTTCATACTTCCTCTGATATATATTCCTAATCTTATCCATTCTCGTTGCACCACACATCCACCTTAACATTCGCATCTCTGCCACATGTACTATTCTCTCTTCCGTCTCTTTCGTCGCCCAGCACTCAGATGCGTACAACATGACTGGTCTTATAATAGTTTTATACACCTTCCCCTTGAATTTCAAGGATATTCGTGGGCCACAAGCTACACCAGACACCTTTCGCCATTTCATCCACCATGCATTTATCCTATTCCTCACGTCCTTGTCTATGCAACCGTCGTTTTGAATCAGAGAACCGAGATACCGGAAATCAGAGCACGTTTGTAGGGATATACCATTCAAAGGAAAAAAATAGAACAAGATTAAATTAAAAAGCGAACATTAATTCATCTATAAATAATCTAATATTAATAGGATTATGGATAAATCTTCTGGATAATTTTTCTGGAAAGTTCCAACAAAGGGGCGGCCATCTTGTTATATCACCAAAATCTTCATATGACACGGAAGAATTTGCCATTTTTATATTGATTGTAATAATCCTAAATACTATTATAACTGTGAAAATGAGCTTGTTTGTTTGTTACGCGTTCACGCCTTAAACGATTCAAATTTATGCATATACATATTTCAAGGTACTAGATATATTACTTAGATAGTAGGTACAAACCGATGATAAATTTTAATGCAAACTTTGGCGACGGAAAATATTCATACCAAAAATAGAGCTGGGTTGTTAATACAATTCATTATGTGTTATTCAACATTTGATATGCAAATACGAAACTGGTTTGCTAATGGTTCGATGAGAGGCTTAGTAATTATACCGTGATAAGATAACTATTAACTTTGTGAAAGGTGTATCTAGTAGTATCTAGATTTATGGATTCTCTGTTAATCAGAACTGAATATCTTTTTATACTTTTATATTTATGAGTTTACAGGCTTTTTATAAGTTAAACTTTGACCACAATCACAGCTGATGCTAAATGACGACAAAGATCTAAGATGTTAAAGACGATAAATCGAAAGGGGGGATTAGTTCTTGAGTGCAGTTTGCGGAGCACACCTAGACCTAGACTCTAGGTCGTAGATTTTCAAATTATCGGCAGCCGACAGGGTTAAAACGTACTGCCTGTTGATGCAAAGTGTATGACAATTTGTCTGCTTACTGCCGAGAGAACGACAACCAGTCAACCTGGTCTCCAATGAATTATGGCCGATAAAGCCGAAGCCACATGAGGGCGGTACAAAATATTTCGCCCTGGGCGACACTGCTCGTACCTACTTTCAAACTTTTGCACGGTAATGGCGTAGATATTTATTCTACTCTTAACTGATAATCTAAATAGGAATATGAGTTTGTACGTTCGTTATGCTTTAACTACTGAATCGATCCTTACGAACTTTTGCATACTTGTTGTCGGGAGTTTTTACCTTTCATTCAAAAAAAGTGCTGTTCCCAAGGGATATATGTGATCTACATTAAGCCAGAAAGCTGCTGACAAAGCTAGTAGATCAGGGATGCTCAAACAGTCGAACGCGATGCTTTTTGAGTTCGGCAAGCAACATTTTCGGATATAGAACTATTCATAGATTTAGTAGGTAGGTAAATAAAATAAAATGTAATGAATAAACAATAAAAAGTTATTTGGTCCACGATTAGGTTGGAATAACTCCCTTACCACTTTCTTTTATCGTTTTTAGCAGGAGTTACTTACACATACCTAGACGATAATCTTGCATTACACATACTTGCAATCTTTGAGAGTCGATCGATCCTAATCTAACAGTAATGAGATCGCCAGCAGTTCAAATTTGAGCTCCCCTGTAGTAATTGATATTATTGTTATTATTTGAAATTAATTAATGTTACAACAGTTATGTATCAGGGGTCACGATATTGGGCACGCCAGCTGAGATATATAACTACGGGACACAGTATTGGCTGGTTATATTCGGAGTGTCGCTGAGTTGCCTCATCGTCGCCACGGTGTACCTCCCGGTCTTCTGCACTCTTAGGCTCTCTTCATCGTACGAGGTTAGTATACCCAATTTTTTTTTATTTACCCACAAAGAAATCAACAGCTAGTTAATTCCTATTTTACACTAGCTGTGCCCAGGGCTCCGTACCGTGGAACCTAACGTAAAAAAACAGTGACTGATAAAATCATATGAATATATTAAGTCCACATACTTAGTGTAATCCGGTGAAGCTGTTAAGATCTTGCAAGGACAATAGTGTAGTCAGTTCGAGAAAAAAAGAAACCATTTATTTAGTACTTTCCCTCGTACTTAACTGGAGCCGTCATTCAAATTACAATAACTTTTGATAGAATGGACCGATTTTAATGAAATGAAGATTAAATGTTATTCGAGGATATGCTTATGATTTTTTGGTGATGTTTTGCCGTGAGTGCAGTACTTTAGCAGAGATGCGTGTCCAAACAAAGAAACAGACATTTCTAAAAATAGTTAAAATATATTTTACTAGTGGGCCCGGCGGACGTTGTCCCACTCTGATAATAAAAAAACCTTGACAAATTATATATCTAAATCTTCCTCATGAATCACTTCATCTCTTCGTAAAAACTGCATGTAAATTAGTTCAGTAGTTTTTGAGTCTATCGCGAACATACAGACAGACGTGGCAAAGGAATTTGTTTTATAATATGTAGTGATATACTCACCTGTGCATACATACGCATACACACGTGCTTCTTTTTACTGTTATTATTTATTACCTACATATAGTATAATACGTATTTATACCTACATTTGTGTCCGATGCATCTATTTTCAGAGCGGTCAATAAGATTGGCGAGAGCTATATGTTTCGTCGTTTGCTTTTCTGCGTTACTAACTCAGATAAACAAGAGTCGTCCATTAGTTACGTGACGCGTTTTTGAGGATTTTTAACACCCCTCTCCCCCTGGCGAGATGTCGTGAGATTTATCTCGACACCACCCCCCTCAATCTCACGTCTTTGAGAGATCTTTCTAAAAAAAATGTATTTTGATTAAAAATGCGTTGGATTTATTTTATTTATTTACAGGTTTTGCTTCATTATTTTTACTTTAACTTTTTCAACTATTATTAAATCGAGTTACAACAATTATTGCATTACATTTCGATATATCAATAATAAATAACTTCATTAATTTTATAATTTTAATTAATTTTCATACATAGATTATAGAAGAGTTGTATCAGATTTTGATATATATTGTAGTCTAACACAAACATGTTTTACTTTTATACTATTTTTTGGCCTAAAAAAATTAAGTGATATTTGTTGATACCCCTCTTCTTCCCCACGTGAGATTTAGTGACATTCGGCTTGACCCCGTTCTCTCTAATCTTCTCACGTAAGTAATAGACGACCCCAAGCGGATAACATTGCTTACGATATTTTTCCTTTCTTTTTATATGTTTTCCCCTTGTAGATAAAGTATATTGTTAGTATAATTAACAACACAGACGAAGTCGTGGGCAATTGGCTTCATAAAAGTAACCATTCGTATAAAAAGCTATGTATCACTGGAAGAATTACTAGAATCGATATTTACAAACTTGAGCACTTTACAATAGTGGCGTGAGTGATGTTTTGAAATACCAAGGTATATACAGAATGCTTCTTTAATCCGGGCGTATAATATTATAGCCATAGTAATTAGGTATTATTCTTCTAGTTACGATGGTCAGTAAATTTTCCGCAGTTTGCCTATTCATTCGCCGTGTAATCATTTATCTTGTACGGTTATTTAATAGATCTTATCTGCGATGTAATCTGTCATGAGCATGAATTGACACGCGGACTTTGCACTCTAATGCGAATCGCTCTACATTAGGATGTGGTCACACCGTTATTATGAGAAATATATTGTCATAGAGCCATAAAAGTGTTGTAGAGCTGATCGCTTCCGTAGTATACAATGTATCCTATTTTCAGAATGTGTGTGTATCGGTTTGTATTCAAAACTACACAAAATTGTCTATTGTATGGCTGCCATTCGCTTTTATCATTATGAGATGGAAAATTGTCGATGCTTATCCAAGCGAGTCGGATATTTACGACAATAACTCTTGAATCCGAGAAATAAAGAAATTATTCTTTATTTTCATCTAACGATCTATACATATAATAAGAATGTAAATAGAATGCGACTGTACTTTTTACATTTTTGTGAAAAAAATTGTTGCAAGTGTCTTGGAATAAGTAATAAAATACATTTCAATCATTTTTAGAAATGCCTGTCTATTTGTCTGACTGTTTGTTTGGACACGCATCTCTGGTAAAGTACTAAGTTCACGATAAAACCTCGAAAAGAAAATAATAAAGCATATCCTCGAGTAACATTTAGTCTTGGTTTCATTAAAATCGGTTCACTCTATCAAAAGTTATTGTAATTTTAATGACGACGCGACTTAAGTATGAGAGAAACGTAGATTCAAGTAAATGGACTTAATTTATTGAGATAATTTTATTAGTCACTCTTTTTTACATTATGGTCCACTCGAACGGAGTCGCGGACACAGCTAGTTGCTAAATAAGTTTTGAAAGATATAATAATAAGCCAATTAAAAAATTAATAATAGTGTATAATCTAATTTGTTTTAGTACCTGGAGCTGAGGTTCAATCGTCACGTGCGCGCCGCTGCATCGATCCTATTTTTACTGGATGAGGTGTGTTTATATTATATATCTTCCAAATTTTATTTACGTGCTTTTTATCCCTATTACTAGCGGGCCCGGCAGACGCTGTCCCGCCCTGACTATAAAGAAAAACCTTGACAAATTATACACTAAAACCTTCCCCATGAATCACTGTATCCACTGGTGAAAACCGCATGAAAATCCGTTCAGTAGTTTTTGAGTTTATCGCGAACAGACAGACAGACAGACGCGGTGGGGGACTTTGTTTTATACTTCCCTATTATTTGATGTTCTCTCTCAATATTGTTATGATGTGTTTTTTTTATATATTGCATGAGCTGAACTTAATTTTTTGTAGCAATGATAATTAATTTGCAATTTTAAAAATAATCCCACGTACTGATGTTTTAATTTTTAATACTACTATAAGAAGATTATTATATATTGAATTCTAATTTTCGCTTAGTTAGCTACCACCCTCGAGTTGAAAAATGCTCACGGAGCACCCATAAGTGTATTGCGATTCACTTAGAGCCAGTCTTCTGGGTCTAGTTTAGTTAAATGTTCAAACATATAAAGGCTAGAAGAATTTACATTATTTTGCGCGTTATTCAAAAGTGTAAGATGGATTTTTAGGAGTTTCATACGAGAGTGAAAAGGACAGTAAACTATAATACTGTTTGACCGATCACCATGACAGTTTTAATATACTTAAATAAGTTTTTTTTTTTCATGAATATGGTTTTTGTATTGTATTGTATCGTAAAACTAAGTAGATGTTATTAAGATTTGTTTTTTTTTATTTAAAGTATTTAATTTACAGGAATAAATCTTCTAAGCTCACACTTCCAGTTTACCTATATCTATGTGTTGTATTTATGTTATATACATATTATTGCCTTGATGATTCTATTGATTTGAACAAACTAATTGATTTTAAACGTATTCGCGTTATCTTGATTATTTTGCAATGTTTTCGATATAAATCTTTCAAGCATCGTGTTCTAATAACTAGTAACGTTGCGAACGATATCTGAAGTAAAATCTTGAATATATGTTATTCAAGTTCAAGTGATTTTAAGTAATGCAACAATATTAATACATGTGTATACAATTTTACCATGTATCGAGGGGTTTAGAATTTATAACAAATATTTCGAATATATAAAAGTAGATTGATGGATTCGTCTCTGTGTTGATCTGATTAGATATCATAGAGTACGCATGTTTATGAACTGTGTGAATCGATTAGAAGATAACGATGTCGTTGGGGGCTAGGCATTGTATTAATATATATTATTTTATACATTATAGGTATTAGCGCTTGACCATCTCATGATAAATGATGACCTGATCTAAGATACACGCTAAACCTAATGAGGACTGGCTTTCGAGCGCAGTTTCTCAAGTTGAGAACTCTATCGCCTATTGTTGTTCTCTGGCAGCTGCTGATCAGAGCCAGCAATTACATAAGCACTAAAGGGGCGTTGAGGATTTATGATTTCTTAATTTTTGATGACGTGAGAGACTCGGAGGGTATAATTGGTGATATTTGTAAAAGTTATTTTATTAAAATTAATGAAAAACTACCACAGTTAACAGTGTGTAGTAAATAACAAAAAGAAAAACAACAGAGAAAAAGACCAATTACAAGTTTTCATCATATAGAAATAAATATAAATGTAGTGAAAAGGAGACAGACATAAAAAAATATATTATAAGCACAAAGTCAGAATTATTGAAAGAAGTATATAAATAAACTTTGTCTAAAAGAAGATACTTGCGTAAAATAAGTGCACATTAATGCTTGGAGAATTAAATTTATACGCCCGGATTAAAGAAGCATTCTGTATATACGTTGTCTTTCCAAGTATTACATATATATGTTTAGAATTTCTTAATGTACTAGTAAGAGGGAGAGTCGGGTCAAAAATGATTTATCTTCTGCTTACGTAAATAACTCTTGAATGACCCGTTCTAACTTAACGACCACCTTAGACCACACTGTCATGTAACCTTCAGTGAGGTTGTGGTCACACAATAAAACCTATAAATTATATTAAATGCAACGCCCCTATGTCTATATCTACCACAAAATAGCAATGCTCACGCTAAATGTACGAAGCCCGTATGCTTACGACGCGTCACGTCACGGCATGAGATAATAGTATTTAGGGAAGCAACAACCACACCCACACAGGCCAGGGTTGTATTTTTAAATTGGCTGGAATTAGCACCCTAGAAAATGAATGCCAAATGTATTCTTCTGCAATAGGGATAAAGGCTTACTTACATTGTAGTCTTCATCGCAGCCGTTGCCGGTGTTGACGAAGCACCAGCTTTCCAAATAATGGACACCACAGATAGCAAAGTCAGGTTTCGAGGGAGCACCGATTTTATTACCGCACCGGCGCGTACCCGTACAATGCCGAAGTGCGATCCAAGTGCAATTGCGAGTGCGAGTTCAAGTGCAAATGCGAATGCGAGTGTAAATGCGAGTGCAAGAGAGAATGCAAGTGGGAAGGCGAGTGCGAGTGACTGTAAGTTTCACTTATTCTGAAACGCCTTTTTTTTCTTAGTTTTGCAATATATTATTGGTTGTGATTAAATGAAACTTTTCATTCAATTATCACTTATTTATATTTTAGATATTTAATATCTGTATGTAAACGATTTCGGCTTTTTACAAATTGCAACATATGCAATAAGCAGATATAAATGTGGAGCTACGCATCTATTAGCTCTTGCGGTTTATACAAGGGCGGAGTTTTGAGAAAGTGCAGTCATTTTTTAAAACACATATATCGGTTTCATTTTTTTTTTGTTTTTCTTGTCAATTTTAGTACGTGCACGTTGTACATGGTTATCGATACGATGTTTTTTTAAATAAAATGACTGGGAAAAGTTTTTGGGTTTTCAGACATTTCTACTACCGAATTTTAGTAGCTCCGACAGACTTTTTTTTAATATTATAGCGGGCAAACGAACAGGCGGGTCACCTGATGGTAAGTGATCATCACCGTCCATAGGCACTAGCAACACCAGGGGAGTCACAAGTGCGTTGCTAGCCTATGTTTGGGGGAGGATGAGAGAGGGAAGGTGGAAGGGGACGAGGGAGGGAGGAGGAATGGGAGGTGCTTCTCCGGCACTCTCACTGACCGAACGAAACGCAACAATATAAGCACTGTTACTTCACGTCGGTGTTCTGCGAGAGGGTGGTACTACTCCGGGCGAGCCGACCCATTTATGCTGAAACCAGTAATTGCTTCAGCGTCGCCCTACCACCTTAATAACCAGAAGTTGATCCGTATAAAAACTGGATGGACTGGATTTTATGTAAATTGTCTATTTTGTTGCTATTTGGGCATTTTTTTAACATCTTGTAGTGCAGATCAAAATATCTGAAAAAATCAAGGTTGTATTTTATGAAAATTTTTCGCAAACTACAGTGGATATGGTATCTGCCCTTTCTGTTCCATCACAAAAATCCACTTATATTGCCATATGATTTTTGGAGACATCCTTCATTAAGACCATGCCGAGCAAAATCCAGAATAGCGTGAACTCTCATCTATTTTTTTATTGGCACAAAATTTACAAGCATAGCATTGAGCATAGTCATCGGTGATTACATTTTGTATCGAGGTTTTTAGTCATTAATGATAATGGAATATGGATTGTTAGAATACTATCAACCTTTAGATAATATAAACTACAGTTGCGGGGAAATTCCTAGTAGATTGGGGAATTTTGCAATCTCCAGTACAATTCAACAAGTGGTACTTACCTCGTCTATGCGAATAAATTCATTTTGAATAAGTCTATCAGCCCAGTCGAAGTTACGATTACTTTTTGCTCCACATCAGAAATTAAGCTTCGCATTGTATTCATACTTCTATAACTGTTATTCAGAGAAAAATTCTTACAAAAACAACTAAACAACACTTAAATGTAATTACTATGACGTCACAAGGTTGGTCAACGTTCTATAAAATGTCTTCATAAAATCAACGAATCATAATATTAGTTAACATGACGCCACAGTAAAGTTAAGAAAATCAGCTGGTTCACTTTATTGAAATAATTTTCTTTTCAGTATTATACCAACTGTAAGGTCGTTGTTACCGTATGTTTTAATACGTACTATATTATAAAAAAAATATTCAGCTTTCTCACTGTGTTCTCTGTAAATACGATATTCAATAAAACTGTTCTATCTCATTGCGTACGATGCATATCGAAAAATTATAAATTAAATATTTATCGCTTATTATTAATTATATTTATAGCTTTTTGAATATGAAATAAATAAAACTCTTATATATTTAGATAAGTTACATTCATAGAACAAATTAAAAACATATTGCAAGTATGAGGTGTAGTTACTTTTGTAACCGGACCTTATAAAATTTTTCTTAACTGTTCCGTGATACGTAATAACCATAGGATCAAAACTGGACTTTATTCATTCTGAACTCGTGAACTGTTTATAATTTACATGATGCCTGATTGTTGATGCTCTATTGATGATGCAGCTGTGAGTCGAGTACCAAAATCACTAGGCAGTCGGATAGACAATCGGGTATACGTACCAAACATCACACATTGAAATGAGTTACTATGACGGGTTTTAAAGCTTGTGTTTCATAGCTGGGACTCAGCTGCTTAAAAGTAGGTGCTCTATCAACCTGGTTTCGCTATTTTCTTGCTTATCTATACCTCTATAGTGCTATTATTGAAGAAAAAGTAAACAAATATTTCATTTTTTTTGCAACGGATCAACTCAAAATATACTTGACCGATTTTGAAATTTATTTCACCTTTTGTGGGCAATTTTATTTTCGCATTCTCCATTAACACCAATCAAGCCGCGAGCAAAAGGTAGTTGTTAATAATAATGCGTGTAGGTGAAGTTAGTTGAGTTCACAATGTCAGAGACCTTTTTTAGTTCTCTCAAAGATTTCAGTCAGAATCTTATATTTCTGAATGCGCTATGATATCGATTATTTCGGGACGTTTAACGAAGAAAAGAAATGGTATGTTTTTGGTATGGTGTGGTTGTTGTCAAAATATTTACTCTTTGATTCGATTTTCTGATAAAATCGGAACTGTCTACATGTTTTTCGTTAATTTCTAGTAGATTTACTGTATTACGATATAACATATGAGCGGCGAATCTCGGTGTGACGTTTCACGGAGCGCGTCACTGCTAATTGTTTTGTCGTTCCGCGCGTTCAGTGATTTATCTGTTCTTATTATTCTATGGTAAAGAGGTCGTTTGCATTGCACGTCCGTGGTGGACTTTGAACGTTTGACATTACGTGTTTTTATACGAGTCTTGTCGCTTGTCGGGTATAAGAAATCAAACTTATTTGATGCGATAATTATCGGTTATAAAAAATATCTAACAAGTACTCGTAATTTATAAATTAACTAGCGGGCCCGGCAGACGTTGTCCCGCCCTAATTATAAAGAAATCCTCGACAAATTATATACCAAAACGTTCCCCGTGAATCACTGTATCCACTGGTGAAAACCGTATAAAGATCCGTTCAGTAGTTTTTGAGTTTATCGCGAACAGACAGACAGACAGACGCGGTAGGGGACTTTGTTTTATACTATGTAATGAAATCTTCGGTCAGTCAATTGTATATTTGGACATGTAATACTTGTTAATTATATATTAAACGATTTTACAAGCAATTTATGATATATTTCGTATAGGTAGCTACTTATTGTCATAAATATACAGTCATCGTCAATTGTTGGTCAATTACTGCTAAAATAAAAAAAGGTTAGACTTGTGAAAAAGGATGACGTGAACTTGCCTCGGCCGAGCGCGGTGCAGTTATTAGGAAACTTTTTTAAACCAAATATTTAATACGTATTTAACTTTTTCGTAATAACACGGGATAAGTTCTTGTACATCGATCTGATTGTGTAACACTACATTTATTACTGGACAAGGCTATTTGTTAATCGTAGTTTCTCATACTAAGAGTTCGTAAGATGACGAAGTAATCATAAATGAGTACAACCAGCAATTAAATGTTTGTATTGAAGTGTTTATGTTTCTGTGTTAATATTTTATTGTACATACTGGAACGTAGTATGATAATGTTACCTGATATTCTGTATCGTTCAGATCGATTGTCTATTAAACAAGTTTTAAAAAAAATTGGCCGTAAATGTTTGACGCTACTACTTGTCATTGTTGATTGAAAATGAAAAATCGGGGTTCTTGTTACTTATTTCGCATAAGGCGATAGAATAATTGTCTAAACATTAGCATCAAAGTTCTAAAGTCAGATTGGGGATCGTTCATGTATAGTAAATAAATGCACAAAAAGGTGTGGGGGTCTAAGTCTTGCTTATTTTTGACGAAATGGGGGGTGAAGAGGTCTAAATGTCGGCTATGTTAGCGGTATTTTTGATTTGAAACAAAAATAAAGTATGGTAGTAATGGTAGTGAAATCGATCCATATGCCGTCACAGCAAACGGCATGACGCTCTCTTATGCCGTCATGCTCCATTGACGCTCAAGATTCCTCTGTGTGTGCGCGCCCGTATACTTCTTGGCTTCTCTGTGTCAGCTCCGTACTATTTCTATCTGACTATAGTTTACGAGTACGATACACGTTTATCGTTTATGTGCACGTGTTATGTCTTTTGTTCAAATTATTTTTTATTTACTTATATTTTTTTTACTTGTAATATAACTTGCCAGGTATTTAAATGTAAGTCAGTATTTACCTAAGCACAGGGGAGGGGGAGGTAAGAGCTTTTCTTACTTATGCTAAAATGGGCAGGAGGTGGATCAAAAATGTATATATACGTAAAATTTCTTACCTATTACTAGTATATATATATATATATACTATTGTATATACCATTGATATACAAAAACCCAAGATGCACACTTAACGTCTCACAGCCGGCACACAAAAATGAGTGCATAATTTTGGATATGCACTCATTTCAAATAATTCCCGTCGCTTGCGTCCTTGCAAAAACAACTTTAAATCATTCAGGTAAGGTGAATTTGCAAAATCATATGTTTATCGCATAACTATAACGTATGTATATTGGGAAGTTTTTGCGGGACGGTTTTGAGTACTACTTTTATTCGAGAATGTGTGTGGGTTTCTATATGTCAATGGTTGCAGCGTAGTTTATTGACCGTCGTGTGAAGGAAGCACAATGAATTTATTTAACAATAGTTAAAAACCATTGTTTTCTATTATAATTAATTTTTCTCACGATACTTCTCATAATTATACAAAACTGGAAAATTATATTTATACTTTTTTGCTAAAAAAATTGTGCGCAATGAAATGATTAAAAATAATCATTGTTTTAATTTTCAACTCGGACTACTTTGTTTATGCATAAATTAATTATTTCTTAAATAAAATTGTTACATCTTATACCTATTTATTTTTTTGAACTGACTACGCTATTGACCTAGCAAGGTTGTAACAGCTTCACCGGACTACTAAGGCGAGCGCTTAAGGCACTCAGACGATTTTCTTATACCTATTTAAATTTATCATTGTGTAATACTTGATTTAAATAATATCTGACTACATAGGTAGTAGATAAAGTAATTAATATTAAGACTACCCGTGCTCGTGACTCTGTGCGTGTTTTATATTATTTGTCATAGTTATTTAATGATTCATAACAAAATGGATACCGTATAATATTTGAGTTGTTACATTCCAAAATAAGCGAAATCCCATTTTAGCCGTTCCTAATAATATTTTACGTTAATTTTCAAGTTCTTCAGATTTTGTACATGTAAAATATGAAGATCATAAAAAAATAAAACCTTATGAACGAGAAAATTTCAACTTTTTTTTTTTTTTTTTTTTTTTTATTGTAGCTCGGCGAAGTGACTGTACTGTGCCTGATGGTAAGCATAGTACAATCCAAAAACAATGGCGACCACCGAAAGACATACTATCCATCGCTGGTCGCCGCTGTCATGCCGGCCTGAAAGCGACCCAGTCAGGGACAGCCCCCCCCTCCCCCCGGTTGCTGGATATACACCGGCTGATCCCGGAACGCGACACGCCAAAACGTGCCACTAGGGCGGGTGTTCCACCTGGTGAACGGTGGTCGCGATCCATTCGGGTACAGACACCCTACCACCCCGCAACTTCGTTTACAGTGAACAAAAACTGGAAATTGAAAAATACATAAACATGTTATATGAACGATTAATATTGGATTTAGCTCATTTTGAAATGTAACGACTCACTTTCTCATTATTGAAATATCTATGCATACCAATCGATCAATCAAAACTACTTTATTCAGTTTAGGCCTTAATTAGACGCTTATGAACGTCATAACTACCACCGGTACGGAAAAAAACCCAGTCATCGAGAAGAACCGGCAAGAAACTCGATCGCGTACATCTTTTTAACATATGCACAGCGAGGAGTCAATTCCAGACGTCACCACCGTTCACATAATGACCCACTGTATAAAATAGCCTTTCGACACTAAAACCCGCTTGACAAACGGGTGAATGGTACAGAAGTTGATGTGGTGTAACGCTATCTATTGTCCAGTTATATTAAAAAGAAAAGCATAAAAACCACCGAATGATAGAACACTCTGGTGTGTAAATTTTTAACGCTGGTCGTTGAAAAGGTATTGAAAGTTAGCAGTATAATATGCATATCGATATTTATTTTGATACTAGCTATCGGCCCCGGCTTTCCTCGGGTGTAGTAACGAACGAAATGAGATCAAATCGTCTATTTTAAGTACGAGTATGTAATGGAATAAAATAGTAACTGAACGTTAACCCCTCGGCTGCTTTTTTAAGATCGAGATCTCAAAATGACGGATCATATTTTATTATTTTTTTATTATTTCACGATATCATAAATTATAAACTTCATTGTTTAAAATTATGAATTTATAATACATAAATTGTTACTTCAGGTATTTTTTTATGCTTGTGCTGACAGCAGTCTGTTGACCTGTGCCTCATGAGATCTATATTCGTTTATATGGATCTTTAACCGTTATGGTTTTAGACAGTGCAGGGTTTATTCTGTTAATTGTATCTATCTACTCGCTCACTTTTTTATGGAAACTTTTTAAACGACAATTTTCACTTTTCTATAGGATATTTCTTTTTTAAACTAAATTATTTATAAGAAATTCAATTATTAATTTTTTTATTCAAAATTAATGTAATTATTGAAGTGAAAACTTCTTTAGCCGCGGTGAGCGGTATTTATCTCCTATAAAGTTATGATTTCGCATCATGACATGCTAGTAAGCGTGATCGACCGTATTGCACTCGCACGGCTTACGTCAGACTAGCGACGCGTAGTATAGCAGCCTGTCCAAATCTAATATTTATATTTTCTATTTAGTTTATATAACGTACCATACATAACATAACATATGTTTGAATGCTTAATAAACTGTATAAAAATGTCTATAATTATTACTACGAGTGCTAATACATGTGAAAACCAGACTACTGTTAAAAATTTCAATAGGTATATAAATTATGAAAGCTAAAATAATACAGACTATGATTCATTTGAAATTTCAAAAGAGAACACAGTTATTCCATTGTTTTAAGTTTTCACTTCTATCAGCAGTCCTTATGACTGCCTTGACTTTATTATTTTTCCTACTTTATTTGTAGATGAAGACTTGGCGAATAAAAGTTTATTCTGTCTTTATTTCAGGTACTGTTTCTACCAATGGTTGTGTACGTACCGGCTTTAGCGTTTAACCAATGTAAGTGATTTATTATAGGAATAAATTTAATGTTATTCTTTGACCGCAATCTCATACGATATTACTTGAAAATCTGGCCTATGATAGGCAGAATCTAGAAGACTACTGGCTCTCAAATGCAATTCATCGCGAATTATTAAATACTAATTTTCAGGAATTCGGTATCTTAACTCTGTTCTCCCAATATATTCTTGATAATTTAATGTATGTCCGCAAAAACTTAGATATGCTGAATCTAGTGAAAGACCAACATAATTTAAATATAAATACAAGAAACAGCAACAAATTAGTCATTCCATGCTTCAGGGTCACTAAGTCAAAAACTGTTTTTTAGGTAATAGTGTTAGGTTTTATACCAAAGTCCCAAAACACATTACCGATTTGCCGGATAATGACTTCAAGAACCATGTTAAGCGGGTTTTAATATCTAAAGGCTATTTTATATTATAGGGTGGATCAATATGTGAACGATGGTGATGTTTGGAAATGACGCCCCTCTGTGCATCCACTAATAACGAATGTAACTATTTATGTTTTGTAAAAATATGTAACATGAAGAGATAAACCGAATCGAGTTTCTTGCCGGTTGTTCTCGATGACTGGGTTGTTTTCCGAACCGGTCGTAGCTTTGACGTTCATAAACGCCTTCTCAGGACTTAAATTGAATAAAGGATATTTTGATTTTGATTTAATTGCCCGAACACATCTATATGTCTTTGACGACAGGTTTTCAATTGAATGCAGGAAGTTAACCAGACGGACGTTAGAAAAAGCACTACCACCATGCTATTATTTCATCACGGTGTTTATCTAGAACTCCTTCTTATTAGAGATTTGAACCTACGTCTGTTGACGCCGTGTCTGTACGCACTACGACTGAGCTGAGCTATCGTTAGATTATATGTTTTTTTTAATAAAGTTAATTTTGCATCCAGTTACGTTTCTAGCCGTATTAAGCCTATAGAGGGCGACAAAACTTAAATTTATGTAGATACTGTGCGTAATAAAAAATATATTTTTTTTAATTCACTCGAAAGGATTTTTTTGTACTAGTAAAGTCGTAAATTAACCACACTTCTATACACATTACACTTTGATCGCACTTGCATCTTATAATGCTCTGTGATCGCAGTTCACTTGGAGATTTTTCTTTGTCTTGGTAAATGCTTCGATGTTCGTAGTAGACAGTGGCGGATTTGCAGTCTTGGCCGCCCTAGGCCCCAGGCCATGTAGTAAGTACCAGCCACCCCTTTCTCAGGCACCCATCATGATGAGTACGTAATGAATTTACTTTTTTACCAACTTTTATCGAAATCGATTCAGAAATTTAGTTAACTGTAATATCTGCTAGTTTGCTAGTTTTTTATTAATTCTTCCTAAATCACTTATATGTACGAAATAACTTATACGTATGTTTTATATAAACGAAATAATTACTTCACATTACATTATCTATATTTTATTTATAAAAAGTACAGAAGTCATTTAGGAAGATTATTGTTATACGATGCGGTGCAGTGCGGCCCACCATAATGTGCGCGAGCCTTTAGAATATTTACGTACTTTGAGTTATTTCTTGTTATCATCAGTGAATTTTTTGTCATAATTGGCCGCCCTAGGCCCGGACCTCCTGAGCCTTAGGGCAAATCCGCCGCTGGTAGTAGAACTCAGACGTACGGTAACAGGTAAGGGCGCGAAATTGGCAAAACCTTAACTTGGGCAACAGCCTTGAATACGACATCGCGACTGTCCTTAGTCTTTTTTTTTCTCAAAGTGATTATGCTATTGACCTAGCAAGGCCTTAACAGCTTTACCGTACTGCTAAAGCGAGCGCTTAATAAGGCACTCAGCCGATTATGTCCTCAGTCTTTTTTTTTCTCGAACTGACTACGCTATTGACCTACGTGTCCTCAGTCGCGTTGTGGCGTGCTTATGTACCTTACAAAATGAAGGGTGGAAATCTCTAGAAGGCGGTCGTAATTCGCAAGATTCGATACTTTATTTAATTAACAGTTGGAGCGATAAAGTTTTCTTCTCATGTGCCTCGGTATATCTTATCTGAGGTTTATTTGTAACAATTATTATTAATTTAAAAAATACATTCTTTTATTTTATTAAGTGTCTTTCCTTAACAGTTAATTCCGATGTTTTAATTTCTGACACAGATAATTTACGACAATTCGCTCTTTTGTGTATATATTTTTTCTTTATTTTCAGTAACCGGTTTTAATGTATTTGCGGTCGGTGGATCTATGGTTGCGATATGCGGCCTTTATACAGTATTAGTGAGTTGATTTTTATTTATTTTGTTTTTTTTTTCACAAATATTTTTTTTTATTTCTTGCTGTTATTTACTTATACAAAGATAGGGATATCTTTAATTGTCAATACAGAAAAACAGACAAACGCAAAGTAATTTAACTACCGAGACGATAGGCTTAGATTTATTTCGTATTATATTCTTGTATTCGTAGTAAGAGAGTAGAAATTTATATTTATTTATTTATCAGAATAGAATCGACAACAGGATTATTAGATTAGCTATAGCGTACAAGCAAATTCTTAAAAGTAATCATGCCACTAATTAAAGTCGATTACAGCATCTATCATATACAATACAATACAGAAGGTAATAATAATATAGAAGATACAGTTAATAAAGGTAAAGAGAAACAAGGAAATAAAATAGAACTAATATAATACTATTTAATTACTTAACAAAACTTGAGAAAAGTCATGAAGTTATTAATTTCCTAATTTTAAAATAATATTTTTAAAATAAATTCAAATGAAAAAGACAGTTTACTAAAGAAATTTATGGGGTGATCTTTTTGAGGTCGTTACATCGACGTGATAGTCTGTGAACGATGAATATATTACCTAAATTGGTTCTGCAGCTATTATGACCAAATAACGAGACTGGATATATAGAAGTACAAAGAGTTTTAAATAATCAAGTATGTTTTCCAGCACTGATTCTTTAATACATGCGAGGCATGAAACAATTAGCACTGGAGAGGTAATCCACCTGTCATAACAAACGAATTAGGCTTAACGACTTTTATATGTAAATGAAATGTGCTCAATAATTACTGTGTCTTTACTTTGTTATTCAAATATAGTAATCCTTTATTCAAGTGGTAAATAATTGAACAGCCGTGTGATCGTATAATTAATTATTTTTTCTGAAATAACTAACGCTCTTATCATCATACAGTTAGGCATGATCGATATTAAATTTACATTATAATATTCGCAACTAATTTTTTTTTTCGATCTGACTACGGTATTCACCTAGCAGGGTCTTAACAGCTTCACCGGACTACTAAGGCGAGCGCTTAAGGCACTCAGCCGAAACAACTAATAATACAAATTATAGGTACTACACAATAGTAAACTTATCCTAAGTGCAATTTCGATATTATTTATTAATTAATCCCTATCGTAAAAGACTCTTCTAAATTGACCTAGCCGTTTCGGAGATAAGCCCCGGATATATATAGGCTAGTATGGGGTGGATTGATATGTGAATAATGGTGACGTCTGGAAATGACACCAATCTCTGTACAGCCATAAAAAAAATGAATGTATTTATTTATGTTTGTAAAAATATGTATCATGAAACGATAAACCAGATCTAGTATCTCGCCAGTTCTTCTCGATGAGTGGGTTGGTTTCCGAACCGGTGGTAGTTTTGGCTTTCAAAGGCGCCTTCTCGGGGCCTACATTGAATACAGTATATTTGATTTTGAATTTATAAAACAGATACGATAATGTTTAAATATGTATAAATTCAAACACAATCATCTCTAAAATTTTATACTCAAATTGGATTCTGGTATGACAGGGTGGTTTGCGAGCTGTCGTATGGACTGATTCAGTCCAAACTGGCATCATGTTCATAGGAGTATTGTTGGTCGCTGCGGCGGGAACGATTGCCGTCGGCGGGGTCAAAACTGTTATAAGCATTGCCAACGAATCTGGCAGGCTGGATATATCAAAGTGAGTCCAATAACCTATTTAATAGGGAATTATTTAAGTGACCTTGCTGATTTAGTTAAAGTATCCATCCAAAAAATATTTGAAGCGTATCTAACCTTCTTGATTTAGTTACGCCATCCATAAATTAAGGATCTTAAGTTTATTTCACTAACCTTTCTGATTTACTTAAGCCATTCGTTAATTAAAGATCTCAAGGTTATCTCACTAACCTTTCAGATTTAGTGAAGTGTTCCATCAATTAAAGATCTTGAACGTATTTAACTGACATTTCTGATTTAGTTAAGCGATCCGTCAATTAAAGATCTTCAGCTTATTTAACTAAACCTTTTTGATTTAGCTAAGCGATCCATCAATTAAGATTTTAAGCTTATTTAACCAACTTTCCTGATTTAGTTAAGCGATCCGTCAATTAAAGATCTTCAGCTTATTTAACTAAACGTTTCTGATTTAGTTAAGTTCATTACGTGTCGGAAGTGCACTTTTCAGACAAGTAACGGCACGTAAAATGATTTCACGCTCTCGCATGAGTATTCATGGGAACTGAATTACAGCATCTCAATTGTTATTGTTGTGTTGTCGAAGCGTACCTATTTTATAAGTTCGTGCTCTTTGTGTATTTAAGAAAAAAATGTATGCCTTTAGCTGGAAATTTTCACCATACGAACGCCAGACGGGTTGGGGAGCGGTGGTTGGTGGGTTCCTCTATTGGACCTGTTTCAATTCTGTCAATCAAACCATGGTGCAACGTTACATAGCTCTACCGTCTAAAAGGAAAGCTATCAAGTAAGTAGTTGAAGATACTGAAAACCGCGGTTCTAGTTCTAGTCAAAACTGTTATTCAGAAGTACTTGTTTGTACCAATTGTTGGATTGTAATAATTTTTTGTGACGCCTTGAGACGAAAACTCTCTACATTCAATAAAACATTTATCTCCCTTTTTAAGTAAAATATTTCTCACGTTTTTGAAGCAAAACAGTTCTACTTTAAACTTATCTCCTTTTCATGCAACACTTTTGAGCAAGTTTTTGTAAGTGAAACATTTATCTCCTTTATAAGTAAAACGTTTCTCTCTTTTAAGCAAACATTCATCTCTTTTTTTGAGTAAAATTCATCTCTTTTCGAAACAAAACATTTTTCTCCTTTTTTAAGCAAACATTTCTATCTCTCCTTTTTTTTGTTTCCAACTGTCATGCGTAGGGAAATGATACACTCATATCGATTTGATATTTTGAAGAGGGTTTATTTCGCGTGTTTTCCTCTAAACTTTCCAGCGCTCTCGGTATATTCTGTATCGGTGCGATATTCGCGATATCCTTGTGCGTGTGGTGCGGGCTGGCCGCGTGGGCGGCGTGGATCACGGGGGGCTGCGACCCCGGCGGCGTGCCCGTTGTTGACGACAGGCTGCTGCCCGCGTTCGTGACGTACGTCGCGAAGGTGCAGCACTTGCCGGGACTCGCCGGCGTCTTCCTGGCGGGTGTGTTCGGAGCTGGACTCAGGTGAGTTTATGGGCTATGGGATTTAAAATCCAGTGTCATCGTCATCAGGATATGCATACATACATACTTTGATTTGTATTGAAGTCGTTCGAAATTTCTAGAAATTTCGCCGCTTATTTAGTTTAGAAAAATGATAAATAATATATTTGAAAAATACACAGATATCTATAAGGTTTACAGTGTGAAAGGAAACTAAATACATCTTAAATATATAAAAATCCAGTGTCATGATGCTTATAAGTAGGGGTGTGCGAATAATTCGAACTTACGAATTATTCGTTCCGAATCGAATGTTAATATTCGATTCGAAACTCTAATCGAATAATTCGAAAATTCGAATAATTCGAAAGTTCCCGAATAATTCAAAAAATTTCGAAAATTCGAATAATTCGAAAAGTTTCGAATAATTCGGATTTCTTCCTAATTATTCATAAACTATTAAATTATTAGTGAATTTTCAATTCAGAGTTTCTTATGTTCAATATTCAAATATAAATTTAACAGTCTATATACATTTTATTCAAACCATGAAATATAGTTACACATGTAGAACAATTGTATTCTCTGGGTAATTGATTTTTAAAACGAAAAGTATATTATTCGTAAGTAGAATATTTCGATACACGATTTAAAGGAATTTAAATAGAAATAATGGGAAATCCAGATATATTTCATTAATTCGCAAATTATTCGAACATTTTCGAATTATTCGAACATTTTCGAATTATTCGAAATTTTTCGAATTATTCGATTTTACCAAATTATTCGATGTTTTTTTCGAAAATTCGAATTATTCGATTCGACTTTCGAATCGAATATTGATATTCGATTCGATTCGTACGATATTCGCACACCCCTACTTATAAATAAGGTCTTTATAAGTTCTTCAAAAGGTCAACCAATAAAAGTCCCATAGAAATCGGTCCAACCATTTTAGGTATTACACTGGGGATAGAGTCCCGTGTAACAGCTAGTGTAAAATAAAATAGCCTATGTCACTTCCTATAATTTCAGCCATCTGCCAGTGAAATTACCGAAACAATCAGTTTTTGTTATCAGTAGCGTATATACTTTCAATATTCAAATTCAATATTCATTTCATTTCATGTATGTATATCATTTGAAATATGTATTCACTAAAAAGTTGTTATTTTTATATTATACTAGCGGACCCGGCAGACACTGTCCCGCCCTGATTATAAAGAAATCCTGGACAAATTATACACCAAAACGTTCCTCATGAATCACTTTATCCACTGGTGAAAACCGCATAACGATCCGTTCAGTAATTTTTGAGTTTATCGCGAACAGACAGACAGACGTGGTAGGGGACTTTATTTTATACTATGTAATGATACAGAAACTTAATTTTTATTATATGCATAGAGATATATATTATTTAATCATGAAATATTTAGGAGATCAAAATTAAATTATTGTTGTATATTGCTTAGTTATAAGTAACATTTAATTGAAATAAAAATCCGTCCATCGACATTTATGCAGAGGTGTGTCCACGTTACCTGACGAACAGCTCTTATGATAACTCAGATAAATAGGCAATCGTCTCGTCATAAGTCTTATCATGGCAACACCCGGAACTTATTATACTGTCATACGTCTTATTTTAGGACAGATTTCATCTGTGAAGTAAAAAGCATGATTTTTACTATTATATCTCGAAGAATAAGAATCTCATTGAAGGATTTATCAGGTTTTGAATATGTTAAAATAACGATAAAATCTGAAGTAAAATCAAATGTAAAAATAAACTAAATGATACCTGGTGAATGTGGATTTGATTACGTACTGTGTACTATGTGCATTCATTGCGAATTTCCTTTAATTTTTCTAATTTGTAATTTTGCTATTACTGCTCTATCTGCATGGAATAGCGTAGTGATATATAGCTTATATAATACTCTAAAAAGTGATGTATCTTTATGTAGTCTCGTCGAAATCGGTTCAGCCGTGTCCGATATTAGCGAATTAGCGAGGGTTAATAAGATGCAATTTCGAACAACGTACTGACGAATTATTCCTAGTTCGTGTACATTCACTAATTTAAATTGGTGCCACTATCGGCTGACGGTGTAGGAAAACATCGTCAGGAAACCTGAACCTGAGAAATTTTCTTGTAGTACTACTGTATGTGGGAAAGGATAGAACTGTGGTTTTCTTAAAGTTTGAAATCAACAATACATTCTGGCCTGGCGTAGAGACTATGCCTATACCTTTCATCGGGAAGAGGTCTATGGCCCTGCAGTGGGGTTTTTTACAGGTCGATCATGAATAATATATAGTTCAATTTTATTTATATGTACAGATTTAAGGGTTTAGTAATAACTAGTTGCTTGTTCAATAAAAGAGGATTCGTTACAATGCCTTTTCTTAGCAGAGAACCCAGTTATCCATATGCCACACTACGATATCTGTACATTGTACGCATACAAAGTCGGGGCGTCTCGTTAGTCAGAGGCCGCTGAAGTATCACGTAAGCAGAATTTTTGTAAATTCTTACCGCACCCTCCCCCTGGTCAGCAAAAGTAATCAATGCTCTTAAATGCTTACGTAAACATTTATATAAGTATTTTAAAATGTATTCTGGATAAATAGATCAATATTTCTGACTTAATCACCATCCAGACCTTCATTCCCTATGTCATCAAAAACAAGCAAAGATAGCCCCCCCACTTCGAATCAGTGCTTACGTAATGCTTGAATGGCCCCAGAATTGTAATTAGGATTGTTTCACGAGCGAACCTTACAGTCCTCTGTAACAAGTATGGTTGTTCACCCCAGTTCCCTGTCGGCCGTGCTGAACGCGTGTGCTCTGGTCGGGGTGGAGGACATCCTGAGGAGTTGGCTCCGGCTGAGGCTGAAGCCGCTAACGGAGGGCGTGCTCGCTCGGGCCGTGGCGGGTGTCTTGGCGATACTGTCCGTTGTCATGCTCATCGTTATCGCCAAACTGGGCGGTGTACTCGGTGAGTCACTTACTCAAAATTATATCTACCTAGCGGGCCCGGCAGACGTTGTCCCGCTCTGATTATAAAAAAAAACCCTTGACAAATTATATACCAAAACGTTCCTCATGAATCACTTTATCCACTGGTGAAAACCGCTTGAAAATCCGTTAAGTAGTTTTTGAGTTTATCGCGAACAGACAGACACACAGACGCGGTAGGGGACTTTGTTTTATACTATGTAATGATAAGGTTACTCTATAATAGTTCTCGGCATTTTTTTTACCGCTCTGAATATAGGTTTTTCATGCGCAAAACTCAAATTTAGGTATGCATACAAATACATGCACAACATATACACACATAAATGCCAATATATACATCCATAAATGCAAATATATACGCCAATATGTGTCCAACGTCAAATACCAATTTTAGATTTTAGATTTTTTTAAATTTGTTTTTTTGGCAACTAATCTTGGAAGATCTAATAATCTGGCGATTATTACTGCCACTTTCGAGTAGGTATATGACGACATGGTCTAAGTCAGTAGGCACGCTAAACTTACAGGGGGCTGGCTCTCAGGAGCAGCTGCCGGTACATACTAACGACTGCTTGGCGACAAATTTTAAATGGAGTGGTAGCTAGCCGTAGCGGATTTGGAAAAAACCGCACCACCATAATATGGTTCCATCATAACGTTTTTCATTAACGAAAGCTCTGACTGAGTTGCTAGGATTCGAACCTGCGTCTGTAGACGCGGCGCGGTGTCCGAACACGGTATTGACTTGGCCATCAGCTTCAGTAGACAGTGTTGTCTTATTTTATTTTATTTTGAATTCTTAGGGAAACTTACAGCTAGACAAAAGAAAATACATTACATGTTTAAACATAAATGATGGCCTTTACAAGTTTCCGCATCTATAAGAAAATTTTCATTTTCCTTAAGAAAGTATGATCCGAATAAGGAAATTAAGAATCAAAAAAGCTGGAATTAAGAGCGCATTTAAGTTTCTGAACACTTGTGTTAAACAGATCTACGTTCAGATCACTAACTAATTTGTTAACACTGTTACCAACTCTAATTATGTACGAATTTTGCCTGTAGGTCGCCTTAACAACCGGGTTATAAAGTATATTATGGCTTCTGCTAGGCACAGCTGGTACACGCAAGTGGTTAATAAGAAGTTTTGTTGGCAATTTCTTCCTTTAGGACTTACACCACGAATGGACTACCACGTAGATCCTTCAAAGAAATCGATTGCTGTGATTTTAGGGTAATAGTAAACACGCTCTTGTATTTAATGTGTCACTGATGTTTTCAACTGTACATAAATGTTTAAAGTTACACGTTTAGATGCTCTTTAAGCATCATAACTTATAAGTTAAAACAGTTTATGAACTAATTGACAATTTTATAGTTTTTCAAGAGACAACTTAGGGGGCGCCCATAAATTACGTAAGGTGTTTTTTTAAATTTTCTGTCCCTCCCTCCCCCCCTGGTGAGATGTCGTGAGATTTTATTCAACACCCTCCACTATTCCCCAATCTCACGTGAGATTTTTCAAAATGTGGATTTTTTACGTAAACGCGTTGGATTGTTATTGTAAAAAGAAAATGAAATTATTTTCTTTCGAACGAATTAGTGAATGATCTTAATCGTATTACGATTACGCTTAATATTAAATCTTAAGCATGTACAATCTGGATTAAATGGACCAAAACAGCATTTTTTTTTTGTTTCAATCAGAAAAAAAATTTCGTGATATTTGCCGAGACCCCCCCTCTCTCCAACTTAAGATTAGATGAGATTTGACTCGACCCACTCCCCCCCTTAAACATCTCACGTAATTTATGAACGCCCCCTTATACATATTTATTTACAATTCCTGAAACAAAGTTTAGCTAAATATTATAAAGTTTTAACATACGTTATTTTTATTAGGTGCGGTATTCTCAATATCGTCTTGAAAGTAACTATAGCAAAAGAAAAAAAGAAGTAGGTAAATACTGCTATTCATGATGCGATCCCCCTTTTGCTAAGTAATATGTAACGAACTAATATAAGTGTAACTAAATACTCGAACGATTTTTCATAGTGTTAAGACTTTGTTTGATGTCTGTCTCGTTAGTTACTACCCTCAAGTTTAGGAATCCATAGCCAATCATCTGTAGGTGTGTTCCGATTGTTACACTTGAGAACAAAGCTTTCTTAAGGTTAAACGTGTTTCAGTCTTACGCTACGTTGCCATGTGATATTGGTGAGTTTGTGGTTATATAATGAAAAAAGAATTGACGACTCGTTAATTTCGAAATGAACCAAGTCCAATTTTAGTCTTTCATATATTTTTGATCTTATTAATGCTGTTTTTTTTTTTCGAACTGACTATGCTATTGACCTGGTAAGGTCTTTACAGCTTCACCGGACTACATTATTAATGCTGTCAGTTTTTATACACGCTGAACAAATTGCAATTTTAGCCGTTCACGAGGCTTAAGTTTTTTTTATGATGTTCCAATTTTACATGTATAAAATATCAGGGAGCTTAAAAGAATTTAATATCCCGTGAATGGTGAAAATTGGAGTAGCCTTATTTTGTAAAGTAACGAGTCAATTGAGTCGTTATATTTCAAAATAAGATAAATCCAATTTTAGCCGTTCCTAATATTTTACGTTATATTTGAAGATCTTCAAATTTTGTATATGTAAAATATAAAGACCATAAAAAAAAACTAAAGAACTTATGAATGGCAAAATTGGAACTTCGTTCTTGGTGTATAAAAACTGTGGAAATCTTTAAAAAAATCGGTTTACGGATTAACAGTTAATTTTACGAGATAACGGCACAAGAAAAGACGCATCGGCCGATGGAGTGGAAGAGGGGTAGATTTAGCCGAGCGCCGATCGCGCTTTCCTATCACTTGCTCCGCGCTCTCGCTTGCACGTTCGGCTCAGGCGGAACGTGACAATGAGTCATGATTTTTCGTGCGTGCAGCCGGCGTTCATCGATTTATAAGGCGTTATCACGTCAAAAATTAAACATGTATTATGAATGCTTAAATTTGGACTAGGTTCATTTTGGAACTGGCAGGGAGTAGACGCAGTGCTAGACGCTTCTGCTCCTCGGCCATTTGGTGTGAGAAGGCACCATGGGGTTGTAGTCCGTGCAAGTTGGACATAACCCACCCTCAGATGCCCGGCCCGGCTAGGGTGGGTACCTGGGAATACCTCATGTAAAATAGGGTAATTCTGAGATGTGACGAGTGTGTTGCGGTGTTGGTAGGCGTAGCGACAGCACTGTCGGCTATAGCGGCGAGTACGACGTGCGGCGTGTTCACGCTGGGCATGGCGTGCTGGTGGGTGGGGCCGCGCGGCGCGCTCGCGGGCGCGGTGGCGGGCGCGCTGCTCGCGGGCACCGTGTCGCTGGGCACGCAGGCGGCGGCGGCCGCGGGGCTCAGGGCCCCCCCTCTCAACTTCACCGCGGAGTGTGCGACCAACTCCTCCTACGTCACGACGACAGAGCAATTCGTGAGTTTTTTTTACATTTCAAAATAAGCTAAATCCAATTTTAACCGTTCATAATATTTTACGTTATTTTTCAAGATCTTCACATGTTGGACGTGTTAATCAAATATTAGCAATGGTTAAAATTGGATTTAGCTCATTTTGAAATGTCTTCTTCTTACCCTTATCCCACCTAAGTAGGATCGGCACAACTTATTTTCCTCTTCCACCTTCACCTTTTATGCACACATTATTTTTCACACAATCCATCTGTTTCGGTCATCCTTTACTCCTATATTCGTTCAACTTTATACTCAAAATTTTCTTAGTTACATAACTTTCATCTCTTCTCATAATATCCCCATAACATGCTAACCTATTACTCCTACAACTTCTCTGTCATTGGTTATGTTTTTAAACTGTTTCTACTCATTCTTAATCTTATCCATTCTAATTACACCACACATCCATCTTAACATTCGCATCTCTGCCACATGCAATCTTTTCTCATCCGTCTCTCTTGTGACTTAGCATTCGGATCCATATAACATGACTGGTCTTATTATAGTTTTATAAACCCTCTCCTTGAGTTCCAGCGGCATTCGTGGATCACAAACTACTCCAGACATCTTTCGCCATTTCATTCATCCTACATTTATTATATTCCTCACGTCCTTGTCTATACCCCCATCATTTTGGATCAATGAACCAAGATACTTAAAATTGGAGCAGGCTGATAAGGGATATATATAGCATTGAAAGTTATATGACAAAAACTGGACGGACCTCCGAAGTCGCAAAATAAATGTTAAGTTTTTATCCTACTAATCTTTAAACCATATTTCTCCAGTTTATTTTCGCCATTTCTCCAGCCTATTCTGGACCTCACGAGCATTAAACGACTCAATTGTTTAAATTTCCCAGGACCCGGAGACATTATTCCCGCTGTTCCGTTTATCGTATCATTGGATCGCGCCGTTGGGTTTGTTCGCGACGTTAGTAGTGGGGGCGCTAGTGGGGTACGTGTGCGACGAGAAGCAAACGGATAAAATGGACGCGGAGCTGTTCACGCCGGCAGTCTGGCGGTGGCTGCCGCGCGAGGCGCACGAGCGGAGGGGGGAGACGCGCCGGCGGCTGCGAGCGCAGGAGGACGCGCCCTCCCACTCCGCGCCATTGATACTCGCTACAGTCGACAAGGCGAAAACCGAGGTAATATTACAAATTTATTTAGAGTGCTTTCGAATCGAGAATATATTAGCAAATCTACCGCCGACACCTTTGGTGGTATGTTGTTGCGATACCGAGAGAAACGACTGTTGTGAGTGGTTTGTATGGAATGTGTTTATAATACAACAGATGTTATCTGAAAATCAGCGCTGCAACACTTGCAAGCCTGCGTGCAACACTTATCTCACTTGAAATTTTGTATGTATATTGTATGTGCTGAATATTATATCTTACTGTACTTACCGTCTCTTTGTAACATATAGCTGTTTAGTTATCGCTTACATGTCGAAATAACATTTTCTCTAAAGATGCAGGCTTTATAAAATCGCTTCATAAGAAAGGCAGTCGGTAACCCACATGACGACTGAGATTGGGTTGGAAGGAATTATGTTTGGCGTACGTAAAATTCCCTCGCGAACAACTACATCGCTAAAGCCGAGAATTACCCTTGCACGTTATTGGTATATGCCGCTAAACTCGATGCCCTAAACAGTTGAATCGGATTCTTCAGATGGTATAACTATAGGTAACGAGATGTATCCTCGGTCTCTAAAACCCCACGACCGCGTAACCACTATTCCCGTCGTCGAGAGTAAGTAATTAATTTCGTTCCTGCACATCCGTCGTGAACCCCCTCCCCAGCGTCTCAAGCCTAGGTTCGATTCACCGGAGTGAAGTCTTCAAGCACGCTATTAGAACGATACATCGACACTATATTCACTAGTTCAACATGCACGCTGCACCCCATACATGTGCTCACATGTACAATAGGTACATAGTTTTTGTAACAGGCTTCTTTTTGTAGCGCAAACTTTTTAAGTCCCGTTGTCATTCGGAATTCGATGGATTCCAATTTTCATGAAATTTTACTGTAATATAGTTTACATATCCCGACAGTACATAGGCTCTGATATAATAATAAATTGTTTAAATTACCAAAATAAAAACGGAACATAAAAAGTAATTTCAAATAAAAAAAAATGGTTACATAAAAATAGCTTCAAATATAATATGTACATATAAAATATATGACGGTGTGTTGTGTTTTCTAACTCTATTCCTAAACTACTCGAGCGATTTTGACGAGTATTTTTTGTACTTATCAAGTCTCTTGGTTCGTACTTAACGATAGACTGTCTCGATAGATGGCGCTGTTTTCAAGATTTACATTTTTTAAACTTCTAAATATTATTTGTCAATTTAAAATTGTTCGGTTTTGGATTTTTCATTTAAAAAAAAAACATAACAACTCACAATAATTTTTTATTCAATATTCTATTTTATATTCCTGAAAATCATGGGTTACTAAAGACCTTTACCTACCGGGTGCTTTATATTGTACTAATGTAAGTTTTGTTTAATTTTTTTTAACAAATATTTTTTTTTCATACTGTTTATATACTATCAAAGACTAGTTTTCCTCGCGACTTCGTTCGCACTAATGTAGGCTTGGCATTTCCCTTGGGAACAGAGTATTTTTCCCGGATGTAGGGTACATTATGTACTTCTATGTGTCCTTAACAACGTGTATGCTAATTATTTATTCTCTTTATATAAAAGTGTGAATTAGGTCCCTTTCACACTGTCAGCTTTTTATTTATGTACATTTATTTGTGTATATAGTAGGTTGATAGTGTGATAGGATCCTAATTGACACTTTAAAAATATTCTATTTTTTTTTAGAATGAAAGAACCGGCGGCGAGTCCAGTAGATGAAGTAAAAACGATTTCTACTACAGAACTTCTGGGAATATCGAAACTTCTCAATACAAATCGAAGTATGTATGTATGTATGTATGTCCCGATGACGAAGATTCCTTCTTCTAGTCATGTAATTACAGATTATGTATAAATATAACGGACCACCATATATTTATTAGTTTTATATGAAACTTATTATATAGTCGTATGTTATGTCAAATTTAATATGAGTTGTATGAAATCCAAAGTGGTAAAAAATTAAGAGAGGATAGTTACAATAAAAAGTCAACGTGACGCGGTGTTCCCAGACGGTCGCCCATCCAAGTACTGACCGCAACCCGACAGCGCTTAACTTAGGTGATCGTACGAGAACCGGTGTTTCCAACACTCTACCCGACACAGTGCTCAACCCCCTCTACTTTTTGTCACACAAAAAGGTTGTCGATCAGAATTTCAAAACCATCACATAAGAAATTCCACTTCAAAATTGAGTTAAATACATGGAAACGATTTTTTTTTATTTGGTCCACTTCGATTGGTTGAAATTCACCCATAGATTCTAGTAAAATATTTGCCATGATTGTCTATTGCGTACATGTAAGAATTATGGATGAGCTCCTATGTTGGCGCTTTTGATTTTATACGATAGTTAAGTTTTATAATATTCAAGTTAAATATTACTTAAATTTTCATTGACTTATTAAATGTACGTATTTTTCTATAATAAAGATCGAATGGTATAATTTTTTTCTCAGTATTAACTTATCGAATGCATTTGTTTTTTTCATTTTAATGAAAGATGTCTGTCTGATCAGCTGTAAGATAAAAAGTTTTGCTGAAAGAAAATAAATTGAAATTTAAACTTCGTAATTTTATTTTGAGGTTATTGACGATGAGTAAAAAAAGTTAAAAATCTTATTTAAAGTAAAAAGGTGATTTGAGAATTCGTCGGATTTTTAGTGATTTCATTTTTAATTTAGACAATTGCCTTCTTGTGCCTCATTCTCATGTATTTTACACTGTGTAGTGGAGTTATGATGTATTCGGAATAATAATAGTTTAAATAAATAAGAAAAAAAAAACTAATCAAAAAAAGTTATAACGAACTTTCTTATGATTTTTTTTTAAATATAGTAGATATGTGTCCCTTATGGGAACATTTCACAATTCTGCCAGTGTAATGTAATTCTCAAACCAGCTGAAAGCAGTCACCAAGATATTTGACAGTAGCTCCGAATTATCATGACCATGGAAAAAAAACATTGATAATGGCAGATGTGTGAGTAGCGCCTTCTTGAAAAAAAAAAGTGTGTGTGTACTTATGTACACGCGTTAGAAGTTATACTTCTTTGGTGTAACAAGATAACAATCTGTTCAAAAATTTTATCTTTCGCCTTAATCTACGTTTGTAGAAAAAAAAGAAAAAAAAAAAAATAAAAAAAAAAAAAAAAAAATCAAAAAACGACGAGCGTACCAACATGCGCGACTAATATCGAGGTTCAATTTCTATTTTGTTGGTAGCTTTTTTTTCGAGACTTAATGAGCGGTTAAGCAGACAGCTTCATACTGTTAATTTTGTGTCACAAAAATTAAAATTTCACCCTCATAATTTTTTCATAACGCGCCTAAAGAAGTATAACTTCAAAAATAACACAGTCCATATGAAGTGTTTTTGGGACCAATATGTATTAACTATACTCATAGACAATTTAACAGTATTTACTTAGTACTTGTTTTTTTTTTATTTAGCTCCTGTGATTGTTGTCCACAATTCAGCCAGTATTTAGAAGTTATTACTCATTTAGATCATAGATATATTAATTATGCTTCACTGACATTTTTATTAGGGATTTGCGAACAACGCTCGAATCGAATATTCAAACTAATTGAATAATTCGAATTACTCGAACTATTCAGATATTTTTCAAATCAGGAGGAATTCTTAAACTAATAGCTTTAGGAAAAGATGCAACATTTCTAAAAACATAAATTAAATAATTCTATAAGATAAACAGTGAAGTTTATTATTTACTAGCCGACCCGTGCCCACTTCGTTGGGCGGTAATAGGCTCCAACTAATAAGCTACAAAATAATAAGCTACAACTTTTCTCTAGAACTCAATCATATATCTCTCATAGTTAAGGCAGCGTTCGTAAGAAACGTTCGTTCGGCCATTTTTTCTCCGACTCCCCAGATATTACCCCCTACAACCTCACAAACTTTACCTCTTTATAATATTATTATAGTTAATATAATTAGTTAATAGCTTCTGCCCGCGACTTCGTACGCGTGGATTAGTTATTTTGAGCTAAGACGCAGCGGAAGCTCTCAAAAGGAAAAAATATCCCGATTTTAAAACATTTTTCATTGTTGCTCCACTCCTATTGGTCTCACCGTGATGATATGTAGCCTATGACACTCACAAATAACGTGGATTTAAATTTGGTAAAAGAATTTTCAAAATCGGTTTAGTAGTTCCTGAGATTACTCCCTACAACGTCACAAAGTCACAAACTATACCTCTTTATAATATTAGTGTATAGGTTATAGCCCCTGCCCGCGACTTCGTCCGCGTAGTAATAGTTACTACTCTGGGCTAACGCTGACACACAGCAGAAGCTCTCAGAAAAAAACATCTCGATTTTGAAACATTTTTCATCTGTGCTCCGCTCCTATTGGCCTTAGCGTGATGATATATAGCCTATAACCATTCTCGATGAATGAGCTATATAACACTGAAAGAATTATTCAAATCGGACCAGTAGTTCCTGAGATTACCCCTTACAACGCCACAACGTCACAAACTCACAAACTTTACCTCTTTATAATATTAGTATAGATTATAGCTTTTCAAACTAGTTTCATTAAAATTCCTTAGACTGTGCGTCAGACTTAGACTGACAGACGTATCTATTGAACTAATTTTGTATATAAAAACCCAAGATGCACACTCCACGTCTCAAAACCTTGCGCATAAAATATGCACACAATTGTAAATTGTGCACTCATTTCAAATAGTCTCGCGTCGTTTGCGTCCTTGTAAAAACAACTTTAAATCATTCAGGTAAGGTTGAATTTGCAAAATCATAACTTTATCGCATAACTATAACCACGTATATATATTGAGGAGTTTTTGCGGCGGGTTTTGAGCGCTACTTTTATTCGAGACTGTCTTGTCTTGGGTTTTTTGTAGATCAATGATGTTAATAATTATTTAGTATTCGATAAATATATAAATAGCTTAAATCGTGAAAATAGTTTCAATTATTCTCATAATTGAAATTATATGAATAATCCTAATAGTTGGAACAGATCGAATCATTCGAAAGTGCAAATCGAATTTTGAATCAAATTATTCGGTTCGATTAGCTATCGTATAATTCGATTATTCGCACACCCCTAGTTTGAATGTCAGTGTCGTGTCTCTGAGCTCGTAAACAATTTGACCTCTGATATAATTTCGTATTCAGTAACGGGTCGATGTGAATTATCTTCTAAGCTTATTTGATCGTTAGAATTCATATTCAGCTTTAAGGTCGTGTCAGAATACTTTATAGAAGTCCTTGAATTAGCAAATGCCGGCGACTTTGTTTGCGTTATTCTATACCTCGTTAATGTGTGAAGCTGCAATAAATAGTAACATATCCGTATGGTGCCGCGGGTAAAGCTAGTTAAAGTACAAAATGTAATGATATCATTTCTTATACACACAGAAAACTTTAATTCTTTTTTAGATTTTTTGTACTCATAGGGGTTACCTAAATAGTTCTTAGCTTATATATATAGTTAGACCCAGTAGATGACGTTATTGTCGACATTTATTTATTTTTTACTGACCAAATTATGCTTTCTTATTTCTCGAATAAAAACTACTATAATACCAAATTTTCAGTCTTAACACGTCTCAGTATTATTTAATTCTCTATTTTTTTTATATTTCTGGGTTCTTAAGGCTTGTAAGAGTTATTAATTATGAAGGAAATTATCGTGAGTAAATGTACTCGAGATATTGTTCTCGTAGTATAAGAATTTAGCTGAATAATATAAAGATTTCTAACGCCACAAAACGCTAAATGACTGAAAACCTGGCGCTTGAGGCCGTCCGTGGAAAGTTACATGAGACGTTGAACAGCTTATGTTATTTTATTTATGTATATTTTGTTTCCATAACTTAATAAATACAGCAAGTCGGGGGGTAGTGTGAGAGAGGCGGCTATGGCTAGAGATGGCTACGGCTTCGGTTTCGTATATCGCTGCAATGCACTGCGCTGTGCGATAGAGAGAACGCTATATGAAACCAAAGCAAGTCGATCTTATCGTCTCGCTCATATCTCCGACGTGCTAATTCAAATGCTGGGTAGTGTAAGTTAGTTGTTTTGGGACAGAACTCTTATGTATGTATGGGTCGAGACTGCCACACAGTAGGTGTAACAGTCCCAATATTGCACGAACAGCCGATGTGTACTCCAGTAACAAGGATAGTAGAATATCTATACCGGACTGTCTCGATACTATCACCTACGTGATGAGAAACTCGTCATAGTGACTCAGTCACTCGTAGTGACCCAATAACTTATAGTGACTCGGGCACTCATAGTTATATAGTCGCATCGGTATCAGCCAATGACACGAACGTCTATGCATTTCTCTGAATGCATCTCGCATCTCTGTTACCGCAAATTTCTGTAAAGTAGTAAATCTATATATTAATTAGGTAAATACATATCATAATATTTCAAAATGAAACAATTAAACTGTACAAATTATATGCAAAATCGTATATTAAAATATTTATTTGTATTATACAGTATATAGTTATTATGCAATACTCTTTAAGGTAATTAATAAAATTGTGTAATATTAAGTACATGTGCACCTAATATTACTATGAAAATTTATGTTAAGTACACATGTACATAATAATATTGCATTAACAGGTTACGGTATTACGCGTGTTGTGCAGTAAGGGTTGTCAGGTTTAGACACCGATTTGTGTGTGTGTGTGTGTGTGTTTTTTTAATTCGTAAATATTACAGCACAATTAAATTGACTCGGCGATGGAATTAAACTGGAGTTTCTCGAAATAAGGAATTTTCGTTATTTGTATATAGATCTTATAGTTTAACTTGTATATTTATATTATTAGAATGTATATAAAAAAAAATTAAATGTTCTCAACGATATGTATTAAATGTTTATGTAAATGTTAACAAAATATATAGCTATACATTATTATCAGTGGTCTTTTTATTTTTCTCACCTGTGCATGTAACATACTACAAGTAGTAGGGTACTGATTTTTAAGTGCAGCTGCTAAAATGCACCCATATGTGCTTAATAACAAATCTACAATGTAAATATGGCAATTAGCCATGAAACCGGCAAGAAGAAGGTATAAATTGTTAAAAAAAGTATAAATTAATGTAGTTTTGTCACAGAATTCGTCTATTTTTTGGAGGTTAGACAGTGAGGGGATGTTCAAGTATTACGTAACCAGAATTTTTATAATTTCTGACCCCCCTTATGCTTGATATTTATACGTAACGACTACATTTTACAGAAAATCCGGAAAAAATAATAAACGATGCTGACGTAATTATCACCCAAAACCCCCATTCACTAAGTCATGAAAAAAAATTGAGGCTATTAATCGAAATATAAATTATCCTATCTCTCAAGTTGGACAAAATTGTACATAAATGCTAACTTTAATGAAGATCGGTTGAGTAGTTTCGTAGTTCATCGTGGACAAACATTTATGATACTGGATTTTTATATATTTAGATATTATAAATACGCATCGGAAACAATAGACATCATAAAGTCCGGGAAAATTTTCCATAAAATTGTTGAAATTATAAAATATTTACTGATTAAATGTTAGGGTAGACGTTAGTTTGCACTTCCGGCTGGAATTGATTCGACGTTGTTAGGACTCATTGCAACTACTGACTGTATTGCACTGTTAGCGGTTGGTTGAATCTGTCATCGATTGACACTGTTGATATGTAACAAAAAAACATTAAAAAAAAATTGAGGCAGTCGTAAGGACTGGTGACAGAAGTGAAAACTCAATACAATAGATTAACTGTTCCGTTTTGCATTTTTAAATTAATTATAGTGTGAATGATTTAAATTGCATAATTCGTTAGTTGAAAATATTATCATTAGTCTTGTTTTCACATCTATTGCCACCCTGAATAATAATTATATACATTGCTATACAGTTTATAATGAATATATGATACGCTGCACAATCTCAATACAAAATATCCATATTAGATGTACACAGGCTTCTATACTACGCGACGCTATTCTGACGCTGACGTAAGCGTAATACGATCGGTCATGCTTACTAGCATGTCATGACGCGAAATTACAAATTGATCATCTTCTGCCAAAAATACCGCTCCACGCGCCTAAAGAAGTTTTCACTTCAATAAGAAAATACGTAAAAAATATAATTAATTAAATTTTTTTTTTGTTATATCATAGGAGGCAAACGAACAGGTGGGTCACCTGATGTAAGTGATCACCACCGTCCATAGACACTTGCAACACCAGGGGAGTCGCAAGTGCGTTGCCAGCCTGTGTAGGGAGGGGGGGAGGAAGGGAAGGGGAAAGTGGAAGGGGAGGGTAGGTGGGTGTCCGGCGCTCTCACTGACCGAACGAAACGCAACAATGCAAGCACTGTTACTTCACGTCGGTTTTCTGTGAGAGGGTGGTAGTACCCCGGGCGAGCCGACCCATTTATGCTGAAACCAGTAATAGTTTCAGCGTGGCTCTACCACCTAACGAAATATGTTGCACACATCTAACTATGTACAGATGTATCAAAAATTGGAATACAAGTTATGATTCATATTCAGCTGATGTTCTTGTTTTTAGGTTGTTGGTTCTGTTGGTTTCAAGGGGAATTATTTCTAAAACATGCTATGATTTTGATCACGATAAAATTTGAAAAGTTACAAAATTGCGCGGAATTGTGCGAAGAAGGAAAGTAAAGTAGTTGCAACACTAAACGCTACGTGATATCTACGCTATTATAGCTTACTCTTTCGATGTATAAGTACAGAAGACGTTATATTACAATTCCTCTCTTACACGGCGCGTTATAATTAACGTTACGATTTTTACTGATACTGATGCATATTGAATGCGCCTACACCTGCGTCAGTCTATTACTTCCAAAGCGGCGTCCTTTGTTGGAAGTAAACACTACAAGTCCAGTTGTCATATTGCGTATATCGTTACGCAGCCCGATAGTTCATCACTCTTTTATTGTGATCACAGAGAAAACTTTGTAACGATACACACAGGTATGAGAGAGTCGTAAGAAAATTGTAAGGTCATTTCTTGGCGGCAACTTTGTCATATACTGGTTTTATTTTTATTCGTAACCTGCTTTATTTGACGCTATATTTTATAATATTAGTAAATTGCATATTATATTCTAACAATTGTATGTAAGAGAAGTGGGTGAATAATGATAGATATGAATTTTAATTTGCCATAAAATCTCCCTGGAATATTCTAGTAAGACGGGCTACCATTTTGTTAGAAAAGTGATTGAAAATTTTAAAAATAGTATGATACTATATAAATATATTATAAATATATAAATATAAAAATAAAACCACTAAATGACAAAGTTGCCGCCAAAAACTGACTCTAGTCGGGCTTTAAGAACTCGTACCTAGTGGCCGTAATTAATTATAAATAATGTTATTCATATGACGTAAAAAGGCGTCATGTAGGAGCTTTTATTTGAACCTATATTCTAATTAATAACGGTACTTACTAGATATCGTAGAATATGAATCTTGTGTTGTTCTTGTTACGATACTCATTAATATAGTTTAGGTTTCAGTACAAAGCGTACGTTTAAGCTATATATTGATAGTAGAATGGCTGATCCACTAACGTGCATTCGATAATCTTTATAACATTTTACTCAGTTATCCTTTCCACCGTCAAGCTATTAGTATTTCAAATATGTAGCTGATTATATTAGAGCGAATCGGAATGATTATTGTTATTAAACATGAGCTAAAAACATGATAATCGCTTTGTATATGTAATAATAAAGAAGGCATTTGAAAAATTCGAATAGTGCAGATAGTTATATTCCTAAAACTGGAGTAGTAAATTCAGATGAATATTGCATACCCTAATTATAACACTGATATAATCACAAGGCACTTTGTAACAATTACTCACTTAATAACCTCAGTAATATAGTAATCTTCAATCAAAAAAGTTGTCAAAATTAAGAAGTAGAACGTGTAAATTACTTTGCAAATAACTCCTAATATTATAAATCCATTATCATATGTTACATACTATTTTATTTATGACTAATCGCTTTGTCCTCATCGAACATGTTCACTTCTGAATCCTTCTCAATTTTACAACTAGTTTCACGTTATTCAGTTTATATGTTGAATATGAACTTTAGATATAGCTTTTAGGTATAAGGATGTGCTGAACCCCCTTATGAAAAGGTGTGATATTAAACCTAACTAATAAGAAAATCAGGGAGATCAACGTCTGGAATGGAATGGAGCTGAATGGAGAGCTCTAGTAAAATGAAGAGCAAGAAAATTTGAAGCCCTTCGGCTAACCACGCTTGATGCCAAGCGTGATGAATTGAAAGCCCGTACACCACCTTCTCCAAGAAGATTGGCTATATAAGCCACATGAGTTCACATCATGAAGCTGTAAAAGCCTTACAAGACCAATAGCGTAGTCAGTTCGAAAAAACATCAGCGTCGGAATTAAACAATTGCTGTGGCCGAAATCGGTCAGGAGCATCGTCTACATTGAACTTTACACAATGGCAGGTAGCTATTTCGGACAGTGTGTTATTGACGTCGATACAATTAGAACTCGCAAGACTATCCAATACTTCGTTCGCGTGGAGTAGTTACTTTGGGCTAACGCTAACTTTAACTCACGACTTCGGTTACGTAGGTGAAAATATTTTTAAATAAGACGTACGTTAACTCCGATTTTGAAACATTCTTCATTGATGCTCTGCTCCTATTGGTCTTAGCATGATGATATATAGCCATCCTCTATAAATAAACTTTCGAACACTGAAAGAACTTTTAAAATCGGACCAGTAGTTCCTGATATTCGCGCGTTCAAACAAACAAACTCTTCAACTTTATAATATTAGTATAGATTATTACAAATCTTGATGTAATATTTTTTTTTTTCGTGTTCAGAATATACCTTTATACCTCTACAAATTTAACTATCAATTAAAAACAAAAAAGATCCAAAATGCAATTGTAACAAACATTAAAGAAATGTACTCTAAAAATGCACCAGAATGTCCTTGACCCTCTGGTCAGGACTCTGAACTTAAGTAATGGTATGATCTAAAATTGTATCATAATAAACTTAGTAGAAGGCTGGTTCACAGGAGCATTTAACATAATATCTATATAAAGGTGCTTGCCGACAGATTTTCAATTTAAAGCAATAACTTTATCATGTACAACAAATAAGCAATAGTTAAGGAAGATATATAAAAGATCATCTTTTAGTGTGTTTGTACCTTAAGAGCAAATAGTCAGGTGTTACGTAGAGTCGCTCGTTGCGAACGTGTAGAGTGATTTACATTCGACGCGCGCGGCCGCTATTAAAAGTTGTCGTTGCGGGATGTTTTGAGGGAGCGCGAAGAACAGAGCGAGTCTTGAATGGCACGAGACCTGTCGCAACTGAATGCAGAATTCACTTGAACGTAAACTTTAGTAAAAATATCTTATTACCTAAATATATTTAAACGAAAAAAACCTTTGTTTTCTGTACGATTTTTCAAACGTTTTCTTTCATACAACCATTTTTCTGACAATTACACACACAATAAAAATAATTAGCCAAATAGGTGTAGCAGTTCTAAAGTTACGCGATAACAGCTATTTCGGCGATTGATTTATATTTTACCTCAATCCTAGGGATTACATCAAAAGCGTGATCTCCACTACATCTCGAAGACTTGGAATCATGAACACAGTGCGACGGTCTTTCATGCCTGAACAGCTATATCTCCTTTATAAGTCACAAGTTTGGCCTTACGTGGAATACTGCTTTCATCTCTGGGACGGTTCTGCTAAGTACCTCTTGGATACCCTGGACAGGTTGTAGAGATGGGTTGTCCGCACTATGAATGATGCAGACATAACAGAGTATATAGAGCCGCTTCAGTTGCGGAGGGAAATAGTCTCGCTGAGAGTGTTCTACCGTCTGTATCACGGCGAGTGTTCTGAAGACTTATTTAAGAAGACTTCCTCGCCTTTCCACAACCGAACCCAGCGCGCTGGGCTTTGACACCTCAGTTTTACGGTAAATTGTATCTGGGCACGAACTAAAAAGTTCGCAACGACTTATCTTTGCCGTACCGTGAAGCTGTAGAACAATCTCCCGGTCAGTGTGTTCGCTCCTTCCTATGACATGGGGTCTTTCAAGGGTAACAGTGACGTGAACAGTCACTTATGTAGGCCAGCACAACAGCGGCGACCGGCTATCGATAGTTTGTATCTCAGTGGTCCCCTTTGTTTTTGGATTGTTGTACTGTACTTACCACCAGGCATAGTGCAGGTACTTTGCTGTGCTACAATAAAAAAAATGTTATTATTATTGTTTGTATGTATATTATTGTCATTATGAAGTGGGTCATTATTACAGAGTTTTGTGATTGTTCTAACAATGTTCCAACATGAGTATTCCAACAACACGGTGGCACTCTGTTTAGAACTTTCCAGGCAGTTTTTGTGTCATTTTAGAATTCATGTTTCGTCTTATTATTTCCCATCCACTTCGCTTGTGTAAAATAACCATATTACGCTATATGTTATGAATAGTAGTGCTGGAAATAAACGAAAATGTTGGGTAGTTATACTGTGTCGTCCCATATAAGTAGCGGCGCTTGCCGTGTTGACTGACCACAAGAGCAAAATGTCCTTAAGACATAAGCTCACACTTTACAAAACTTGTATTCGTCCGATTATGACATATAGCTCTCCCGTTTTTGCGCATATGTCCAAAACTAACTTCTTAACATTACAGCGCATTCAAAACCGCTTTTTACGTAAAGCCACCGGGGCTCCGCGATACGTCCGGAATGAGGATCTCCATAGGGACTTGGAGATGCCTTCTATCTGGGCGTATGTAAAATCACTCACCACCAGATACTTTGAAAAAGCCGCGAATCATCCCAGCCCGTTAGTGGTATCCGCCACAAACTACGAAACCGTACCGGACGTACCGCGTTATAAAAGACGACCGCGTCACATTTTTACCGATCCTCCCGATAAGGAAATAACGTCAGCGAACGATCAGTACCAGCCTGTCTCTCAAAACAGAGCGTGTTCACGCCCACGCCCGCGTAACCACAGATCACGCCGCCGTGGTCTGGGGGTAAATTTCGCTCCCGCACACCAGAGTAGGCCCCCCTCGGCAGCGGCTCAAGCCTAGGTCCGTTCCCTCGGCGGGGAGCCCTTGAGTCCGCTGCTCGCGCGATACAGTGACACAAATTTACATCACTGCAACAACACTACACATATCACCTCCACACACGTGCACACAAAAAAGTGGAAGGGTTTACTTTTTTTTTCCCTTTTCGAACTGAAATAGTTTAGAAATTTTCCGATACAGAATACACATAAGAGTTGTTGAGATATGTATGCTTGGTACACATATATGTTTCAACAACTCATATATGTATTAATAGTGTAGCTTAACTTAGGTTAGCTCAGTTAGGTCCCTCCGGCCGGAGGTGGTAGCGAGGGTCGTGGGAGAACTGTTCCCCGACCCTCCGATGCTACCAGCTCCTCCCATGCCTCCGCCTCGGGAGGTAGTCGAGAAGGTGCTCGACGGTCCTCCCCCTCCGATAACGGAGGAGGAGATGGGGAGGGCTGTCGAGCGCCTCCTCAAGCGGCGAAGAGCGCCCGGCCCTGATGGGGTCCCGGGTCGGGTGCTCGGCCTCGCCTTGGGCCAATTAGGGGGGTGGCTTCGGGAGCTGTTCGACCGGTGTCTTTCGGTCGGGCAGTTCCCGAAACCCTGGAAGCTTGGGCGGCTCTGCCTCATGGCAAAGGCAGGCCGCCCTCCGGACTGCGCGTCCGCGTATCGGCCCCTCGTCCTGCTGGACGACGCCGGGAAGGTGCTGGAGAGGATTATCTCCTCCCGGGTCGTCCAGCACCTAGAGGGCGTGGGGCCGAATCTGGCGGACGCGCAATATGGCTTCCGGATAGAGCGTTCCACAGTAGACGCCCTGTGCCTCCTGAAGTCGCTGTCGACAGAGGCGACCTCCCAAGGGGACAGGGTTTTGGCGGTGTCACTCGACATCGCCAACGCCTTCAACACCCTGCCGCATGGTGTCATATGGGAGGCGCTCCGATATTTCGGAGTGCCCCCGTACCTGCGGCGGGTGTTGGAGGCGTACCTCGAGGGTAGGGAGGTCGCCTATGTCGACGGCGACGGGCGGATGGTCCGACGGGCCACAAGGCGGGGGGTTCCACAGGGGTCGGCCTTGGGGCCGCTCCTGTGGAACATGGGCTACGATTGGGTGCTCCGCGGCGTGCTCCCATATGGGGCACGCCTCATATGTTACGCGGATGACACCCTAGTCGTAGCCCGGGGGAGGGAGTGGAGGGAGGTGGAGCGCCTGGCCACGATGGCCACAACCCTCGTGGTCAGGCACATAAGGAGGTTGGGCCTCAGGGTGGCCCTCGAAAAGGCCGAGGCCCTACTCTTTCATGGGCCTCGGCGAGGGCCACCACCAGGGGCCCACATAGTGGTGGAGGACGCCCGGATCAGGGTGGGGACCCAGATGAAATATCTGGGCCTCACCCTGGACGGGCGCTGGCGGTTCGAGCCCCACTTTGCGGGGCTCAGACCGCGAATTGCTGGGGCGGCGGCGGCACTCGGCCGGTTGCTCCCCAACATAGGGGGGCCGGGCGCCGGGTGCCGCCGACTCTACATGGGAGTCGTGCGGGCGATGGCCGCCTACGGGGCACCGGTGTGGGCCGACGCCCTCGGTGCCGCCAACGTGCGCGCGCTGCGTAATGCGCAGCGCACGGTGGCACTGAGGGCGATCCGGGCGTACCGCACGGTGTCCTCGGCAGCGGCCTTTACGCTCGCCGGCTCCCTGCCCTGGGAGCTGGAGACAGGAGTTCTCGCCGCCGTGTATGAGTTCACGGCGGCGAGGAAACGAAGGGGGGAGCCTCCGGCTCCCAGGGAGGTAGAAGCGGAGAGACGGCGTCTACGGGAGGACGCCGTCGAAAGGTGGCAGCAGGACCTGGCGGACGAGCGGTTCGGACGATTTACCGTGGACGCCGTCCGCCCGGTCCTGCGGGTGTGGATTGGGAGGAAGTGGGGCTCTCTGACGTTCCGACTGGTGCAGGTACTCACCGGACATGGTTGTTTCGGGTGGTACCTGCACCGGATCGCACGCAGGGAGCCGACCGCCGCCTGCCACGAGTGCGGCGCTGTCGAAGATACCGCGCAGCACACTCTGTCTGAGTGTGCTGCGTCGGGGGAGCAGCGCCGCATTCTGGCGGCGGCGGTGGGAACGGACTTATCGCTGCCGAGCGTGGTTTCGGCCATGCTCGGCAGCGAACAGGCTTGGCGAGCGATGGCCTCCTTCTGCGAGGAGGTTATCTCGCAGAAGGAGGCGGCGGAGAGGGCCCGCGAGGCAGACCCATTAAGTGGCCGTCTCCGCCAACGGAGGATTGGCAGGAGGAGGCGGCGCTTTGCCCAACTCCTCCTGCCACCGTAGCCGGACCTGAGGGGATGGGCCGGGGGGCCCTTCTCCTCATTGCACAGGTCCGGCGGACGAGGGGGGGCAGCCGGCGTGTACCCGGTCTGTCCCTCTATAGGTAGGAGCCCGGCGGTCACCTTCCGCCGGGCGGACCGTTGGGGCGGCTCTACAAGGTGATTAGCCAGCACGATCCCTTGCCGCCCCAACATTACGGTCGGACGGTACACCGTGGGGTTTTAGTCCGTGCGAGTCGGACATAACCCACTCTCTCTCCCGGGAGGGTGGGTATCCATAAGGGATTTCCCCACGTTATAAAAAAAAAAAAAAAAAAAGTTAGGTCGCGTATTGCATCGAACAGGCAACAGCCAAGCCGAGGTGTGCCGTGCACCCTTGAGCTGGTTGCCCAAATAAAAATCGGCTGAGTGCCTTAAGCGCTCGCCTTAGTAGTCCGGTGAAGCTGTTAAGACCTTGCTAGGTCAATAGCGTAGTCAGTTCGAAAAAAAAAAAAAAAATGTTGACTGACTCTTTCGGTGGCCGTCATAACGTGCGCTAGCTCTGTCCGAACTCGTGTCGGTTATTTAACAAGTGATTAATTGTTAGAATTTATTCTTAACAGTTTATGTCTAAATTGGCCAGTTCTCTGTTTTTAATAATTGTTGAAGTTGCTTACATTAGATAGTATAGTTTTAAGTACTAAAGAGTGATTTGTCGACATTTGTGTTGTTTCATTATCAACCATGTTCAATACTTGATGCAGTAGCATAACGCAGCTGTCACTCGTTACTTACTGGTCAAGTATTGGAGCGATAACAAAGCGTGTGTGTGTGTGTGAAAACCGTTACGCTCGCTAAATCGGATTTTTATCGCAGCGTTTTTGATCGAATTGTGGTAAGCTGTGTTGGGGGATCATCAAGGTGGTTGGAGCAGTCCAAGATACTTGGTGCATTGTACTTGCTGCAGCACAAATTGAGTATTGAACATAACTACCGTATCGTTTTCTTTTTACCCAGAGTAGCTATTACACCAAAGTACGGTGCGAAGGCTACATGTGTAGTCTATTGCGTGATTACTTTAAGTGATGAGTGAAGTGGATGGGAAATAAATACTGAGATACCAGGGAGCATAAATACTGAGATGCCACAAAAGCTCCCTGTAAAGTTCTAACAAGACGTCCTCCATTTTGTTAGAACATTGGAATTATATCAACACACTTGTGATATTACCTACCCGACAAAGGCAGTAATAATAATTTAGAAAATTAGTTACCAAATTCCAAATTCCAATTCATGTTTCCAAATTGTTTGGAAAAATATAAACCGTTTACTTTAATTTTGAATAAACGATATCGTTCGTTTACAATAAATAAAAGACGAACAAACTTATTCCGTCTGGCAGTAAAATGGCAAAAAGCATCATAAAACTGATTGCGGCGTCGAAAAGCCTCGAACTGAGGCTCAATCGTAAACCAAATTGGCCTAGAAACTGTTTAATTGTCTGCAATGGGTTGCTATTAAAAATACGTAAAACGGAATATATTCTTGTGTTTACTCGCGGTACCGAAAATTTAGTATCTCAGAGCTTAATTCCCTTTCTCACGCCCCCTCGTTGCTTTATTGCGTTTCTCTCAATTTATTAGTGAGAACGTTTTGAGAAGACGGTGTAAAAACTTGAGGAACGGTTCGAAACAATGTTAAGGGAGCTGGAATTATTCTATACCGTCATCAAAAATCAATACGTCTAAATTAAACAACCTTGTTTTACAAAAGAACATCGTTTTTTCTCTCGAATCGTAACAAAGATAGCGAATATACTATCGAAGTATATCATTATCATCACCATGTAAGAGATCCACTGCAGGGCCATGCCTCTTCCCAAAAAAAGGTATGGGCATAATCACCACGCCAACTCACGACGTATTGGCGATTTCAAACTCTGAGAAATCCAGTCCTATGTTTTCCCACAAACAGTTGTACTACAAGAACATTTCTCAGACTCGGATTTCCTCACGAAGTTTTCCTTCACTGTCAGCCGATAGTGTTATCAATTTCAAATTAGTAAATGTACGCGAATTCTGAAAAAATAAGTACATGCCGGGGTCGAACCTGCGAACATCGGAATGATATACACTAAAACACGCTTACAGCGTTCATCAGGCATACTTTTACACATCACATTTATTTCTATACTAGCTGATGCTCGCAACTTCGTATTCGTAAAAATGATTTTGTTGCTCCAATGGGGCCGTTTTACCTGGATTATTTTATCGCTTATCTTTTATTTTTCATTATAATTTAAAATAAAACTTTTAACAGATTTTAAATTGCCTTCTTTAAATGTTACACTTTCGTACATGCATCTATTAGTTGTGAGTACCAACGTAAAGTTCGTCCTAAAACAAATGATACATATTTATGCAAAGTCAAATGTTTTTGTAATTTAACAAAGACTACATTTATATGTAATTGAATATTAAAAGAACAATAGAAAATAACATATATTGTATTACGTTGTGCATAAAATACACGTGTCTTTCGAGATACGGAGTTATATTTTATGGAATTTAATAATTCTAGGCTACGGCAGAAGTTTCCATCGCAAATGACAGAAGTAAAATAATTTAATTGGAGCGTGCCTACTTAGCATAAAACGAGTGGATGACGTTAATTCAAACACCTTCCGACTCTCGATGGTGAAATTAATTTTCAAGTTGGCTCATTAATTTATTGGGCGTCCGCTGTGATGGGCCGCGTGCTTTTTACGACGTCAATAAAGTTATACCGTGTTACTGCCTCCGCGGGTGGCTTCATTATCTGCTACGAATGTCGCTATTAACGCTTATATATACACAAGTCATTTTGTTGCAACATCTATGTTATTTATAGACGTTGTTTATATAATTGTTGATTCAAAGATGATTTATCTAAATATTCAATCAAACTTGAAGTCCGGTGAAGCTGTTCGGGCCTTGCAAGGCCAATAGCGTAGTCAGTTCGAGAAAAAAAATCAATCAAACAAAAATACTTCATTAAATGTAGGCCTTTATCGGCTCACAGAATAGCCGTTATCGAAAAGAATCGACAGCAAAGTCGATCTGGTTTGCTTTTTTTTACAAGTCTGTTTCAAATCCAAATAGTATTTACGTAGACGGCATGGGTGTAGTGTTGGACTTGGTTCGGTGGGCCATAGCGCGACCGCAGACCTACGCGACGTCTGCCTCTCGCGCGCACTCCTCATCACTCTATTGTATTGAATCGCGCGAGCGCAGCGTACGGAGCTGCACCACACCATTCCCCTGGGGATGTTATAGCCCGGCGTGAAAATAATTTGGGGAATTATCTCTACGCCCTGATCTCGTACGCCTGGCTTCTGCCTCTGGGTCGTCGATAATCGCGGGAGCATTTGAGCTGGTTTTACTCTGTCAATGGGTACCGTGATAGGTCCTCTAGCTGATTCAATTGTTATGGTTTTGTCAGTCCGGGATAAAAGTTTACAAGGACCCATTTACGGTGGTTCTAAGGCTCTTCTTAATGCGTCCTTACGTAGAAATACCTGTGCTGCATTCTTCAAATTATTGTGTATACATATCGACTTGCTCCCATGCCTTGAAGCGGGCGGTGCTTGGAGAGACGACATTTTCTGGCGTAGATTACGTATGAACTCGGAAGCCTCTACGTTTTTCGTATAATGAGATTGAAAGTACTCACCAGGTATCCGGAGTGCCTTACCATAGACCATCACAGCTGGTGACCCTTGTGTGTCCGTTTTCCATGCGGATCTTAGCTACAACATCACGGCGGGTAGGACTTTTGTCCATTGGCTGCCGCCGTGCGCCATGACCGCCGCCTTGAGCGTCCGATGTAGTCTTTGTCGTTAGTCTTTGTTGTTTAAGACGAGCTGAGTGGTAGAACACCTCAACCTGTCACAGTGACGCTCTTTTGGTTTGTGTACTTACCATCAGTTAAAATCCAGTCACTTTGTATTCTTGAAAATCTTTGGGTTTGTATCTAAATAAAAAATATAAACAAAAAATGCGTGTATCGAAATCGAAAATAATATACGAAATCCCCAAGTATTAATACTTAATTATACATTTACTCATTCTTGTATACTACTAGACCAAAACAGACACTTATACGTACTTAGACATACACACAAATACATAACTACCTTACGTTTAACGCGTAACACGTAACGCGTTACAAAATGTTTTCCGTACCGTGCTATAAAAAGTTTCACTTCAATAAATAGATTTCTATACATTCTTAATGATGTATATTTCATGAAGCAAACGATACCCAGACAATATGAATAATGGCTAATAAGAGGATACTAAATGTGATAGATAAGTAGACATTGTCTTGTGATTATTTATATTGCCCGGACAGTATAAACAGTTGCCTGATTAATTACTTGGTATATATCTTATCTATCTATCTATACTATAATAAAACTGTAGCAAGGTCAAATCTGTACATTAAATATTTTTTGAAAATTTTTATCGGAGTAGACTTTATTATCGATATAGAAGCCAAAAATAATCTTTTTGCAATTTTTGTCTGTCTGTCTGTCTGTCTGTCTGTCTGTCTGTCTGTCTTTCTGTCCCTGTGAACACGCATCACGCTGAAAGTACTGAACCGATTTTAACGAAACTTGACACAGTAATAACTAATATTCCAAGGTTACATTTAGGATACTTTTTGTCCCATAAAACGCAAGGGGTTTTCCAGGATAACGAAAGATAAAAAAATGTAGTTAATGTAACAAGACTTTTTTGCAACACCTTAGTAGAAGAGCCAGCAACGTTTGAATAACGAGAATTTTAGAAAAGCTGGTTCTTTAATATGAAGATATATTATGCCCTTCCAAACAGGATTCAGGATACGTGGTAGCCGGTTAACGTTGTGTTTTTAATACGCATCACACCTTTACAGGTCAAAATTTTGGGTTATAAATAATTTAAGGAACATTTTTTTCAGTAACTTTTAAACGCTATTAAAACATGAATTTATCACTGTCAGGGAACTTTTGTTATTGACACTAATATGCCCGATGATATTCTTTATAAATAAAATAATTCATTTCAAACCATTTTATTTTTTCCATTGCAAAGAACATATTTTATTAACCATTATGATATTGAGATTTCACCGTAAACAATGAAAAACAACGATAAACGTAGACATATCACTTGGGACTGACGCCATCTTGATTACATGCGTCTATAACAGGCGCTTTCACAATGCAGATGCAGAATCTAGCTCTAAGTCTCTTAACGTTTTCAAAGCATTAGCCGGTTCGAACTGGGGTGTTCATCCATAACATTGAGTTCGTTTATACTTCAATATTATACACAGTCGAATTGACTATGCGAGCTTTCTTTATGATAATAGTGCTCAGATTAACCTCTATAAACTTGAAAAAGTCCAAAACCAGGCCATGAGAATTATCGGGGGTTTCATTAAAAAGACTCCAATCCATGTTATGGAAAGCGAATTGAGCATATGTCCGTTACATCTTAGTAGACAATATTTAGCTGGCAAAATCTATTTAAATTTAAGTCATTCGAAAAAAACGAACTACCTAATTTATTAGAAGAACTGTCCGCCTCTTTTCAATTACTCTATTGGCGTAACAGAAAAAAAACAGTATCAGTTTCTATTTTTCGTCAATATAAAAATACTCCAATTCAAACAAGTATAAAACATGATATGTTCACTTTACACACCTGGGTCGATAACATTGATTTGCACAATATAATTAAAATAAATGTAGATGGTATTTGGAAGCCAAAGAGTCAATATGATATTCTTAAAATAAAAGATATTTGTCTTCAATATATGAATAAATATTACCAAATTTTGTTAAAATATACACTGACGGATCTAAAGCTGGTAATTATTTAGGAGCCGCATTTTTTGAGTCAAATTCCAAAACTTTTATGAAATTTCAAATTGATGAAAATATTTCAATTATGCACACTGAATTGATAGCAATTGCAGAGGCCTTATCATTTGTAGAATCCACTGAGTCCATTAAGATTGTTATTTTATCCGATTCAAAAAGTGCTCTTCAACACGTAGCTCGATGTACCTTGACTTTTCGAGGAATACCGATAGCCTACACTATTTTGAAGCAATTACTAGATTTCAAAGCAAAGAACAAAGTAATTGTTTTACAATGGATCCCTTCTCATATAGGTATAACTGGGAATGAAAGAGCTGATCTTTTAGCTAGAGAAGGATCCTCCGAAGGTGCTATTGTTAATATTTTACCAACTTATTTGTATGTATGCTCAGTATTTAAAAATAGCTGTTACTCGCATTGGAAGGAATACTTTGATGAGCGTTCTAAAACAAAAGGAATATGGTACAGAACGATTCAGCCATATCCCTTAAGGTTACCATGAATTGATGACAGTACGATTTGCCGTCGGGAAGCAATCACAGGAATGAGATTACACTCAGAACACATCCCATGTAAAAAGTTCGCCTACCTGATGCGTAAAGTACCATCAACACTCTGCCAGAGTTGTGAGCTCATCGATGACGTGCACCACATCCTGGCAGAATGTGTTCGAAGCGAAGATATTAGATCTCGGCTTAATGCTACTGGTTCGTTCCACACTGGTTTGTACAATTCGTTATTGTCTGACCCCATTTCGAAAGATGCTAAAGAATTGTACAAAATTAATATAAGCTATTGTTAAGTTTATTGTCATTCTTATTGTTATATAGTTGTATGTTACTTAGGCGATATAGTCACGCAGGCGACTAAGCCTTCATTAAAAATAATAATAATATTAAAATTACAGCTATCTTAACATAGTTTGAACATACTTATTTGATTTACAAAAAAAATAGCATAAAAATAGCAATAATTTCATGTGTTAGTAGAGCGTTTCAAAGTTAGTAAAAAACAATACATTAAAAAATTATATAAAAATTAATATTTTTGCCTGTAAAGGTGCGATATGCACTAATAAACGCAACGTTTACAGCCAGGTAGCCCGCACACTGTTCGGAAGAACATAAAGATATATAAAAACTGGCTTATTGAAATTCTTTTTCGAAAACATTACTAGCTCTTAGACAAATAGTTATAGGTAAGTGACATTTGACGCGTCGTGTTCATATCTTTTTAATATTTATATTTTTCTTCAATACAATGGAGTGTGAAAAAGTTTTAATACAAGTTGAAAATAGTTATGATATCATTCAGTTTTTCATTTATCATTATTTATTTTATGAATATAATTTTATCGTTTAATTTACAATTCAACTCTATCAACTTGATATTTTATAATGTAAACTCTACTGACTGTATAGTAAACGTCTACAAAAAAGGGGAAGGAACTTCGTTAGAAACTGGGGGTCCATAGACCTCTAAAGCTTTTTTTCACATTACCGCCAATATATGTAGGTTGCTACGAACGGGTTGTAGCCTTATTTTAAAAGATTTCTCACAAACCATCTGGGTTTGAGTGAGTCCCTTGATAATTTGGATTCACAATTGGAAATCGATGGTGTGGCTGCAATAAGGTTTTAGGTATATTAAAATTTTTCGAGTTTAAAAATACAATTGACACCGGTGATAACCGATTTGGTGCAGACGAAGTTGCACGGGTCAGCTAGTCATATATAAATCTAAAAAAATATAAAATCACTATTCTAAATTTTTATTACATTTAAATTTTCTTCTTTAAAAGCCATTCGTGAAACGCACCACTGTATCTGTACTTTCGGCGACGTCGTCTATTGGTCAGAAAATTGCCCATTTACGCCCTCACACATTGTTATCTTAACGGGGAAAAACAGTGTCACAAAACGTTATCTCGGATTACGGTATTACAGGATTACGGACTGGTATCTTGAACTTTTTACATCTTTCTTACGGATTTTACTTACCTAAAGTCCATGCAATTATTTACTTAGGCTTACTGTTGCAATAAGTTCATATATACATTTGCAAGTATTCTGTGGTGTTGATGAATTGTTAAACATTTAAAGAACAAACTTTAAATTAAAAAATCTGTTAACCGATCCTCCTAACACACGCTGCGACATCATAAGCTGTGCATTATACAGTTATAACTTTTCAGTTTTGAAACTCGTTATTTCTATATTTTTTTAAGTGAAACATTAAAATGGTACGTAATCGTCATATTTGTTTCTAGAGCCATCTATCCGCTCATACTCTGTACTGCGTAGATAGTTGTTTATGTTTGATATAATCTTACGTTATTAACAAATTTGTTTTAGTGACATCCGTAATTTTAAATTTTTATTGACTAATTCTGATGATGATTTTACTATTTTTATGTTTAATTCGATTATAAAACTAATAAGCAAACGAAATACGATTTGTAAGCTTGAAATTGACAATTACATACTTTGTTTTTATTATATATATATTTGTTTACATACATTTTTAGTTTCAACATGTTATTGCTTTTAATGCTTTTCAATGACTATTATTTTTCATTTTTCAGATTTGCCAGGCATCCCACTAGCGCTTATAATTCTTTTTCAGTGTTACCCTAATTGCTAGTATAAAAGCCACAATGTATATAGTAAGTGTAGTAATAGGCTTGATTGTCAATTTATAGTGGTACACAGGGTGTTCCTATCAATAGTTCACCTCAGGTAAGAAGCGCAATCCAATTTATTAATTATAAATGTTCATATTCGCCAGTAACCACACTACTGCGGCCACAGCTATACCATAAAAACACTGTCATAACTTTTAAACATTCAAAATTCTACAATTAAGGTCCAAGTAATTTGTAAGATTGTTTCAAAAATAATCTTCTGCAATAAAATTAATATCCTATGTAATACACTGAAACAACTATCTTAGTTAATTTTTTTTTTTGCTTTATACGAACTTATCCATACAATTTATTTTATCGTTATAAAAATACACGAGTCTATTTTAGAACCAATAAAGTATATTAACATTACCTGTCTTGTTCTTACGGATAACCAAATGTCGCGTGTCAATAAGAAATAGAACACGACGCCTCATGTATGCGTAACATTATTTCGGTGTTTTTCTCTTATATATTGATTAATCGAAAAGGAAAAAATATGTATAAAAAGGAAAAAAAATTAAACCCTCACTCAAGCTTTGGACGTATTGTAATAATGTCGGCGACTATTACTGTCGCACGTACGAGCCGCTCGAAGGCTTAATCGTCTGATAATGTGGGAAGGTCGCTGTTGTTTTAATTGAGTTCTCTTCCCTTTGCACCTTTGTGGCTTGGAGTGGAGTCGCCCTCTAACGTTAGTACGTAGACTGGTGCCATGGAACGACGAATGACGAGTCGAAATGGTGGTGGTTTTTTAACATTTCAATTTGTATCTCAAATATTTTTAAAGAAATTTTTTTACATCTTGGGCTGACCATTATTTCTGAATCTAACACCCTTATACTACAGTTATACATGATTGGGTTCATCAGATACAGTCTAATGTTGTTTATTGTAATATTTTTAAGTAACCTTAATAAATATCAATTCAAATTGTTGAGCTGAGTTTTCTTAATTCACCCAGTTTGCGAATTGTGTTCTCAAAAACTTGAACCTTTTTAAAACCCAGATTTCAAAATGGCGAATAAAATTTTAATTATTTTAATTTCACATCATAGTAAATTATAAATTTCATGTTCTAGTAAAAACAGTTAGTACTCTTGAAAAAATAATTTAGAAATACATTTTGCATAAAATTATAATTTTACAATACACAATTTGTTATTTACTGTAAATCAGGTTTTTTTAAGCTTATGCTGCCAATTAAAGCAATCTGTTGACCTGTGTATGGAGCTTACACCTTTATGGTTTTTAACAGTCCAGGGGTTAGAATGAAATACGTTCAGGTAGGTTACTTCTCTTCTTTCAATATTTACCATAAATTATGTTAGTGAGTAATAAATATATAAATTTGATTTCTAATTAATTTATGTCAAAACCCATGACTTTTTTTACAATTAAAATTTTAAAGGTATTTACGAGTTCGTTGTTGATCGCGAGACCGGTCTGTCGCCTCATTTAATCGGCGCAACGCATGCAAAGTGCATCTCTTATATGTAAAACAGTACCGGCGGGTATTTAAATTTTCGTCTTTCCACGTAATTCGTTGAGTGCAGACAAAGGCTTTTCAAGTGAAACATTGTTAATGTGAATACAGTTTCACATAACACCACCGACGGTACGTAGACTATTTGTCTTGTTACTTGGCGTAGAATATTTGGAAAAAATGTATAATGAAATTATTAATTGTACACTTACAGTACTTAATCAACATATCCTACAAATTATATTGTATGTACTTCTATTGAAATATATAAAAATCTAGTGTCATGATGTTTGTCCACAATGAACTCGGAGACTACTAAATCGATCTTCATGAAAGTTGACATTTATGTATAATTTGGTCCAACTTGAGAGACAGGATAATTTATATTTCGATTGATGACCTCAGAATTTATTAAATTACAAATTAAATGATTGTCAATGTTGATTATTGTTATTAATTGTAAGTTTCATCAGTCTCGAACAGATGGCGGTTTAAAGTAGTTTGTTGACAGAGAACTGTAGGACGGATTGTTATAGATATGTCATAGATGGCGCCACGTTTTAATTTTGAATTTCTATTTCAACTCCAGTTTATTTTATGATGGACGTGTTTTATTCGTTTCAACATGTAATAACTGAGCACAGCAACGCGTGTCCGGGTTAGCTAGTTGTTCTATAAGTAAACCCATGATTTTAGTGTTTTCCTTCATTTTTATTTGATCTTGCAACCAATATTTAAGACTTTGTAAAGCTCATTAGATTGTTGATTGTTTGTTTGAACATATTCATCTTTGGAAGTAACAGACAAATTTGAAATACTATAATGATTAAACGAAGGGCGTGCTTGGTGGTTTGGCCATCCGACGTGAACTGAGAATTATCGAGAAGGGTCGAGCTGTAAATACCTACATCAGCGAGGTACCATGCTTCTTGGCTCAGTTGCATAGGCAGCTTCCTACACAATACTCGTCCTTTATACGGTTTTTGTTTGAGTTTATATAACTTTGTTGACAGTAAAACAAAATTGTATAAATTAAATGCTAATGTAATCGGGGTACACAGTATTTAACATTTAAAAAATTAAAATCAACCCTGAGAAGGTGCTTATGAACGTCAGAACTACCACCGGTTCAGAAAACAACCCAGTCATCGAAAAGAACCGGCAAGAAACTCGATCTGATTTATCTCTTCATGTTATATATTTTTACAAACATGGATAGTTAAATTTGTTTTTAGTGGATGCACAGAGAGGGGCGTCATTTCCAGAAGTCTCCATCGTTCACATATTGATAAAATAATAATAAAATGAAATAATCTATACTAATATTATAAAGAGGTAAAGTATGTGAGAATGTGAGGTTGTAGGGGGTAATATCGGGAACTACTGGTCCGATTTGAAAAAATCTTTCAGCATTGTATAGCTCATTTATCGAGGATGACTATAGGCTATATATCATCAAGCTAAAATCAATAGGAGCGGAGCACCAATGAAGAATGTTTTAAAATCGTTTTTTTTTCCTTTTGAGAGCTTCCGCTGCGTGTTAGCGTTAGCCCAAAGTAACTATTCCAGGCAGACGAAGACGCGGGCAGAAGCTAGTTGATAAAATAAAAAGCTACCTTATGGTCGGTCTCTTTACTCGGTCGATTTGAAATTATATAGTAAGACGAATGTCGAAAGTTCTCACTGAAATTCGTTAACACAATTTGAAATGGATTATACCCTTTTACCTTTACGAATGAATGCAAACGCAAATTGCCACAAAATAGACATGAAAGAATAACGCCGAAGAGTCAACAAACGTATTCCCGACATGTCAAAGTAAATCTCTCGTCGACAATACGAATGGCAATAAAATCCGCCGCCTGGGGTTCATCTAACGATTGGTAAGCTCTATTCCCCTACTATGTGAAAACTATATTATTTTTAATATTACACGTAATATGCTTGCTATTCATGTGATCAAAGACTATCCTCAGAGCAATTAAATCTCTACTCTCACAGTTTCTTCCGTTTCAGTGAAGGAAAACATGGCGAGGAAATCATAGCATCCTGGTAGATAGAAAGAAGAAATAAAACATTTAATAGTATAAAAATATTGAAGTTTATCACCACGTACATGTCGATGTGTTTCAGCAGGTTGAACGAGTCTATTTTATGTGTAAGTGTGTCTCGGCTCATGTTACCTATGAGATTATGCTCAAATTAAACCATAAACTTGTAAATATTAAAAAAAACTTTCATCTAATAAGCGTAGTCTGTAGATACTTGACGTATTCTCCTAAAATGTATTCTAATTTCAGTCTATTTTAAAAAATACTAACATTATGCATATATTCGTAATCGTATTATTTATTACTAGAGAATACATAATATTTCTAAATGTCTTGATTGACTTTAACATATGCACTATCGTTAAATTCATCCCAAGGATTTGGACTGACCTATTTCAGTTTGAGAAGAACTTTTTGCTAATAATTTAATTGGTTCAATTCGTTGTTGAAATGACATCATGTCGCATATTAGTCGACTCATATTGTTATCACTATCAAAAGATATCTTAAAACAATAGTACGAGTGACGCTCTAAGCTCTGCAAAAAAGCTTCACTCTTCGCAGTTTTCGAGAGAATCCAGTAAAACGGTGTAATTTGCGAGATAAACGGCGGTTTAACAGCGAACGGTGGACACACCGATAGTGATCTGCCAATAAGGGTGGGACTTCCATATACCGCAATCGACAATCGAGCAATTCGAGTACAAAAAAGGATCGCGACGATTTTTCGAGATCCGATAGAATAAATTAGTACTTCTCGGTTTGAGGGCGATAAGTGAAGATGTTATATTACTTTTATAGTTTTTTTTTTTGTGTATAATACAAATATTAAACGGTTACATAGTCTAGGTAGGGGTGAAGAACAAGTCTTTGCCTTATATATGTTCCTGGGATGCCCGTTTATAGGAATAAAGTTGTTTGCGAGGTCACACATATTTAATGTAATTTGTTACAATTGTATTGTTGTGCAACATGAGTGCCTGAACGCGACTGGCAAGCCAAGTATTTAATAAATATAATTTTAAATCAACTGTGCTGATGCGCACATAAGTAGGGCCACATGTAATGTACGTAACCGTACAGTCTACTTGATCTTCTATACATATAATAAGAATGTAAATCTCACATCTTTCAGATCTTCAGATCTTTCAAGATTTTTGTAAAAAAAATTGTTGCAGGTGTCTAGGAATAATTAATAAAATATATTTCAATCATTTTTATAAATGCCTGTCTGTTTGTTGGTTTGAACACGCATCACTCCTAAAGTACTGCGTTTATGATAAAACCTTTTCAAGGAAATCATAAAGCATATTTTCGAATAACATTTAGTCTTTGTTTTATTAAAATCGGTTAGGTCTATCAAACGTTATTATAATTTTAATGACGATGTGACTCAAGTACGAGAGAAATGTAGATAAGTAAATGTTTTAGTCACTGTTTTTTTACATTAGGGTCCACACGGGCTAGGTCCCAAGTAGTTTTTAAATATGTATTCATTACGCTATTAATATGATGCCTCAAAAACAAATTAAGTAAGATTTTTTTTAAATAGTAAAGCAAATTATTTAAAACTCTATATGTAACTCAGAATTCTAGTAAATTCCTTTAATTTTTAAATTATTTTACGAGGCTTTATAGGGTTTTTCAATGTTATGTATGTGCTTTTTATTTCGACAATTCTGCATGTAAAAATAGAATCTGCTTTTATCAATGCTAGGAAAAATAGAAGTAATTTGTGTATATGATAACAGCACAACAACACTTGTACTGCTCTGCGTAAGATATTTTCAAATAAAAACGAAAACAGTTATGACAAAAACCAATTTAATATTAGTAACTTTTGACGAATCCATCGCTGTGCTTCCAGATATTAATCGAACAATATGTGTACCTTAATCTAGCAGGATCCAGGTCTCCGCCCGTTGCCAGGTGGACGTTTTGTGCTCTCTCATGTTTGCCAAAGTCCTGGTATTTATTTTAGAAGCCATTGTGTTGTTCTCGACGGCCGTGCCGCTCTGCTGGGGAATGGGGCCCGCGCACCGCACCTTTGTTAATTTTATGAATGTGTTAAACATTTATAATACGTTACCGCACGAGCAAATTAATGACCTTTATTGTTCGCCACAGCGTAATGTGCTCGGAGTGAACCTGCCTAAAACATAGATTAGTTTGTGCAGATGGGAAATTTTCTATAAATGTTCTTATACATATTTCAAATTTTGTATTCATAATGACATGCGAATGGGTGAAAGTCTGTAGGAATAGCGCAGTGGTTGAAGCGGTCACTTAGTCTAATATTGAGCTATGTTGTTTTGTTTTAGAATTTCAAGCGGGACTAAGTGGTATAAACCACGAGTAGTTGTTCTGTGTATGGGTGTACTTTGTTTTGTGAACTGCATTTTTGTAAATGCTCTTGGTGGAAAATGGTTAACCTTCAGTGTGGGAACTGCTTTTAGAAAATAAATATTTAGGGAAAAAAGATACTATTGGCAGTTCTGGTGACTGTGAATAAAATGAATCTATAAAATCTGGATGTTCAAAAACTGTCTTCGTAGTACAATTTACTAGCGGCATATAGAGGATATAAGTACATTATGATGTATGGTTGTTCAGGCCTAGAAAAAAACATATTATATAAGTGCCTACACATTTCCGGCTGTTAAATTATCAAGACAATGTAGTTAACAGATCCCTGTACACATGTGAGTTGGAGAAACCATATACTTTTGATTTTCATTTTTTCCGAACTGGCTGGCTCTGTTGGCTTGAACAACTTTTGCAGCTTACTCAGCCGAAATGGTAGCTCGCGGAAGGGTGTCAAAGTAGCCGATCTTCTTACCGAATTGTTGCTTTATATGCAACTGTCATCAAATCGAGCAAGTAACAGCCTCAAGGACTCCTTTCTGGAGGATCGCATCTGTTGTGGAAGAGTATCGATAATCTTTATATAATGCTATACACATGTCAAATAGAGATGACTAATTAGGTAGCTGTGTAGTAGCGGACTATCTCATGGCTAATCTGTACTTGTTGTTTATCTGTCTACAATCTTAGGAAACGAGAAATTGTCTTAATTTCAAATTTTCGCTTCAAACGAATGAGATTGAAGAGATTTAGAAACACCTGCCCCATTTCAATTTTCATATAAAATTACCGGAATAACCCTGCGTATATTTACGGTAGACCCAAGAAAAAATAAAAGCGATTCAAATAATCCTTTATAACCGGCAATCTAGCGGAGTTCAAAGAATAATACGTCAGAGTTATTCAGGTTAAGCCCGCGTTCAATCGGACCTCGCCTAAATAACTGGGCATTCCGTTGCGGAGGAACAAAAGAATTTAATAATCGGTGTATGGGGCGGTCTCGACGGCTGGGCGGGGGTGACCCGCCTTCGAACCGTAAGCTTATTATCGCGTTGAGCCGGCCCGTCGCTTCGCCAAGAACATATTTGCATTGTCGAACGTCAACCGACGACCACCGGCTCGGCGCTGCCGTCGTTGAGTCAATACAAGTTTGTGCCTTTAAACATTAAAGAGATCTTGATGTTTACACGGGGCGCAAATTAAAATAGGCTTTATGCGAAATCTAATTTGCGAAGTAGGGCGCCGAACGGTTCGTTTGAGAAGCGAGGGTACACAGCCACCTGGTAGGAGAAATAGATGTTTGTGTTGGTAATGGAATTAATTCGAAATTTCGTCTGCAAGCTATAATTGTCATTTGCTCAGGTAAAGGGTTGTTTACTCTATCAATCTTCGACGTTCTATTAATAAAATTTATTTCTTTATTAATATAAATACTATTACTTATAGAATAATTTATCCGTACGTAATTAAAAAAACTAACATCATAAACGATACTTCAATATATATCGACAGCTAAAAGACAAACCGACTACCGTGTACAGACTATCATTGACTTGTTAGTCGATTACCTTTTCCACCGTCGACATGATGATAGGAATAGCAACAAATCAGACTATTTAAGTAATTATTCAATATAATTGAGGAAAAAAAAACGAAGTTTGACGATAGTCCAAATCTTTTACTCTTAATATAAAGCTATTAACAGCCTTTAAAAAGGCACTTCTCAAAGAAGGTCCAAAAGTTAGTAAGGTTCGAATTTAATCACCCCGCCTTCTTATGAGAATAGTTCTTTTCTTTTCCTGCAATGTTCCCCTTGAAAGTTAACGTAGAATAACAGAGTAGAAGATAATATATTGCAAAAAATACAAACAAGTTTCGTGCCGGTTCTTCTCGCTGACTAGGTAGTTTTGTATTTTTCAAGATGTATATTGAAATAAAGTAATATTATTTTTGTTAAGCTGAAATAAATTATGTATAAAGCATGACTGTTGCGTTGGAAGCCAACCACACGACCGTCTTGCTTCGCGTGCTACCGGGCATAGTCATTCAAAGTTCGGCTATCCTCGGTAATTATCGGTTTTCCTCGACCGGTTAAATCGCTCTCGGCCCCCGACATCACGCGCGGTGTCTTTCGACTTACCCACACTATTACTTAGCTTACATACTTAATGGGTAAACTCTTTACGGTAACTACTCCGCTTTTAAGGCTCTTAGTGTGATGTTAGAGCCTATAAACCTTCCATAATAAATGGGCTATAAAATACAAAAAAAAAATCAAATATCTATGATAGTTCAAGAGATTAATGCGTTCAAATATACAAAAGAAGAAACTGTAGACCTTATATTACATCAGATATGGATTTTAAAAAACTAATTTGAAGGTAAAGTTTTCTTAAAAGTCTTTCATCTCATAGTTTTATGTCTGAATTTGATATATTTAAAGTCTTTTCAAGATACGAAATTCCGGTCGAAAACTTATCCATTCCCTAATTCGGATTAGTCACTAATTCATAATTAGTATGTAACACACTCCTTTCATCATAAATCCATGTAACAAATTTGTTTTCATTAAATTCTGTTAAATAATTAAGCTTGTTAGAGCTCTATTGAAACATTTGAACGTTATTTTGAAATGAACCCAAAACTTGTAAACAAACAGCGCCGTCGTCGTCGTGTTTCGAACTAGCTTACATTACACGAAACTAATATTAAAGATTCAGTGAGGGGTTGCAAAGTTACACGTAACCGCAGGTGGAGTGCCGCGCGGCCTTTGCACTGCCCGTTTGAATAACTCAGTGAGACATGCGTTGTATACGTCTCAAATAAGTTTACTAGATCTGACATATTGTAGTAGAAATTTCAAGCAAGTTTGGTTTATCAAAACATGTTTTACGTGGTGAAAGCCATCGTGGATGTTTTGTTCGTTTTACTTCACCACGCTTTGGCTGAGGAGCGGCCTCCGCTTTTGTATTACAGCTTAACCTAAAAGCTACGTACCCCTTATATCTTACCTTATGCCTCCTGGCGGTCGAATCTCAAACGGTTAACCTCATGGCAGATGCACGTGGAATTCTTAGGCACGACGATTCAAGCCTGTGCAACTAGTGCAAGGCTTATATTATTATTATTATTTATTATATATATATATATATATATATATATATATATATATAAATAATAATATATCAAATTACCGGCAGCAATGTCTATAAAGAAACAAAATCGGTGTCTATAAATAAACGTATGTGTGCATGGTGACAAACAGTTTTGACTCCCATTTTAATATACATTATTTCTGGTATCACTCTCTACCATTTAACTTATCATAATGCTTATAATTAGATTTCTATTATTATATTAATTTTTTCTTACTCAAATTACTGTAGCGATGTAGTATATTTTTATGGATTACATTGCGTGTATTATTAATATAGCTGTGTTAATTTCTTATATTATCATGAATTTAAAATGTTTTTAATTGAAACCTTGTAGAGTCAATACGTCTTCATATAATCAAAAGAAACCTAAATAAAACAGAAAACAAAATATTTTCTACATGAGCAGCCTCTGGGTTAGTCAAAGGAGTATCAACACTTTCCGTGTGCATTATAATAATATCTTTCAATTTCGGGTTGACTATTTTTATGCGATCATGCGTAAGAGAGCAGCGTCCATCCTAGGTAGACTTCACGACAGTCCTAACTGAATAATGAAAGCACTCGTAGATTTATGATAGTCCTTATTTGAAGCACTGGATATCGGTGATTATATAATTAACTCAACTCAATATTGGACTACATTTAAATTCTTATTTTGATTAAGTAGCTCAGTAATTTGTTTATACTTTTAAGATGGGCCCTCGTTGTCTTATGGATATATAAATAAATTTAAAAACACTTTAAATATTAGCAAGAATAGTAAAATAAAGCAGATTTTTAATTATCACCTGTATAATAACAGTGATGAGAAAATTTAACTCGACCGTTATACAAAAATAGCTATAATTTCCATTCACGAGTATAAAAGTAGGTACAGAAGAAGTTATAGACGTACGTTTTACGTGGTACGTAGAAAAACGATGTAACTTCTAGTGAGTGATATATCAATGGACTCGTCGCGTGTCGGGGGTATACCTCCTCATTCAGCATGTTCAAGCGCACGAGATATTTTGATGGATAACAATTTTATTTGAACACATTTTAGTGCCGGACAGTCGCTCGTAAAGTGCCACGCTTTAAAGTCTTATTTCTGTTTTATAACATAACTAGATCTATCGTCGGATCCGCCCACGCGAAATTACTGACTTCTTGTTTCACCTTAAAATAGTTTTAGTAGCATTCTCTGAGTTTATTGATGTTGAATGGTTTTTCAACTTTTTATTATCTTTAATACTTATGGTTTATGTTTATTTAATGCCACCAAATGCAAACATATAGGTACTTAAGACTTGTCAAAGAAACATCTATCAAATACAGTTACGTGAATTGGATAAGCATTTGTCATCTATACATATAAGAATGTAAATCTAATGTGTCTGTACTTCTTAGATTTCTGTGGAAAAAATATTTCAGGTGTCGAGGAATAAGTGATAAAATGCATTTTTAGAAATGTCTGTCTATCTATCTGTCTGTTTGTTTGCACAAACATAAAGCATAAAGCTGCTAAAGTACTAAATTCACGATAAAACCTCATCATGAAGATCGTAAAGCATATCTTAGACTAAGATTTAGTCTTAATTTTATTAAAATCGGTTCACTTTATCAAGACCAATTGTAATTTCAATGACGACACGACTTAAGTACGAAACACATTTTTAACATTAGCTTCCACGCGGACGGAGTCCCGGGCACAGCTATGTTACAATTAATACACTGGCAGACAAAGAAACATTTTCAATGAAGTATTTAAAAAAGGAGTGCTGAATATTGCTGTTACAAATTTTACTATAGGAAACTATAAACTATGCAACAATTCTTTTAGAATTATTTTCTCCATTAGTTAGAGCTCGTAGTTTGGATATTTAACTAATTCTATGGTGTTTATATATTTACTAACACGAATATAGCTTATTACCTTTTGCTCACGGCTTAGTTTACATTAGACTTTATGTATCCACCGAGAACTGTTTTTTTTTCTGGGTGAAAGGCGTAAAAGTGTAATAAATAAATAAAATCATATTCGCATAAATAATATATGTTATATGGATACAATTAAATATTAAATAAAGGTGGTTATTATTATTATTTTTTTTTTTTAATATTCTCTTTTGGAACTTTGACCTCATAACTAAAGAAAATAACATAACATCTTCATTTAATATAAAGTTACTTAAGAAACTACAATTTTTATAATCACTACACGTTCAACAATGTGTGTTTTCTTGTCGTGATGAAGTGGGGCAAGCGGTGTGGTGCGCATGTGGAGGAGAGAGGAAGTAAACGCCTAACACTGTTTACAAAAAAATATATATACAAAGTGTACTTTTTCTTTAAATTGTTTTTATGTATGTACTTAATATACAGCGTAGACTCTTTATAACGTCGTACGTTATAACGAAATACTTTCTATAACGTAGAAATTAGTTCAATTTGGTGAGGTTTACCACGAGACAATTTATTTCTTCTCTCCCCTCCGTATAAAGAAAACTATTTATAACGAAAAAAAATGTTCGGTCCCTCGAAATTAGTTATAGAGAGTTACAACGTAGTTATAAATTACACTATACTGACTGGCAGAGAATGCCTTCGGCATTAAGTCCGGCATTGCGTATTTAACGCATAATGTGTAAATAAATAAATAAATAAATATATTATTAAGATAATAAACAGTGCAGACGAAGTAAATAAACCATGTGGAAAACAAAGTTGCGCGTAACTGTTAGTGTTAGCTAAATGATTTGAATAAACTTGTTACAGTACAGGTCGTATTTTATAAGGTACCTGTGAGCCAGCGGTTCTATCGTCCAGCGGTTAATAGGTTTATCTGACCGCAAACCGCGACAGCTCAAAGGGCTCGCGCAAAAAGCCACCCTTTGACTACGTCTTCAAATATTTGTACGTCGAACGGCACAACCGCGCATTATTTTCAGTACGAACATCCATAATCTGTACACGAAAGCTTTTCGGGTCAAAGGTAATTTTCTTTTAGGGGGGATTTTAGGAATTCTCTTTTGTTTACATGAGAACGTTACCGCCTCGTATATTTACTTACCGAATCGGTGCACTATCTAAACACCACTTGCGCTGACATATCTTTCAGTCTGGTAGTTTGTTGGTTTCATATGCGATGATTACTAGAGATAATTGTTAAAGCTATTAATAAATGCATAAAAACTTATGCACATATTCAAATTGTACAATTATTATTAAAGAAAAACAAAGGATCCGACTACAAGAATAAAAATGTAACTAAGTTTTTGAACGAGTTCTTCAGTTAACAGTACTTATAGTTTTTTTTTAATACGTTGTATGTTTTATTTTGTACTTTATATGATACTAGCGGGCCCGGCAGACGTTGTCCCGCCCTGATTATAAAAAAAATCCTTGACAAATTATATACCAAAACGTTCCTCATGAATCACTTTATCCACTGGTGAAAACCGCATAAAAATCCGTTCAGTAGTTTTTGAGTTTATCGAGAACAGACAGACAGACAGACACGGTAGAGGGCTTATGTAACTAAGTTTTTGAACGAGTTCTTCAGTTAACAGTATCATTTTTTTAATACATTGTATGTTTTATTTTGTACTTTATATGATATTACATGACTATTTAGTTCCAATATCACAGGCTTAGAGAAGGACTGACTCTCAAGTGCAGCTAACGGAACACACCTACAAGTGCTAGATGACAGTTGAATTTTTAAGAACAAAAAATCCACTGCAATTTTATTACTCAGAGGACAAACTTAATTTATGTTCAATGTCGCTCTCACAAATAATACGAATCTAGTGACACCTTAAATGCTGGTAATCACGGGCGACAGAGCATGCCAAAATGTACACACAAAAAATGTTGTCTGTCTATTTGTCTGTCCGCGATGAACTCAGAAATTACTGAATGGCTTTCTGTGCGGTTTTCGCCAGTTGATAAAGTGATTCATGAGGAAGGTTTAGGTATATAATTTTTCAAGGTTTTTTTATTTATCAGGGTGAGACAAACATCTGCCGTGCCTATAGTCTATACATATAATAAGAATGTAAAGCTAAAATGTCTGTACTTTTAGATTTTTGTGAAAAACATTATTGCAGGTGTCTTGGAACAAGTGATAGAATACATTTCTATCATTTTTAGAAATGTCTGTCTGTCTTTTTGTTTGAACACGCATCACTGCTAAACTACTGCATGAACAATAAAATCTCACCAAAATAAAGCATATCTGCGAGTAATACTTAGTCTTTGTTTCATTAAAATCGGTTCGGTCTATCAAAAGTTATTGTAGTTTTAATGACGGCCTGACTTAAGTACGAAAGAAAAGTAGATAAGTAAATGAGCTTAATACATTCAGATGTCTTTATTAATCACTGATTTTTTACATAAAGTTCCACAGGGACGAATTCGCGGACACAGCTAGTAATAAATATAAGTATTTTTAAACAGATACTTACCAATCAATTAAAGTGCATGTTGTTTGTTTTAGTTAATTGAAAGCTAACTAATAGAGATTCAATTTACGTGTAAATGTAGACTAGATTTAATATTAATGGCAGATGTGTCATTCCTGCCGACGCGTCGGTCCCGGGATGGAAGTGTAAAGACACTGTGTCGACGTATTTACGATGCAATACGCGAACGTCAGTTAAGAAGCATATCTTATATATTAATACGTGAAGCCAAAAATTTGTACACCTTTTTTAAGCGAATTGCGCGAACGGATGAACTTGAAATTTAGCATAGTTAAAGTTTTATATAGAGAAGTGCAAAAAACTATTTTTTTATATAAAATGAATTAAAAACACATTACATTAATTAAAATATACATTACACACGCTACTGCTTGAACGAGACACAACATATACACACATGTAAATGAAAATGATGATTCGCCGTCCTTCATTTTACTCTTACGTTCCAGTTACCTTTTTTCATCCTACATTCAATATTTTTAACGTGACTTACGTTCCATACATGTCCTTTGAAATTAACGGGTCAAATTGTAGGTTAATTTTATAATAATATACTATGTAAATTAATAACATACATTAATAATTAATTGATAAATAATATATCTTTAATAAATTTATGAACCCACTGAAAATATTATTATTATCTTTGGTATTATTTAATGCCAAAATGAATTATGGTCGAATTTCTACCATTAGGCGACCACTATTATGAATAAATACTTGACTTATATAATTGAGAAGAAAAAAGAAGAATATTAGAATATCGTGATGCAACCATCGCATGGTGGCAGGTAATTGCTTAATGCACGCGGGTATTCAATAACCACAACTTAAAAATCTGTCATGAAGTACTTATTAAGGCATTTGTTTAAGATAGCACCGGTTGTATTTCTAAGTTTGATCAAGAGGCATGGGAAGCGATGGCCTCCTTCTGCGAGGGCTCGTGAGGTAGACCCTCTTAGTGACCCTCCCGCCACCGTAGTCGGATCTGACCTGACCTCCTCATTGCACAGGTCCGGCTGGCGAGGGGAGGCAGCTTGTGTGTACCCAGTCTGTCTCTCTATTAGGTAGGAGCCCAGCGCTCACCTTCTGCCGTGTGGACTGTTGGGGTGGCTATCCAAGGTTGAGTAGCAAGTACGATCCCTTGCCGCCCCAACAAATACGGTCTGTCGGTACACCGTGGGCTGTTAGTCTGTGCGAGTCGGACATAACCCACTCTCTCCCCCGAGAAGGTGACGTATCCATAAGGGATTTCACCAAGTTAATAAAAAAAAGGTTTGATCAAGAGTCACTACTTGGAATTTTACTCGTAGTTTCTATGGCATAGAATTGAATACTATTTCAAATTTATAATTAACTTTTTTGGTTAAGCGTTCCATAAAAAGTTTTGGGCATCGAAACTGCAGTACGTTTACTTCGATCTAGTGCAGTTTTTAACCAGGTTTCAATTAAAAGCTGACGCATATCTGTCTCTATGATATTGATAGTCCAAAAAGCACGTATTAACTCCATTATATGCCTGATAAACTTCAACACTGTTTGAATTATCAATACAAAATAATATTATGTCACACCTAATTGCATTTTATGGACTACCTCTTCTATTGTAACTAGCCCTTAGACTTAATTTATTGTTATTAAATTTTGACTTGATAAATGTTATAAATCGATGAACGCCGGCTGGATGTACCAAAAAGCATGACTCATTGTCACGTTCCGCCTAAGCCGAGCTTGCAAGCGAGAGCACGGAACAAGCGATAGAGGGACGCGAATACGTAAGCGTTCGGCTCGTGACCCATCTATCTTTCTTCACTCCATCGGCCGATGCGTCCGAGTCGTTATCACGTAAAATTATCTTCCGTAAACCATCTTTACAGATAATCAATTATTTGTTACAATTAAATCCGGATGATGTCGCAAGCGTTTGCTAGTCTAATATGAATTTTAGATGATCCCAGTGGATTACAGATCACCTGTACAGCGAAGGTGTCATTCCGGACAGGTTCATGTCCGACTGACATCATTGCTCGACGAACAACTCTAGTAAAAATAAACCGACGAATACATCGGGTACCTAATTCCCGGTGTTCCATCGCACGTCGCTCTCGGCCCGTCAAATTTGCGATCAGGGTTACCACTACATTTTTCTGGGGCTGGTGAATGCTTATTACACTTTCATACTATAAAACTACTCACCAGATTTTGATCACAGTTCATAGTAATATAGTTTATGAGTTAGAATAGCGCAGGCTATACTTTGTAATGATGTTGTTTAAATTTACCAAGATGTAACGATAAGTTAGAAGCGATGATGACTTAGTTGATAACATGTCGGAAACCACGTCGATGGACGTAGCTTGAAATCTTTGCAACTGAATCGGAGCTTCCGGTGTAGAAATACATTGTGAGGAAACCATAGGCATGGCGGTAGGATTTTTTCTAAGCCCGAGTGGCTAGCTACCTCCCTAAAGTTAAAACTCTTTTGTCAAACAATTATCACTGTATTGTGTCAACTTTCTTTCAGGGATCATCTCTATCATATTAGCATTTAACATAATTTATGTTTAGGCACTATGAGGATATGGTTTCTTATTTGTGACACCAAATAAAGCTTTAATATTATATTTTTAAATTAACTTTTTAGTAGACTTAGTTTACCAAAACTCGGTACTAACGTGTTCGGACATATATGTCAGCCGATGGTTCAAATCATCGAGATGAAATATTTTGGTAGAGCTTTTTCTAATGCCCATCTTCACTAGCTACTACTCTAAGTTGAAAATCAGTCATCAAGCAGCTGTAATATCTAATCCACCTTTAGATTTTGCGTGTTACGATCTTGGACCACAACGTAGCTTAAGATTACGTGAGATCGTGATCAAGCAGTGATGCCTATAAAGTATTAAAAGATGATTCGACACCTACACAATCGCCTACGTCGCGTTGTCTCAAAGGAAGCTCAAATTCATCAGTGTTGGCAGTCTGTTCCTTTTATAAGTATATACAAGAGTGTAATGTTAAATAGTTTTAAGATGCATTGTGATTGGTTACTACAAATCAATTGACACGCATAAGCTATTAGAAATTTTTGTGGGCCTCGAAAAATGAACTTCGTAATTTTAATAAGACCGTTAGGCGATGCTAAAGTGACAACCCTGATCGATACCGTACTCGCAACGGAGACGTCTTCCTCAAGTGACAGCCGGCGACATATTTTATTCACAGCGCACCGCTCGTAATTCCGTCGATGCAGATAAATTGTTTTACCGCGGGAGGAACCACGTCCCACGGCTTTGGCGTTTGCATGATGAGCTCGTTTTTTATGCCCGAATAAAATTGTGTTAGCCACCGCCGCCACCGACGGGGGCGCTGCTCTCGCCGCCCGCGAATAACCAAGAAATTGTTTTCGGAAACCTGCTTTGATATTTATGAAACTTGGCATGTAGTGGAGAACGTTTGAGTGAAGGATATTTTGTTACTCCGTACCTATGAGGTGGATTACATAAATTTCGCGAAGAATAGAGATAGATTAAAATATAGATATAAAGACACGATCCCGCGTCGATTGTTGTGATTACCCATAATTAACGATTCTGGTGTAGGAAATATTTTTCTCTTTTCTCCTTAACCTTTTTAGGAAGTCATAATTTCTTTGAATGAAAATGATTACTTCCGGCATCAAGTAGAGGATTGTGCGTTATAGAAAAAGTATGTCCGATATATTTTTTTTGGTAACCAATCTTCTTTTCTCTTCAATTACTGCCATTGTCAAGAAGAAAAAGATATTACAAGTTTCTTGCGATCATTTCAATAAACTAACAAAATAGTGGCCCTCTTGTTAGACCTTTCCAAGGAGTTTTTGTTGCAAGTCACAATCCATGTTCCGTGATATTATAGTCCAAGATCCCAGAGAGACCAGACACAACTTATTTTTAAATATATGAAACCTTACGTTCTGCGTAGTATTTCATGTACTTAAACGCTTGCGCACTCACAGAGTTTGAGTCTGTGGCCATTGTAATAGATACTTACTAAGTAAAAAGGTGACTAAAAATAATTGCTAGTTTACTTAAATTTGAATGGCTGATTCATATACATATGTTTTCTAAAATCTAATTCTAGAGTAGTATCCAATAATGCCAGACACTTTTCAATGACCACAACTTCTAACAGACGCTTTAGAGTAGACAGAAAAATGGATAAACTTTACTAATATTTAAATGCTTGATTTGTAAATATGTTATTCAGGTAACTATTACAGAATTATTTTTCTTCAGCAGACAGATTGTAACGACTAAGCATCCCGCCAGACGTGAAAAATAGTCAGATGTTATGAGCGCGAGAGCTATCTTGAAATATTTTTGGATCTTTTGACATCAATTTTACATTTTGTTTCGCGAATCGATATTAGACCTAAACGTTGACAATATACTTTTTGGCGTCACTGTATAAAACCTCCATATTCTAGAGTTGTCTTTCTACAAATAATAATGTGCTAATGAAATACGCTCTTATTGTTATTGTACTTACTGTATTATTCTTGATTATTTTAAGTAATACATATTACATTTTTCATTCTTTATTAGTGTGGTATTTTTGACTGATTCGGGATCAGCCAGCAGCTATGTATGTATATATTGCTGCAAAGAAACCTGTAGGTCGGCATCGCGACGGCCACTACCGACGGATTGTAGATCTATCGATAGTCACCATTGTTTTTGGAATGTACTATACACACTATCAGATATAGTGTAGTCAAAATGTGGTGCCCTAATAAAAAGCTAATTATCATAAATGTTTAATCGATCACCAGACCGATAAAACTTGGAATAGTAACGACTTAAAAGCTTCGGAATTCTATTAAATTTCCGACACAATATAAAACCACGATTTGAAATTGAAATAATAAAGAATTCCGAGTTAAATGTGTATTGACAAGTGTATTTTCCGTTCGAAGGGGCCGCACCGTCGCACCGGTGCCATCTGAAGCGTTCCTGCTTAACATTCCGACCGGTGAGGCATTCGCTGGAAAATAAACCCTCAGAATAGCACCTTGTTACCGTATTAGCGGGTTTAAACCAATTCTTCTGTGAATGGGTCTCTGGAAATATGAGTACTTATGCTTATTATGTTTTCATATTAGTAGATATTATAATGGACGTTACTTTGCACTTGCACCTTGAATTTATCGGCCGCTACCACATCTCACTGCAACAAAAAATGTTTGATTTTTGCGAGTATTAAATTATACATTAAATTTCAAAATTAAAGAGGACATCTGACGTAACAAATGGATGTGGCCTAATAAATTCTCTATAGGATTGCAATCAAACGTTCTAACGTGTAACAGTGTGACAAAGAATGTTCCCATCGAAGCGTTTTGAATATTGATAAAATAAATATTGGAGTATGCCACCGAATTGAATTCGACGTTATTCCTTATTGGTACTTGTTGTTTGCATTGAGAACTTATTCCGACCGCAATCGTGCGATGAAAATCAACAGTCTAACCGTATTACAGATGAATACAGATGTTAGTAACATAATTATAAATTTCGGACAATAGCTGGACACTACTAATGGATATTTGTCTTCCTATCGTTTGTAAAATATATATGTACAATCCACACCTAATATTGTAATTCCCTAAGTAAATATCTCTGTTTGTTTGTCTGTCTGTCCTAAACTTCAAAATTGATTGCAATGAAATTTGACACAGAGAAAGTCCAGGACAAAGAAAAGTATATGGGGATATTAATCCTGAATGTATCGAAGAAAAATAAAAAAACATATGAACAAAGTGTCGGCAAAGACTATTATTGTATGGAACTGGCCAATTATATAAAGTATATTTAAAAAGTAATTGCGACATTAGAAAATGGAACTCTTTAGATTTAAAATGCAATTAGGAAATTTTAGTGCGCCTCATGTATATGTCCATAAGCCGCCGATGTCAACGATCACAGAGTAGAATAAGTAGAAAATATCTTGCTTCTAGAGGCAGCGGTTTAAGCTTTTGTTGTATATCAATTATCTTCTATTTTCTTTTATCCTGTTAGTATTATAACCCAAATAGTTTGCAGATGGTTAAACGTTTGTCACTCATTTACGCAGAAACCCACAGAACGCATTTTGGTTTAACTTTATAGGAATATAACACATACACCAAAATAACAATCTATCACTTATGTAGATACTAGCTGATCCTGCCACGCGTTGTTGTGGCTCAGGTATTATTACATTTTGAATTAAAATTATGATAAAGTATTTGGAAATATGAGGTAATGAATTTGCCTAAAACCTTGATACAAAAAAGCGAGGTTAAGAAATAGAGGTAAGTAAATAGATTAATAAAACATGTGCACCATAAAATAAAGTGATTTGAAAATGAAATTCAAAATTAAAACGTAGCGCCATGTATGAGATATCTATTACAGTCGGTCCTACAGTTTTCTGTCAACAAACTAATTTAAAACATCATCCGTTCCAGACTGATGAAACTTACAATTAATAACAATAATCAACATTGACGATCATTTCATTTGTAATTAAAATATACTGAGGACGTTAATCGAAATATAGATTATCCTGTCTCTCAAGTTGAACCAAATTATACATAAATGCCAACTTTCATGAAGATCGGTTGAGTAGTTTCGGCGTTCGTCGTGGACAAACATCACGACACTGGATTTTTTATATTTAGATTGTATGAACTGGCAAAAATATAAGTCTACATTACTACTTCTCTAGTTGGAACCACGATAAAAATGATATGCTGATTAAATAGTAGAGGGTCAAAGTAATCTAAAAATTTGTAGCTTAGAAGCTTCTACGAAATATTTCGCAGCGAATGGTCATACTCCTATACCAGTACGTTCTGTAGTTTGGACATGATTTGTATTTGTATTTTCATTATTTAGAGCAGGATTAGAATATTGAGAGACAACGTCTGCATATAAACACATCGTGGATTTAATGTTCGTAGATGAGGTACCTAAGGATGCCAAACGTCGTGGTATTGTAAAACGTAGAGTATATTTGCAGAGAATGTGTTTGTTCGGGCGTTATATCCTTTCTCTCGTGTCTACCGAAGCGAATGGATCAGAAGTTTGAACATCACTTATTGGCGAGGATATCGGAACCGTCGCCCACTGGTCCGTGAGTGTAGACACACCTTAGATATTTTACAATGCTGTTTGAACACATATACTCATGGTACCGCGTATCTCCTTACAAATCTATGTTCAATAAGTTTGTTTACGTCCTATCTGTTTTTATATAGTATTAAATTAAGTCTGCAACTTCGCATTCTTGATCTTCATTATTATGTTCTATATTCGTCGTGCCCGCGGTTTTGCTTTTCAGTATTAAAATTAAAAATGCTTTAATCAATGCTAGCCCTGAAAAGGCATTTATGAACGTTAAATCTTCCACCGCTTCGGAAAACAACCCAGTAATCGAGAAGAAGTGGTAAGAAACTCGATCTGGTTTATCTTTTCGTTATGCATAACATAGCACGACATATTTTTATAGACATATACAGTTACATTCGTGTTTAGCGGATGGACAGAGAGAGGCGTCATTTCCAGACGTCACCATCGTTAATATATTGATCCACCTTATAATAAATAGCTTCTATGCATTAAAGCCCGATTGACATGGTGCTTGAACTTACTATCTGGCAAATCGGTAATCTGCTTTGGGACTTTCATATAAAATCATAAAATACCAACAAAACTGTTACTGGTCTTAGCGAGCCAGAAACACGAAGTGGCCAATTTGTCATTGTATCTAGTATTTAGATTATGTCGGTCTTTTACTAAATCCAGATTATCTAAGTTTTTGTAGATTATCAGGAATGTATTGGGACAGCAAAGTTAAGATACCGAATTCCTGAAACTTAGTCTTTAATGATTCGCGAGGCCCCATATTATACTTTCCTTGCTAATATTATAAATACGAGTGTAAGCTTGTTTGTTTGTTACACTTACACGCCGTAACTACTTAACCTATTATTATGAAATATTGTATACACGTTCTTAGGGATACACTGAAGGACATAGGGATCTTTTATCTACGAAAAAATTACTGTTCCCAAGGGATGGATTAGATTTAGGTTAAAGTGAGCAAAGCCACGAGCAAAATAAAATTGAAATGATACTTTTTTTTGACGGTGTGAATTAAATGGATTTGATAAAAAGAAAAAATTGTAACGAAAAAGAGATAGCTATAAATTGATATATAGACTAGCTGACCCGTGCAACTTCGTCTGCACCAAATTGGTTACTACCGGTTTCACTTGTATTTTTAAACGTGAATAATCTAATAAAACCTAAAACCCGACTGAACACCTACCGTTTCCAATTGTGAATACAAACTATCCAGGGACTCATTCAAACATATATTCAGTTGTTATGTGAGAATACTTTTAAAATAAGCCTAGAATCCGGTCGCAGCATCACCTACCGGAACTAGTAGTCCGGTGAAGCTGTTAAGACCTTGCTTGGTCAATAGCGTAGTCAGTTCGAAAAAAAAAAAAAAATCACCTACCGGATCCAATTGAGATAAAAACTAACCTACATATATTGGCGATAAATACCTTCCCAGTACTCCACCCCTTCAGTTGCTCAGGCGCTACTCACTTCCGCGCTTGTTCAAAATTCGCGTAGAGTCAGCGGCAGCGACAACGCAATAATTTCCCGGCTTATAGTTTTTATTTCGCGCTATCTCTGACTAACTTCATCAATTAACATACTGTAAAAACTGAACTTTATTCAATTTAACATAAAATTTCCATTGTGATTTAGTTTGTTTTATAACAATTTGTAAAATATACGTCAAAAACTGCATTCAAACTTAATCTTGTCAAATTTATTTTACTTTTAACGTATAAACCATCCTTTGGAACGGATAATATACCATTCTAACATTGAAAGAATTTTCAAAATCGGATCAGTTTTACCAGGGATTCTCGGAACACGAAACTGCACCTCTCTTTATAATGCAAGTATGGATATATAGATATAGTATGATAATTGCAAACTTCTTTATTAATTATTATAAACGTAGATTCACAAACCTAAACCCAACTATTCCAAGACTCAACAATATTTAGAAAACTAATTTTATCAAATATCGAAACAACACACGTACTGACAGAACTCAAATTGAAATTCATCTTCTTTAATACGATGTAACTGCCTTATGTTTTCGGATAAATCTTGTCGCCTTTGTTTATCAACGCCATCTCTAGTTACATTTTTGAAATGAAACATAACTTGACTCAAATGCTCTGTGCACCATACAGATTATTTTGTTACTATATGTCAAGAACATGAAATATGAAAATGAGAAGTTGTATTTTAAGTTTATAAATAAATAGCTTTTAAGTACATAAAAAAGATAAGGAAACATTTTTAGAAAATAAAATAAATGTAACAACATATTAGTGACAGTTTCGTTTATACATATTTTTCAACTTTGTCGAGATCGTACTATTGAAGTTGACAATTAAAGAAGTATTGAAGTTTTATACAAAGAGAGAGAGACAAACACTTTTTAGCCTACTTATTAGATTTTATGGTTCTAATTTTCTAACTGATTGATAATTAATTTTATGGTGGTACAGCCACGCTGAAGCAATTACTGGTTTCAGCATAAATGGGTCGGCTCGCCTGGGGTAGTACCACCCGACCCACAGAAAACCGACCTGAAGTAACAGTGCTTGCATTGTTGCGTTTCGTTCGGTCTGTGAGAGTGCTGGAGGCCCACCTCCCCTACCTCTCTTCTCCCCTCCCCTTCCCCCCTTCTCCCAAACACAGGCTGGCAACGCACTTGCGACTCCGCCTGTTCGTTTTTAGGGTCGGCAACGCGCATGTGACACCTCTGATGTTGCAAGCGTCCATAGGCTGCGGTGACTGCTTAACATCAGGCGGCCCGCATGCTTGTTTGCCATCATCGTAGTATAAAAAAATTACGCAATGAAACGTCGAGTTGCCGTAGCGCAATTATCGTCGCAACGTCGGTTCGAAACCAAGCGATCATCTTTTTTTTATTTGTTTTTTTTTAAGAAGCATGAAGAAATGAAATGTAGCTTAAATGTTTAGCTAATCTGTCTGCTATATATGACACAAAGAAAATTTACCAAAATCCGTCAAGAATTCCATTAACTACAAATTTTTGACTTTTATCTGTTATTCTGGAGAACCCCTTGCGTTTTATGGAACAAAAAGTGTCCTAGATGTAACGTTTTAATATTAGCGATCACTGTGTCGAGTTTCGTCAAAATTGGTTCAGTACTTTCAGAGGGATACGTGTTCATAGGGACAAACAGACAGACAGACAAACATTTTAAATAGATTATTTTTGGCTTCTATGACAATAAATATAAAAAGTCCACCTTGATTATAATTTAAAAAAAATATTTAATGTACAGATTTGGCCTAGTTGCAGTTTTATTATATGTAAATATAGATTTTCCGCTGTGAGAGAATGAGATAGTATATTCTTAATGTACTCGAAACATATACAAAGAGAGGGAGAGAGAGAAAGAAACGTTGAAATCGATAGCACATTATTTTCTATTGGATCGTAGTGACTATCGCACACATTAAAAAAATATTATGTGTTGTATACTATTAACATTGTTATTATATACTAAAATATTACAAAATAATATCGAAAACTAATGCTTACCACTTCCATAACGTATTAATTTCATTCTCTTAAGAAATAGTCAGAATACTAAATTTAATTTCTACCGTGTGTGAACTCACACTCGATTTTTTTTAATAAAGCTTTGCAAACATTACCTGGTTTATTTTATATTTCAATGTTTATTACACCGCCTTCTTATTTACAACTAGTGGACGACTTGTAGTCACGTATCAATCACAATCCATTAATTTTGAATCAACATTACTGTGGTTTTTTGCCAAAGCGTCTACCACTATGATCATTGTATATGTTAGATGTTCACACTCACTCAACAGATTGATGTGGATACTTGGAAAAGCACCACAGGTTCATAGTTCCCTAATTTGTGTTCGAATTTTCGTAGGTAAGTACGCAAGTCACATGTATTTTCACGATCTCAGAGAAGGAATTTTAAAATACCCTTTCGCAGTACTTCTTTACGTATTATACGGAACTTATATCTAATATTTCATACTTCTATAATTACTGGTTATGCTGAGCGTTGGCTGTCAGTCGGCGTTAAGAATGTTATTGTTTTCTCGTGTTTAATTCCTACAATTTTGAATCAATATTGATTCATAGCTCTACTCTTCTCGGTGATCCATCGTCTTCGTCGTTCGACCTACTCGCTAACGATTCTTGATTTTATACACCGTACCACATGTCTATCGCAACATAAATTATAAGATTTTTAGTTTGTGAAAACGCTCTTGTCAGAGATAAATGAACATGATAAGACGTGTTGTATTTGCTTTTATTATATTACATACAATCCACTATAAAAGAAGTCAACACGCCCCGTTCGCAATATTGCTTCGTACTCGGTTAACGTACTCTTCAAAGTGAAACTTTTCCATCGCCTCAAATTTTTTTAGTCCATCTATCGCATGTCGCATTAACCTGGAGCGCGGCCGCGGATTAGTGGTAGAATGAAAGCACCCAATGACAATATGTGTATCATCTGAATGATTGTATTCATTATGTATTCCGTACTCTAATACGCAGATTGAAATCATTACATAGTATAAGACAAAGTCCCCTACCGCGTCTGTCTGTCTGTCTGTTCGCGATAAACTCAAAAACTACTGAACGGATCTTTATGCGGTTTTCACCAGTGGATAAAATGATTCACGAGGAACGTTTTGGTATATAATTTGTCCCGGATTTTTTTATAATCAGGGCGGGACAACGTCTGGCGGGCTCGCTAGTTAAAATATATACTTGTCTACTATTGATTTTCCATTATCATTCTCATATCCCGATTATTAGGATAATATTAAAAACGTGATTTTAATACCCTAAATCGAATAATTTTCCGAAAATTTTTAGTTAGCATACGATCCAAAAAAAAAAATTAACTAACATCGTAGTCTCATAAAACTACACGTATTTTTTACTCACCCTTTTTATGATAGTTGTTAGACTCCTAAGAGTTGCTGCGTGGTGTTACATAGCCTACAACTTTCTTCAATACATATACTATATATTTTTTTCAAACTGTCTGGTTGTTGTGTTTACTTAAGAAATTGTACATCGTAGTCAATGATTAAAGCATTAATTTTTGTTTAGAATAAGCCGATGTAACAATTATTGTAAACCTATTGAATAAATAAGTAGTTGTAGATATTACTGCATCAAATAAACAGTTAATATACTAATAAACGATTTATTAAAGTTGAATTAATATTATTTTTTTTTCGTTCATCTTTACGTATGACGCTTATAGTTCGAAAAGTAATATATGAGGTTTCAATTAAAAATGTGTTTTTTATACATTAGATATTTTTACCTAACTTAGATTAGGCGTTAGATATTTATACCTAACTTATAATAAATTAATACTAGTGGGCGCCCAGTGATCGACATTCGACCATAGTTCATTGAACTTTTAAAGTTGGAACTTTATTAAGGTTCTTTTATCAAAGGGTATTATAACCTCTATAATCAAAGGCTTTCATCATGCCTACTCAGTTACTTGCCACTTTTTTTCAATTATATAAACATAAAAAAAATCGATGTCTAAATGAAAATTGAAATTAATTATAAATTTGAAACAAAAAACAGGCGGTTACATAAGGTGGTAAGGCTCTTAAATACTAAGAGCTACTCTTAAATACGAAAATAAAGAAATTTATCGGACCCCTCATGACACAATTTTCAATTAATTTTACACGACACCATGGGTGCGTGGTATTTCTGGGTGATATTGAATTAAATATTGTCTGTACATTATGAGGAATAGTGAAATGCCCAGTATCATCATTTGGAAAAGTAATGGATACACAATAGAATCAAATTATGAATCCAAAACAAAGATGTTTTTAATACTACCATTAACTTTTGAAAATGAATTCATTTTTGTTCATAATTCATCATCAACTGTACTATATATAATTGCTACATCAAGTTGAACTGCATCATTGTAACCGCGGAGATGTAAGTCATGGATTACTTTCATGACCAAACAAATTTTCTTATTTTGATTGTAAGTATTTTAAGTATTTTTTCGCTCATTTTTTATTGAATCATCACTTGAAGTGAGTATACCATAAAGAAATACTAAACATTAAAATATTGACATTGACTTTGGAAATATTGCTTTACTCTTATGGTAACATGAAGCAAATTGACATGAAGTGAAAGCAGTCCTATCACCTAAATATTTTGACTTTCAATAAAACCAAAGAGAATAATAATTATTTCAGTAGTTCCATAAATTTACTGAAGATTAATTATTTATCAATTAATATTAACGTATATTATGAATTTACATATTATATTATTCTAAAATTAACCTACAATTTGACTAGTTGATTTCAAAGGGCATATTGTAAGGCATGCAACGTCAGTCATGTTAAAAATATTTAAAAGGTAAGGAACGTAAGAAGGTTGAAGGATGTTCGAAACGTCTTTTTCATTTACATGTGTGTATATGTTGTGTAAAATTCAAGCAGTAGTGTGAGTAATGTATATTTTAATTAATTTAATATGATTGTAATGCATTTTATATAAAAAAAAATAGCTTTGTGCACTTCTCTGCCATATAAACTTTAACTATGCTAAATTTTAAGTTCATCCGTTCGCGCAATTCGCTTAAAAAGGGGTGCAAAGTTTTGGCTTCACGTATTAATATATAAGATATGTTATAATACCATTATTGAATGTAGAATAAAAAAGGGTAATTGGAACGTAAGAGTAAAAAAAATACATACAGTCCAGCATAGCAACCTCCTTCGCAACCTTTTTTGAAGTCCGTTATTGACGGATGTCAAAATGTCTTTTTTATGTACATGTGTGTATATGTTGTGTAAAATTGGAGCAATAGTGTGAGTAATGCATATTTTAATTAATTTAATGTACTTATAATGCATTTTATATAAAATAAATAGCTTTCTGCACTTCTCCTTCATATAAACTTTAACTATGCCAAATTTCAAGTTCATCTGTTCACGCAATTGTCTTAAAAAGGGGTACAAAATGTTGGCTTCACGTATTAATATATATGATGATGATGATATGTTACTGACAATTTGACAGGTCTTATATTTAAATGTCAATTTTACTTTTCCCACTTGTTTGATTGAGCTCCGTATTGGATTCGTTTGTTTTCTGACTATCTGAGTTCCAATTTTGAAGCCCCGTACACAATTCGGATGAAAATGTGTCTTTCAAAAAATTGCTGCTTAAAAGGTAAGGACAAGATAAACTGCGTTTTCAAATATTATATTATACATACTATCTGTGATATTGGGTTAACTGTATAGGTATAACTGGCATATTAACTGATTAGAATACACAGAGTAAAATGACAATATATTCAGAGAATCGCATGTTATTTTTGATGGCTGCATATGGTTGCACTAATCGCTCATGCAGCGGCCAATTTCGCTGCGTACGGTCGCATGCTTTTGTTTCTACTCGTTCCTAATTGAAACTATTTCGGATACGGGACAAAGCGGCATTGTCCGCGTGTCCGGCGCTGTTTGCCGCCTTTATTAATTCATGGGGGCGTGGCTGCGTGTGGGCGGGGCGTAGGGCGGGGCGTGTGCTCGATCCGCCCACCGGCGCGGTACTCTCTCCGACGAGCCGAGGCCTTCCACAGTCTGTCTGTTGACACCACATCTGGCGTTCATCTTTGCGCGATTGTCCGGGAAACTTTCTCTCGGCGTTTACGATAAGTCGCGAAGTTTATGTTGTACTATTGCGGGTTGATTTGTTAAATTAATCGAAGGTTAAGTGACCGTCCCAGAGGAAGCCGCTTCGCCTTAAAATAACCCACACCGGCCCACGCACACGCCAAGTAAGTGTTTTGAGATAATAAGATTTTTTGTCTATATTAAATATTTTCAGTTTTGTATTTAAAACTGACTTGAAAAGCAGTTTCGTACATATTATAATGTATTGGTTCCTACAAGTTGAATAATACGTAAAGATAATTTACTGTAAGTGGGTGACATAATAATTTTACGGTTTTATTTAAGGAATATTAAGATATCGCAATACGCAAAAGTTTTGTCAACATTTCATATATGTTATAAAAAATTATATCGTTTTAAATGGTCATGCATTTTTTTTATAAATCTTTTATGCGAGAAGACGATTAAACAATAATAATTTGTTTCTAATGATAATAATAAGATTTACATGTGAAAAGATATCTCACGACATTTGTGAATCGATATAAAATTATGAAATTACTATTGCTTCTAATTTCTTTAAGCAAATTAATTTGTGTTAAAGTTAAAATCCTTTTACGTGATTCTTTTGTTACCTTTCCATTTCTATTTTAACACCATCTTAGGAAGATATTCGAAAGTTCCAGTTTGAATTTTTCTAGCACTGTTTACGAACTATAATACAATAAGTATAAATTTTTTTTTGTTATTTATTCGGTATAACGGTAAAGACTTCCTTATAAGATATTGTCAAGTATTGAGTATTTTTATAATAATTATGTAAGCTATTTGCATATTTATTTATTCTTCAACTATTATACTGTGTTACCAAAATTTTAATAAAAACGTCGTTATAAAATGTTTTGAGTAATTATCAACTTTGAAGCATTTTTTGTATATAATGAATAAAACGATGTAGGCATATAATATATAAAAGAAATTTTTGTGTGAAAAAACTGATTTTAAATATTAATTAATTATTAAACTCGTTTCACATTGATTTATTTATTACTAGATAGTACCTGCGACTGTTTTCGTGAAAATTTTTTTCTTGTTCCATAGAAAATTCATGTTTTATGTTTTTTTTTATAGTAATTCTTTTTAATAGTAAATGTTATCATTGCTACTTAACAATGGAAACGCGTATACCTATCTCGTCGAACGTAGGGCTAATTCGGAGGTAAGTCCGGATAAACATGTTATATACACATATTTATAAATGTATATATTAATAGATATCGTGTAATAGGAATATTCACATAGTTTATTGTGTTTCAAATCAACGTTGTTTTAGATTTTTACGACAAAAGTGATTAATTTCAATTTCAAAAAATACTTATCTGATGTTACTTGACGATGTAGATTAAAATGGTAAGCACGCTAAACCTGGAGGAGAGAATGACTCTCAAGTGCAGCTGACGGAATACACCAACAGGTGCTTGGCGACAGATTTATAACTTGAGGGGGTGGTAGCTAGGCTAGGGAAACTTAAAAAAAGTCCTACCATATCGTTATGGTTTCATAACGATGTTATCTTTCGCCAAAACCTCCGACCGAGTTGCTAGGATCGGACCTACGTCCATCGACGCTGTGTCCGAACACGCTATCAACTAAGCTATCATCGCTTCAACTAAGTTATTAGGAAGATATGACGGAATGTACCCAGTCGGGTAATAAGTTCTGTTATAATCTTATTATTTTTAACTAGCTATTCCCGTGACTTTGTCCACGTGGAATAGTTACTTAGGGCGAACGCTAACACGCAGCGAAAGCTCTCAAAGGTTAAGAAAACGATTTAGAAACATTCTTCATTGGTGCTCCGCTCTTATTGGTCTTAGCGTGATAATATATAGCCTTTCTCGATAAATGAGCTGTCTAACAGTGAAAGAATTTTTCAAATCGGACTAGTAGTTCCTATGATTAGCGCGTTCAACCAAACAAACAGACCCTCCAACTTTATAATATTAGTATAAATTTTCGAATACTGACCAGATATACTTGGACTCATTATAAAAATAGAACGATAACGCTTTCCCAAAATAGAACAAAAGTCGTTTTTCTTCATTACCAAAGATAGGGTGGCCGCAAAAGGAAGATAGGGTCGCGGTTATCGCATTGCACAGCTGTGGTTACGCGCCAACAGAGATTTTCTACATTCTCCAAAAATTGGTAGAGGTAGCTGTAGGTCGTAGAGTCATGCCGAAGCTATTACTGGTTGCTGCATGAACGGGTCGGCTCGCCCGGGGTACTACCACACGACCCACAGAAATGGTTAGTTTTTTATCCTCGCCATCTAAGAATCGAAACTTTAAAATATTAATTAGTCTATTCATCATACTTCACGATCTTGCGTCTACTAAACTACAATATTTGTACAAATTTCTGTAAAAAAACTTCTATAATATTAAAACTTAAAAAAAATTGCCAATGAAAAATAAAACCATCTTAAAAAAAGTTACTTAAAAAAGTGCGAACGATGGTGATGTCTGGAATTGACTCCTCTCTGTGCATCCGCTAAAAACGATTGTAACGTGTAATGTATTTTAAGCATATATATGTTATATATATAGAAACAAAACGAACATACATTAGTATGCATTAATTGGAATGTAGGTATATGATTAACTAAGTTTTTCGGGTGTGACAGAAATTGAACTGTCTACACTGTATCTGATGGTAAGCTTGGTGCAGTTTAGAACTAAATACCTGTGGGTATTGCGGTAGCTATACTTGAGAGTCAGTCTCTCTCTAAGTTTATCGTGTTTACCATATTAGACCACATCGACATTTAATATCATATGAGATTGTGCTAAAAACTATAAATTACTAAAAAAATATCCAAAAACAAAAACAACCTATTTATAACGATCACAAGAAGTCGCCGTCCAACAAGTCTCTAGACTGCTGGATATCTACTGGTCGGTCACGAAGCACGACAAAACCGAGTTACGACTAAGTAAGCTACAGATCTCAACCACGCTTCAATGTTTTGTATACAAATAGATTTTCTAAAGTTGCTTTGTAAAAAAAACGATAATTCCAACCTCCAGGAAAATAATTTCAGTAATATAATAAGAATGTAACTCTAACGTGACTGTAGTTTTTAGATTTTTTGAAAAAAATTGTTGCAGGTGTCTTAGAAATAAGTAATAAAATACATTTTAATATTTTTTTGCAATGTCTGTTTGTTTGAACACTTATCACTGCTAAAGTACTGCGTTCACGATAAGCCAAGAAAACCCAACGACAAATCATAAAGTATACCTTCGAGTAATATATAGTCTTGGTTTCATTAAAATCGGTTCACTCTATCAAAAGTTATTGTAATTTTAATGACGATGAGACATAAGTACGAGAAAAAAATTGATAAGTAAATGGACTTAATACTTTTTTTACATTAGGTTACACGCGGACAGAGTCGCGAGCAAAGCTATATATGAGTATAATCTCTTATTCAATTTCATGTTAACGATGAGCAGGCACAACTTCAAGCTTATGTATTTGGGACACGGATTTATAATTCACATCGAGTGATCTCAAAATCGTTGGTACCAGTTTTAACCAAATTTGTAAGTTTATTGATTTGTTCAGTCAAGTTGACTGCATGATATTGATTGCAATGAAAACACAGCTTTTTTAGGCTTAGTCATGTCAGAATTACTAAAGGAATCGGCACAGGACTATAACCATTCGATGCCTATTTTTTTAGTGTTAAATGAAGTTGGCGGGATTCAGATAGTAATATATATTGTATACAAAATGTATATAGCAAGACACACGTACACATTTCCCGTGATTTTATTTTACCTATCTTATGTATATAAAAATCCAATGTTTGTTCACGATGAACTAGGAAACTGCTCAACTGATCTTCATAAAAAGTTGGCATTTATGTATAGTGTGGTCTAACTTGAGAGACAGGATAATTTATATTTCGATGAATGGCCTCAATATTTTTATATTACAAGATAAATGTTTTTCAATGTTGATTATTGTTATTAATTGTAAGTCTCATCAGTCTCAAACAGATGGCGCTTTAAATTAGTTTGTTGACAGAAATCTGTAGGACCGACTGTTATATATATTTCATAGGTGGCGCTACGTTTTAATTTTGAATTTATTTTTCAATAACTGATCCACAGCAACGCCTGGCTGGGTCAGCTAGTATTGTATAAATATCTATAATTTTGTTATTATAGTGATGAAAGACAAACAGGTTCGTTAACAGTAACCCGCAGTTGTCAAATACACGATTACGTAAAGTTAAACGAGCATATTTTTAAAGTTACAACTTGTTGAGACATGACTATCATTGACTTGTAATGTTTTGTTGTTCTATAATCCCCGTTTAAATATAAAGTTGATATATTAATTAATATTCGAAATACAATGAGCCATATCTACAAAACACGGTCGTCGAGTTAAGTAACAGCTACGAGAAATAAAGATTCAACTGTCTCGGCTATCATTTCGGAATGAATATAAGCGGGGACAAATCAGTCGTCATCGGGCCGCGTTTTTCCTGTCGACGGATAAAAATGCCCGCCCGCCCAAACCGTGTAGCGGGACCGCGCGCGCGTTTCCCGCTCACCGGCTAGGGCTACCACCTACGTATTTGTTTAGACATTTCACTATTCGTACAGATATACTTCTAACGAATAATAACCGAAGTACTTGTATTTTTTGTAATAATTTATGAAATGTATAATACAAATTTCTTATACGGAAAATAATCTAAGAAATAAATAATACAAAGTAACGCTTAGAGAAATTCAATTTTCATTAACGACATATGATTCATTGGCTTTTGGTTCCATAATCTGAATTATTTGTTTTTGTGTTATAGAATAGTTGCCGCGTTGGGAACACACATTATCAAATATCAAGAGAATTTCCTGTTCGTACTTAATTGCGTGCATAACATTGAAAATTATAAAAAATAGCATAATTATATTCATAAAAATTTATAATTTTAAATTTCCTACATTTTATTTGATAATATAATTTATTACCGGCTGCCCGTGACTCCATATGTGTTTGCATCTTTATAAATGACTGGCTATGGCCGCGACTGCGTCCGCGTGGAACCTAATGTAAAAAAACAGTGACTAATGAAGTCATCTGATTGAATCTAACGCTAAATGTTACTCGAGAATATGCTTTATGATTTTGTAGGTGAGGTTTTATCGTGAACGCAGTACTTTAGCAGTGATGCGTAGTTAAACAAACAAACAGATAGATATTTCTAAAAGTGATTGTAATGTATTTTATTACTTATTTCAAGACACCTGCGACATATTTTTTTTCACAAAACCTTAAAAAGTACAGACACGTTAGATTTACACTCTTATTATATATATAGATAACACATACACAGTATTATCTTTATGTAACTAGGGATTTATGAAGCGCACGCCGACATACCTCTCAGAGGGTAGGATATATTCAAATTTTGACAGTTGTTATATTTTGGCAAATCTATACCACATCAATATAAATTGTAGCCTAAATGTTATTTTATGTTTAACCCATATTGTGAAGTTTAATTAAAAGTCATTCTGTAAATTACGTATGAAAAAGTAACAAAGATACATCGATTCTCACAAACTTTAGAGTTTATAATATTAAGAGAATTACGAGTGATAATTTATTATTAAAACGTGGTATATTTGAACACAAAATAATAACGACTAAGCAGGAGAAAAAGTGAGTAAGTATTAAGGACAAGTTATCTTTTTTAATTAACAATAGTTGCTAACAACAGTATTGCCAGCCCTAGAGCAAAGTGAAATCATTGCTGACAATGTCGATTCAGTTTTATTGGCCTCGCGATCTTTTTATGGCAATCGGTTTGGATCGTTTATCCATTCCGATTGGGGCCCTCGCTTCATCTTTACGGTCTCTCACTTGAGTTTTTGTCACTTTTATCACAGTTATCGTATGTACTCGTTCATGTTTCAATCAGTACTAATTGTAATCGTTTTAAGATTTGTTTTATTTTCGATTTTTTTATTTCATTAAATTCATAAAGAAATTATTCCATTCTCCTATAAAATGGATTCTTCGATTTTATTGATTTTCTTTTGTACTTATGGGATCAGCTGAATATTTTTTTTGTGTTATTTTTAGCAACCAATCTTCTAGTAGATTATTACTGCCACTATCGAGTAGATATCACAAGTTTCTTGCGATCATATCAATAAACTAAAAAGATGGTGTCCGTCTTGTTAGAACTTTTCAGGCAGTTTTTGTGGCAAGTCAGAATCCAGGCTCCGTGGTATTATTTGCCATCCATTTCACTTGTGCTCAATAACTAAACTATATTACGTAAAACAACACCAATATTAGAAAATATAGAGTCAAATAATACAAGATTATTAATAAATTATAAAAACCACTACATTTCAAGATCTTGCCAAAATCTCCAGCAGAATAGTTTAAGCTAGATTTGGACTAAGTAAACGGGTCGTTTGGGCTTCACTTTTGTTTTTATGGATTTCTCATATGAAAACATAATCTCAAATTTTCCGTCTCTCAACACCACCCCATGTATTATAATTCATTTTATATCTGTGAAATACCTTGGCAGGACAACATATGCCTACATCGCTAATTTTAGAATTTTTCTTAATTTGATCAGAGAAAATAACAGATAGAGTAATACTCTAAATAAATTCAAGTTTTATTTGGTTAAATAAATTCAAGTTTTATTTGTTTAAATAATTAAACGTAATTTGAGAGTCTACACAAACAGAGTTTGTATTGTCATGACTACTGCAAAGATGATCTATTTTCGAACACGGAAGAAATATCTGGGAAAATCTGAAAGTTCTTGTATATCACCTTGTATAAATTCGTAGAAAGAAGTCAGACGCCGCGTCGCCTAGACTCGTTAATTCATGGAATACACGCATTGAAATATTATCGCTATGAATATGATAAAAAAGGTCTAGGAATAGTCTAGTTTGAAATTATCGATCTTACTCATTTTTCATGATAAAATTCTAAACGTGTCTCGAAATTTCGACCCCTCGTTTTCATCGGATATACTCGTATAAGCGGCCAACAATTTGACGATAGTAAAGTCCGGTAAATCTGTAAAATTCCGTAAGACTACAGCGTTAGCCAGTTCGAAGAAAAAAACCGATGATATTTCTATTCTGATCATCAGAGAGAATATTAAAATGGATAGTCGTAACAGGACTATCACGACTTTGATTGCGAAAACAGAATATTAAATTTGTTTTTTTTTCTTCGTGTGCGAAGAAATTGTTATACTAGATATGACATTTCACTCACCACGTGCATAGAATTAATATTATAAAAGAGAAAGTTTCAGAGGATAGATATATATTATATTTGTTAATATTTTGCCTTCGATCAACAAGTTATTATTGTTGAGTCACTTCGACTGTTTTTTATAAGATGGATATATTTAAGTCAGAGTGTCTTCCAACCAGTTAATACACATCTGAAGGAAAATATTATTGCTACGGTAGGCACAGAAACGAGTACAGTGAAGAGATTACGGAAGTGAATACTTATACAATTAATTCAATTACCTATTTTAAATATAGTATATATAACTATATATTTTAATAATAATAATATTACATACATTAGGTATAATGATTTATTTTGATATTACGTTTTATGAAACGTTAATTTGTGTTGATAATGAGATATGTTTTGATGACGGTGTTGAAGAAAGAATTTGTTGTTAGCATTGACCGTAATTCTATTTTTATTGCAGCTATTACGAGGTAACAATTGGTGATAGCAACGTATTCTCAACTTCTTAACCCTGACATGCTTGATTTATGTTTTAAATTTTGAAAGTAATTTTAAAACAACATGAAAAAAATATTATTTACCCGTCAAAAGGAATGAACGCATCTTTCACGCATAAGAGGAAACGCACACACTCGTGTTTTTGAATAAAATTAAGTGGAGGTGGAATATAGACAAAAGTGCAACAATATACATTTAAAAGTTAATAATTGGTTTTTCGTAACATAGAAATTTATATGAAACTAAATATATGAAACTAGAACCATTATAAAGTATGTATAGACATCGGTATAAATAAAGTAAGGTGACAGTGGATATTCCGTGACACGGAGTGTAGTAATGAGGCGGCACGGGCTCGGGCGGGCGGTAACTGGCGACCGCGCGCGATAACGAGCAGAGATCGTTACGTGCTCGTTACGGATTAGGGGGATGTGACACCGCCGCATTCTACCCGCACTCTTGTATCTCCATTCATCGTTTATCTCGCTATAGATGTTTAGAGAAACTATAATTGTAATAGACCTTCGTAGTCTATTTGAAAAAAGAGGACGCACATGTTTGATTCTCGTTAGTTTTTTTTTTTATATTTCACTTTAAAACCTCTTCATATGTCATGTCTAAACGTCAGTTTAAGTCGTTGTCAAATGCATGTGTAAAACTCGTGTAATTTAAATATGTAGAGTGTATTGAAAATTGTCGAATTTTACCACAAATAAAACAGTGAATTTTAACATCAGTAACATTAGACGTGGCACTGAAATATCCAATGAATTTTGATATGGCTTTCACCACCGTTTAGAAAAAATATGATTTGCAAAGTTTATAATTATGTATAATACATGGATTATGTATTTACACGATATAGTGAAAATTATACAATTGTAATTAAGTCTCAGATATATTTTATAGGCGTTTAAATAAGTAAATTTGGTTAAATCTATTAAGTTACATGACAATAATGTATTACGGAATTGTATATCATAATATGCAACAGTCTTTGCTTGGTACATGTTATTAAAAAAATAATTGATTAATTAGTTTGATGAAGATGAAGAAGTTTGATGGCTTCCCATTTTGCCTAATATAATAATAATTCTTATCCATATCACCATATTAATTACGTTTGGTATTTATTGTAGATCAAAATTGCAGTTTACAGTTTTTTTTTTATCGAACTGATTACTCTGTTTACCTGGACAGCTCTTTATAGCTTCACCCGAACTACTGGGGCGAGCGCTAAAGCCACTCAGCCGATTTTGTTTTTGGGCGAATAGCACAAGCGTGCGCGGCACACCTCGGCTTGGGTTATCGCCTGTTATATGCAAAAAAAAATCGCGACCTATCTGGCCTAACCTAAACTAAGCTACCTAGTCATACGTATATGAGTTGTTGAAACATATAGGTGTACCAAGCGTACATACCACAGTAACTCCTATATGTATTTTGTATCGGATAATTTTCTCTAAACTATACAAGTTGGGATAGGGAAAAATAAGGGTAGAACTCCTTGTCATTTACTTCTCTGAAAAAGAAAAACAAACGTTAAACGTGTAGGCGTGCACGTGTGTGTAGGTGATATGTGTAATGTTGTTGGAGTGATGTAAGATTTTGTGTCACTGTATCGCGCGAGCAGCGTGCTCGAGGGCTCCACGCCGAGGGAACGTACCTAGGTTTGAGCCGCTGCTGAGGGGGCCTAGTCTGGTGTGTGTTAGCGAAATTTACCCCCAGACCACGGCGGCGTGGGCGTGAACACGCTCTGTATGGAGATTACAGTATATTATTTTAATGAACATCTTAAAAGATATAAAAGCTTTAAATTTGCGTTCAACAAAAAAAGAAGCTAAAACCACTTTCATGATCTCTTAATTTTATTGTCAAAAACGGTTCAGATAGGACTTGTGTAAATCACTGTACTACATCACTACATTGCTCCATACAAAACCGGGTCGGATTACTGGGATGTAATATGTATAATATTAGAAGCAAAACTCTACCTTTATCACTCACAAGACTTTTTAATTATAGTTTATTGACAGCACTTAAAAAGCAGAAAATAATCTAATGTGTTCAGAAATGTCTATTCTAGTACACTTCTATAATATAACTCTACGGTTAAATAGTGTTAAATCGGACTGAATAAAAGGATTGAAATCAAATCCTAGGAAAGAGCAGCCGTTCATTAAGGTCATCTTGAAGTTTTATAAAAACAAAACTTAAAAGAAAGGGAACACCGACGCGACGCTTGAATCCCGGGGGATGAGGTTTCATAACAAGGTAGACACCTGAAATCACAGACGCCGTTGTTTCCGAATAACAAGCGGTTGCGAAAGGATTCGGCGTCCGAGTTAAAAACAAATGAGGCTTAAAAAGCAGTTGCCATGAATGATGCTAAATGGTCGTTGCAGACCGGCGTTTGTGACGCGTCGGCTGTTACACGCATTCAAGTAATAAATAAAATCAAGAAAACTTTGGGCACATATGTGATTTATGGCACTGTAATTATTTTCAACAAATTGCTTATTTTTTTGGTAAATAATAGAATTCGTTTTAATATTTCTTCATTTCATGGAATTATTAATTGTCATACCCAAAGGACACGTTCGATAAAGATCCAATTGTAAAATACAGACACCAGACAAACTTCTCCAAGCCTTCCTATTCATATCTCCAGAAATTTGAATAAGACTATTAAACATGCTTAACTTTAAATTATTTAATAATTAACTTTAAATACATTTTTTTGTCACGTGTCAAAATATATAATTATCCTATTATGTTTCTATCGTAAACACGGATTGTTAAAAAAGAGCTATCTCGATAAAAAGGCCAACGATTTTAAAATTTCTTACAAGTCTCCAATGTATGTCAAATTTTCTTTCGTTTGATTATAGTTATGTTTTAAGAACCAATGTTTTACTGAATGTAATTTATGTTGTTATAATACTTTTAATGCACTAGGATATATTTTAGAATCTGTGTTTAATTTGTATTATAAAAACAACATAGTTGTAGTGACTCATTATATTCTAGCTCCGTTAAAAGGTACTCAATTGAATCTAGTTAAGAGGATTTTACTCATGTTATTAAATCTTATAACTAAATGAAATAAATAACCTGGCGACGTTTTGCACGCTCGTCTGTACAGTCAACAGAGCGATTGGTTTAGTTAGCAGCGAGCGTCGCGCCTCATTTGCTTGCCGCGGCGCGTCGCGTCCCTGTCGCCGCGGTGTAAGTTTGTTACAACTCTTTTCATTCAAATCAGTTGAAGTGGTAAATCTACGCTAAACGTTTAAATTATAAATGGTTTTTTTTATGAATAGTTCTCTTATCTACACACTATCATAACGGAGTTTACGGCAGTGATTTATAATTACTTAATATTCCCCAATATCATTACATCGTATAAAACAAAGTCCCCTACCGCGTCTGTCTGTCTGTCTGTTCGCGATAAACTCAAAAACTACTGAACGGATTTTCAAGCGGTTTTCACCAGTGGATGAAGTGATTCATGAGGAACGTTTTGATATATAATTTGTCAAGGATTTAAGGATTTTTATAATCAGGGCGGGACAACGTCTGTCAGGCTCGCTAGTAATATAATAAGTTTCAGTTTTGATTTTATAAATCCTTGCAATATTGGTATACTTTATTGTGAGTTATCTTTTTTTTATCGTAGCTCGACGGGTGACTACTCTGGCCCTCGAATTGGTTACCAATAGGCACAACAATCTACCCGAGGATATGAACGATATGATGGAAGAGATTATAATGATGGTAATTTATAATTATTTCCTTGTACTGTGACAACTTATTTATTACCCTACTTTTTTATTACCCTACGTATCACGGCAAAAGTTACATAGTAACATGTACTTATTTATTCCAAAATTCCAGTATTTACTTCATTCGTTATTCACCAGAAAGCAATACGCTATACCTTAGCATTGAAAACTTGAGTCTGAAAATGTTATGGAACACCTCGTATACCCCAAAATCTAATTCTGTTCATTTATATTTCTACTTATATTAAGCATTTATTTCTATTTTACACTAAATAACGTAGAATAAAAGATCAAATACTATCTAATAATACTATATATAATCAAGTAGTCGTCCCATATTTCAGACTTAGTAAAACCAGTAACAGCTGTTTAGGTAAGGTAGGTAGTATTAGGTTTTACACAAAGTCCCAAAGCACATTACCGATTTGCCGGACTGTGAGTTTAAGCACCATTTCAAGCGGGTTTTGGTGTTAAAAGTCTATTATAGAATGGATCAATATTTGATCGACGGTGATGTCTGAAATTGACTCCTCTCTGTGCATCCATTAAAAACGATTGTAACGAGTAATGTATTTTAAATATATGTATGTTAAAATAACAAACTAGATCGAGTTTCTTACCGATTTTTCTCGATGACTGAGTTATTTTCCGAACCGGTGGTAGTTTGACGGTCATAAGCGCCTTCGTAGGGTTTAAATTGGATAAATTAGTTTTAATTTTGCTTTTGAACTACACACTTATTATTTCAAATAAATTTATACTTCTTTCATGTAACTGCACTATATGTGAAGCAATTCGCGAACAGAATTCTTTAAAACAACAACGATATAATGATAGTGCGATCACACTTCACGAATCGTTGTGGTTACAAAACGTGGTTTGATATCAATAATTTCAAAGTAATTACGCTCTTACATCATCTTCGATTACACTGTTGGATCGGTGATATTACGGTCTAACGGAATTGTATGTTGGCAAAAACAAACCTATTTCAATTTTTGAAGTGTATGTATTTGTGTGTATGTGTAGATATCTGCTAGGTTTATGCCCGGTTTCTGAGATACTCGGTTAAACTACCAATAGTTATTGACTCAACAAAGTTATCCATACGATAAACTGTCAAATGGTCTGTTGAGTTTTATTAACATTTATCGTATGATTCTATGTTGAGAAACGCAATTTGATAAGATATCGAACCAATAACGCTATTGAACAGATAAATTACAATTAAAGTACTTTAGAAACCGGGCATTAGTAGTATACAAAAATGAGTAAATATATAGTTAAGTATGTATACTACGGGATTTCGTATAGTGCAGGGCTTCTTAAACTTTTGTCATTCACGACCCCATTTATGATTGCGAGTTTCTTGACGACCCCATACAAATATAAAAGAAAAATAAATTAATATTTTTTGATGATTTATTTATTAGGTAATAATATACATATGAAAATATATAGTTTTAGAATTCGTTTTGAAACATACAAAAATCTAAATCTCTCGCGACCGCAGAATTTTGCTACGCGACCCCATTTGGGATCGCGACCCTTAGTTTAAGAAGCCCTGGTATAGTGTATAGATTATGAGCATTCTTATATATTTATATTATTTAATACATATAATATAAAAATGAAACCGCTATATAGGTTATTATCTCAACAAATTCTAGCTAATAATTGAAGAAAAGAAACAAACCATTAATAATTAAACAAAACATTAATAATTTAATTTATGCTGTACTAGAGTTAAAATAAATTCCAGAAAAAAGGTGCGGACAAAATGAAATACATACAAGTCTCATTTCCTCCGTGTGGTTTTCCTATCGCCTTCCTAATCCCACACTGATACAAAAATGTTTTTAGAAAAAATATTTTTTTTTATGAATAAATCATATGTTTTTAAGGATTTTATGTATATTATATAAGCATAGTATTAATAGGTGTAACGAGAGCGATGGCATCGGTTGAACGCGCCCAACAAGTGCACGGCGTACTTTTAATGATCCCTTAATGATTGAGCCGCGGGCAACTCCCTGCTTTCTCATACTGGTAAATATACGACCTGCCTACACACCTAACATAAACAACACAATTATATATATTTTGCATCTCATTCTTTTATTCCTATATAAATAACTAGCAACCGCCGTTGACTCTGCACGTTTTTACTCAGTAATTATTTTCGACTATGTATCATTACATAGTATAAAACAAAGTCTTCTACAGCGTCTGTCTGTCTGTCTGTTCGCGATAAACTCAAAAACTACTGAACGGATCTTCACGCGGTTTTCACCAGTGAATAAAGTGATTCATGAGGAACGTTTTAGTGTATAATTTGTCAGAGATATTTTTATAATCAGGGCGGGACAACGTCTGCCGGGCATGCTAGTTATATTATAAATATACTAGCGACCCAGGCGAACGTTGTCCTGCGTTGATAATAAAAAAATGGTTAAAGTCAACCGCAGCAACACCTACCGGGTCTAATTGTGAATCTAAGCCATTCTTGAATCCACCGGAACACACACAAAAAGTCATCAAAATTTGCCCAACCGTTTAGATTAGTTAGGATTTCAGTCACATACGCACGTACAGAAGAATTATATATATAAAAGTTATAATTAAAATCGGTGGAGGTTACAGAAGTTTTCTATTTATTTTATTTCGGATTTTTTAATTATAATCCATTAATTTCAGACAATACCTATACCTATGTCCCGAGTATAAAATCTTGTTCAAATTGGGATGAGAGTGAATAAATTTTAATTGTTTACAAAATGTTATCTTTATACCATTTCCAAAATTAATATAGGTCATTCTTGTATTTAATCAATATCGGAGACGCAAATACTTCTTCTGTGTAAAATTTCAAAAAAATGGTTAAGAATAATATAACAGAAAGATATATTTATGATAAACGAAATTATTTTTAATGTCATGTTCGCTTATCTTTATATATAAATTTCTTCTGTACGTGTGTATGTCACTGAACTCCTCCTAAACGGTTGGACCGATTTTGATGAAATTTTGTGTGAGTTCCAGTGGATCCGAGAATGGTTTAGATTCACAATTGGACCCGGTAGGTGGCGCTACAGTTAACTTTTAGGATTTTTTTAAATTATCAAAGCAGGACAACGTCCGCAGGGACCGCTAGTAATAGATATATATCATGAAATGTTGAAAACAAAAACTATTGAAAGAATTACAGATTTATTTAGGTAAATATAAATATTAATGTTAATTAGAAGTACGCTTCTGAGCCAAAAGTTATTTTATATATTACTAGCTTCTGCCCGCGACTTCGTCCGCGTGGATAAGTTACTTTGGGCTAACGCTAACACGCAGCGGAAGCTCTCAAAAGGAAAAAAACAACCCGATTTTGAAACATTCTTCATTGGTGATTTGCTTCTATTGATCTTAGCGATATATAAGCCAATATAATGCCAAAAATGCTAATATAATGCCAAATGAGCTATTTAACACTGAAATTTTTTTTAAATCGTACCAGGAGTTCCTGTGATTACCGCGTTCAAGCAAACAAGTTCTTCAGTTTTACAATATTATTATAAATATTTGTTAGTATCTACACGTCGGAGGCTTGAACCTGTGGACATCGAATCGACATTCAGCTAGGCAAATCACTCAGCTACTATGATTTTATATACCATTTTTATAAATTATTCCTGCTGGCTTCTGGGTTGGCCTGACGGGTTTTTACAATTCCACCGGAGTTATTAGGCGAGCGCTTATGGCACTCAACTGTGTGGCAACTAGTTGAAGCGCACTGAAGTGGTCGAACCTCGGCTTGATCTGCTGCCTTGAATGCAACATCATGAGTGTGGAAATTGACTAGGCTAAGCTAAACGTTGATATTATATACAATGTAAACGCTATATAACGACACTCGAGTTAGTCATAAAAACGTAGAAATTACTTGATTTGGTTGGTCACGCTCACTCTAAATAACGACAACAATATGGCATTATTAAGCATTAAGCAGTAATTTATAAATTGGACAGCTACAACTATTCGGCATCCCTTTCGTTATGCTGGACTTTATACAGGTTGAACGAGTGATAAAGCAGAAGAACAAAGTACGAAAGTGACGATTATCTTCAATTAACTGCGTGGCACAGTTTGACATGCCCAAAAAGTACATTGAAAATCGACAAACCTATTTAGAAGTTAACGATAGCCTAGCTAAAACAGTACCACTTATTGATGAAGAAATTCTGGATTCACTTACCTAGCTATGTGTGTGCCTTGTTCGATTTTAAAGTGTGGAATAACATCTCATTGTGTGTGCGTTACAATACCAATAGAGACCTTGATATATTTGCATCGATTTAGAGAGTCTACACCGCAAGTAACAGACCACAGACCATGTAAATATGTGTGCTATAAAATTTTTTATATTACCGACAAAAATAAAGCAAATAATAAATGTAAATACTATAACACAATAAGAGTTTTATACTAAAAATATTACAATTTTTATAGGTGCTGCGAAGGTAGAGCGTACCGAATTCGGAGTGTAATGGGTTAATTCGTGTGGAAGCTGTTTGTGGTGGGAAGCGGACGGCGCCCCGCCTCCTTGTTTTTCTTACAAACGAAATTATTACGAGAATAAAATATTTTACTGTCTGTCAATTCGGCTGGTTCACTCGAATACTTCGCGAGATATTAAACAGAGGTTCAAATTTTATTTGTCGAGCGATTGTTCGAGCGAGTTACCTTTCGATGTGATGGTAATTGCTTTAAGCGTGGAATATATTCGAAGTTCGATTTATGTAGCTCTAAAATGATTGCTTAAATATTTATAATCCTAAAATTAATTGGTATTTAGCAGTATGAATAATTCTATAATAATGATTTTCGAGTTGATTACTATACCTTTATTATATTTAATTCTTCATTAACGTAATTATTTGCTTTGAAATAAATTAATATATATGTTAAATAATTTTTATATTATAATATTTAATTATTTCCTATAATTAAGTGTACGCATATATTTGTAATTTTTTTTAATCCATAAAAGTTTTTACAAATTCTTCTATTAATCAAAGAGAGATACTTTTCAAAAACGATTTCGAATAAGTTCCGTCTATAATTAAGTTGAATATAAAAACTTATCAAATCGAAAATCAAACAGCTCATCGGAAAATTCATTTTCCAAACGTCACGTCATCATTGTATTTAAACTCTATGATCATATAACATTTTTCTAAAGAATTTATAAGTAGTTTACTTATACATTCCTTGCATTTTTCTTACTTATTCCATATTTCCTACAAAATAAAAAAGTTATTCTAACAATAATGTTACAAAAAAATGTTTAAAAAAAGTCGAAAATAAAAAAAAAACAAATATACAGATAATTTTATGGTAAAAACTCTTTCATAGTAAGTTGGTTGGTGATCTATTTTATTTGGATTAGTTACGTAACGGTATTCGATCTATTTATACTTATTACCAGTTGAAGACATTTTCTTAGTTTTTAGCGAACTATCCATTGATTTCTAAAGCCACATTTTTAATAGTAATAAGTCTATAGTTATTAATAATTAACCTTATACAGTTGAGGAAATTATAGCTATTTTAATACAGTACAGCAGTGAATTTTTTTTATCAGAACCCTTTCATGATGATAATGATAAGAAACGAAAGCCTGCATTACTTTCCGACTTTTTTTATTATAGCTCGGCAAAGTGACTGTACTGTGCCTGACTTGTCCCGCACAAAGTTTCACGGCGTTATATATATAAAGTAAGCGAATTATAATTTACAAGCATTCATAGCACACATATAGCGAACTTATAGATTCACAGTTCCATTTGATTTTATTCTTTACTAGCTTCTGCCCGCAACTTCGTTCGCGTGGAATAGTTACTTTGGGCTAATGCTAACACGCAGCGGAAGCTCTGAAAAGGAAAAAAAAACATTTTGAAACATTCTTCATTGCTGCTCCGTTGTTATTGGTCTTAGCGTGATAATCTATAGCCTATAACCTTCCTCGATAAATGAACTATCTAATAATGAAAGAATTTCTTAAATCGGACAGTAGTTCCTGAGATTAGCGCGTTCAAGCAAACTTGTCAGTTTTATAATATTAGTATAGTACAAAAATATAGATTTACAAAAAATAACAGTGATGTCTGAATTGTTCTATGCTTAGTATTAATTGAAGCTAAATATTAATTATCTGCTATTGTCGAAGACTGGTTTGAAATGTATGTGCTACTATGTATCTCTAAGTATAAGATGGCGGTGCTTCCACAGTCAAACCTTGGGTAGTCTCTCCTAATTATAATCATTATATATTGCGATGCAGAGTAATATGTTATAATGTAATAAAAATCTCATCTATAAATTAATGAGTATGCAACATCGTAAAAGAGAAGCGATTCTAATTGGTGCATTGTAGAAGGCCGCGGGACGCCATGCCGCGCCGTGCCAGTTGCGTTCATTTAGCGGCGCGGCTTTGTCCGTATACCCATGCTTGCTAATTAACTATGAAATTAATTGACGCGGTAAAGTTTCCGAGTGAAACTTGAATTAATTGGTACGTCCGACTTGGGCCTAATTAGGGGCTTCATGGTTTTCAGAGCAGCGCTTGTCGGGAACTATGAAAACATACGAGAGTTTCCTGAGTTCGTATGGGTTTTCACGTATAATGTATACAAGGATTCTATAGAACGGGTTTAATTACTTGATTTTTATTATTATATTTAATTTGTATGGATTTCTTTCAATGTTTTAATTGCATTGATGAAAAATGAAAACGTAAACTAATTGATGCCTTCTGGCAAGATTTTGTATCTAGTTACATTTTTTTTAGTAAGGTCATCCTCATTACCAACAGAAGCACGGCTTATAGATAAGTATATGTATAAATTAGTTGTACGTAAGGTGCCGCCACGAGGGTTTATTGTGTAATCAATACTTTTGTATATTCGATAATTTTGTAGGCATTGTTATTATTTTTTGGAGCCATATATTTTTCTAAATGCCATATATCTACTACCTACTGTCCTCGGCAAAGTTTTTGATCGTTCTCAAGAAAGTTGCACAGAACTATTAATAAATATTATATGAATATCAAAACAACTCATAGATAAATAAATGATATATTTAGATTCCTATAACACCAGATTAGGCCCCCCTCGGCAGCGGCTCAAACCTAGGTCCGTTCCCTCGACGTGGAGCCCTTGAGTGCACCGCTCGCGCGATACAGTGACACAAAATCTTACAACACTGCGACAACGTTACACATATCACCTCCATACACGTGCACGCATACGCGCTTACACATGAAAGTAGAAGGGTTTCATTATTTTTCCCTTATCAAAATGAAATAGTTTAGAAAATTATCCGATACGAAATATATATAAGAGTTGTTGAGGTATGTATGCTTGGTACATATATATGTTTCAATAACTCATACATGTATGAATAGTTAGCTTAGCTTAGGTTAGCTCAGATAGGTCGCGAATTGCATGTATCAGGCAACAGCCCAAGCCGAGGTGTACCGTGCACCCTTGAGCTAGTTGGCAAATAAAATCGGCTGAGTGTCTTAAGCGCTCGTCTTAGTAGCCCGGTGAAGCTGTCAAGACCTCGATAAATCAATACCGTAGTTCAAAAAAAAAAGATTCTTATAATAATATTTTAACTTTATTTTGTACTGACTGTTCCCACGACTCCGTCCTCATGGAACCTAATATGAAAAATCAGTGACTAATAGAATCATCTGGATGTGTTAAGTCCATTTACTTATCTATCTTTCTCCCTCACTTATTCGTGTCGTCATTAAAATTACAATAACTTTTAATAGAGTTAACTGATGTTAATGACACTAAGACTAAATGTTACTTAGGCATATGCTTTATGATTTTCTCGGTCAGGTTTTATCGTGAACGCATTACCTTGGCAGTGGTGCGTGTTCAAACAAACAAACAGATAGATAGGCATTTATAAAAATGATTGAAATGTATTTTATTACTTATTCCAAGACGTCTGCAACAATTTTTTTCACAAAAATGTACAAAGTCCAGACCCGTTAGATTTACATTTTTATTAGATACTAGCTTCAGCCTACGTGGATTAGTTACTTTGGACTAACGCTAACACACAGCGGAAGGTCTCAAAAGAAAAAAAAAACGATTTTGAAACATTCTTAATTGGCGCTTCGCTCACACTGGTCTTAGCATGATGATATATATCCAATAGCCTTCCTCGATAAATTAGCTATGTAACACTGACGGATTTTTTTCAAATCGGACCAGTAGTTTCTGAGATTAGCGCATTCAACCAAATTAGTTAAAGATCTAGACTATTCTCTCGTATTTAATTCGAGCCGTCATTCAAATTACAATAACTTATGGTAGAGTGGATCGATTTTAATGAAACAAAGATTAAGTTACTCCCGAAGATATGCTTTATGATTTTTTTGAGGTTGATTGAGGTTTTATTGTAAACTCAGTGCTTTAGCAGTGATGCGTGTTCATACAAACAGACAGACAGATAGACAGACAGACATTTCTAGAAATGATTGAAATGTATTCTGTTACTTATTCCTAGACACCTGAAACAATTTTTTTCACGAAAATCGAAAAAGTACAGACACGTTAGATTTACATTCTTATTATATGTCTATATATAGACTACATTTAAGTTTTGGCTATATGTATTATGCGTAAGCCTGAACTTATGGCTATATTCAGAGCAGACTAAAGATTGATGAGGATTTTAATGCTATTATCTTATATGATAGACTTTCATCAGACGTTCACATCGTTATAATACAGAGAATCTCTTGTCTGTTTTGTATACATGGAGACCGCTTTTGAATTACAGAACTACGCGTATATAGCATACATATAAAATCCCTTCCAATACAATACAATTTAATTTAATGATCAATTGGACGAGGCTCGCAATCACATTGTATCGCGTGGATTTTAATTGACCGATAAATCAAAACGAATATCATTGGTCGAGACGTCTTGAATAAATTGTGACAAAACGGTTGGTGTGTACACTACATCGATCAATTTGTGCTTTCTCAACGTGCAAGCAATTTATTATGGGAAATGACGGTGTCTTTCTTCGCGTAGGTTTTTAGTAAATTCAATTATCCCCGAATAGTTCCGTTTTTTACTTTTTCGTTATTTTCATGATAATTGCATTATTCTTCTGAAGTGGTATAACTTATTTAGACGCGTTGAACGATTTATAAAAAAGAATAAATAAATATATTTGGTGGAGGAAAAACTTATGGATTCGCGTCACCGATGACGTCTACATGCTCGTGACGTATTGCGCTTGTGTAGCTCATCATATCTTTGATTAATTAATAAACTGTATGAAAGTGCGTAATATATTATTGCTGGGAATGCCAATATGTAAACAAGACTAATGTTAGTAATTTCAATTCACAAATTATGATATTTAAATATTTCAAACTATATATATATATATATTATATTTAAATATTTCAAGTAGAGCTTGTATTTTTGGTTCTTTCTTGGAAAACTCGAAATAATAGAATAACTGTATATCCTATTGTTTTCAGTTTTCACTTCTGTCGGCAGTCATTACGCTTGCCTGGATATTTTTTTAAAAATATATGAAACATAAAAATGATTACCGTGGGTTATCTGTTGGATATAGACATATACTGTCGATGCATTTATTTTAATTGTAAAAGCGTCCTCCCCGGATTATTCCCAAAACACGCGTAGCCTGGGGTCATAGAATAAAAAAGTGCTTCAGGAGTTTTCCGCTGCACGGGAGTCGAGTGCAATCCGCGTAATGTCATCGTAAAGTAATTTACTCCGCTCGGAAAAACTGTGTTTAAGAATTTAAAAGATGTCAACGATTTAACACTATTTCCCAAAAAACTGTTAATAGTTTTACTAAGTCTAAAGCATGGGACAACCAGTTTGTCACAGTTTCTAGTATTTACATTATGCCGGTTTTTAACGAAACCTTTGCCTATGCTAGCGCCATTTTGGTCTTGGAAATATTATTTAATGCTTAGAGCTTGGACACTTTTTCAATATTCCCCTCTTATGAGATAGTTCTCCTTACCTCAACCCTTCATATTTTCAGCGCAGCACGCTCCGCCATAATTGAAAATGTAATCAAGAAGAAAAAGGAGTTCTAACAAGGGGGCCACCATTTTGTTAGGACATTAAATAATCTGGACGATTGGTTGTCAAAAATTTTAAAAAGTAGAGTCCAGTTAGCCGCTCTCCTACACTATGTAAATATATATTCATTAAACTGTATAGTGAGTAAGGTATTTAAGTGACCGTCACGTCTGTGTAACAAAATTTTATTTATCTGAAGGAAAATAAATAGTTCGCGTGCGTCGTAAAGGTCTCGCGAGGGTATAAGGTCTGTCCCGGGGCGAAGGTATCCCCATAATTAACATACATTATGTATTATCTTGAATGACCGAGTGCGATCGATATAATTACAAGTTGTACGACGGTTTGTTCGGTTGAAAAACATTAATCAATACTTACCCGCGGTATTAATACGTGTTAGAGATGTTTATTACATATATTTATAGCGGATGAATTGTGTTGTTTCGTGTCTATTATCAGTTAATTTGTTTTGTTTGTGTCGTATCGTTGTATTCTTATAATCGTGTGGTGAAGTTCCGAGAAATAAAAGATAATGTAACATTACTTCTATGTTACGTTAGATGTGCTTTTAGGAACTGAAGAGTACCAAGATAAAGTTGATTGTATAAAATTCTAAACAGATTCTCTATACTATGATCGTAGTAACGTAGAGATTAAGGCAAAATACTCTATTTAACACGTTCCCTGCCACGCAATTCTTACCTGACAGATCCTTCAGGCCATTTGATATTATGAAAAAAATAGATTTAATATTATACCTTTTTTCGAATTGTTTACGCCTTTTGGCCTGACGGGTCTTCACAGCTTTACCGGATTACATCACGTATTATGATACAATATTACGTTAAAACATCATACATACCATGACATGAGTAATTCTTTCGTTTTCAATAGATATCATATCATGTTTCACCGGTGGTACACGTGTAAGTACCACCATCAGCGAAGTGGGTAAGCGCGATACATCGTCGGCGTCATCGTCACGTACCATCAGGTGAGCTTGTGGCCAAGCGCGTAACTGTTGAACATAAAAAAAAACTTAAAAATGAAGTAATGATTGCTCAGTGGTAAACGTATTGGGAAACTTAGTCGATCGATGTATGTTCAAATTCTTGTAAATAAGCAAGCTTTAGAAGGAAACATCATGGAAATCTGTAGGTTGGTGGTAGGTTTTTTTCTAAGCCTGTCTGGCTAGTTACCATCCTTAAGTTGATAATGTATTCCCAAGTGCCTATAGGTTTGTTCTCGCAGCTGCACTTGAGAAGCAGTTATCCTTTTAAGTTAGCGTGCTTACCATCTTTGACCACATGTTTGATAGATTAAGTGAGATTGAGCTCGCAAATTTTAAACCTCTAAATTATAAAAAAAAAACGGTAATTTTATACTGGAAGAACTGTCTAAGTACATATATTCAGAAGCTATGAATAAAAAAAGCTTTATTGCCTACTACCGGAAATCTTCTATACATAAAATAAGAATGTAAATCTAACGTGACTGTACTTTTTAGACTTTTGTGAAAAAAATTGTTGCATGTGTCTAGGAATAAGTAATAGAATACATTTCAATTTATTTTTAGAAACGATAGAATCTCACCAAGAAAATCATAAAGCATATCCTAATGTTAGTCACATTTAATCTTAGTTTCATTAAAATCGGTTCACTCTATCAAAAGTTATTGTAATTTTAATGAAGACGCGACTTAAGTACGAGAGACTAGTAGATAAGTAAATGGACTTAATACATTGACATGATTTTATTGATAACTATTTTTTACATTAGGCTCCATGCGAGCGCAGTGAAATTAATCTATGGTTTATATATTTGAATCAAGTTTTAGATAGGATTGTCTTGGAACAGACCAAATGCCAATTTATAGCCAACAACATATTTTAGCCCGGAATACAACAGCATTAACGTTATTGCTTTACATCAGACATTATAATCGAGATGATACTACCACAATCAAAGCCTTTACTCGTCGAACACCTAGAAATACTTTTCTACGTCAAAAGCCTCTATAAGTCGAATCTTCTAGGACACGAATTATTTCACTCCACTCTTGAATTTCGACTTACCGAGGCTCCACCGTATTTGTACAAAACAAGCTCATATTTTATATCATGTCTCGTTTCGAAATTTTACAATGTTGATATTTTTAAATAAATATTTATTTATTTAATATTCATGTTGAGTTTGTAGGGAAGAGAGCTTTCAACTCGGTCGCACAAACTGAATAGCGGCAGGTGTACCGCCGCGTCGGGTCCCAGCATCCTTGTTCCAATCGTTTGCCGAATGAGATCTCTCTAATAACTCCTTTCACGTATTTATTTCCGAGTATTTAAACTGTGCACAGATAATGAATACTTTCATTGCATTACTATTTTTCGACTATACTGTATGACCGATCAACATAAAAATTGGCTCACCTAAATTTATTTGGATTAAATTGAAGATTTAAATACGTAGAAAAATAATTTAAAATATTAGGAACGGCTCAAATTGTATTTAGCTTCTTTTGAAATATAACAACTCACTTTACAAAAGCGTTCTAATTTTGTACTTTTACTTCATATGAAGTACTTTAAGTGTGCCAATTTTTATTGACCTCTGTACGCGCAATGTCCTTAAAAAGTGTACAATTTTTTTTCGCGTATAATTTAATGATAGTCATACCCTACATTTGTTATACCAGAATCTCACCTCATGTGAACCAAGTCTAGTGAGTCTAGCTATCAAATGGGGCTGTTGGAACATTTCATGAATTATCCTTGACAAATGATCTTGAATTTGAGGGCACCTGGGACAAAGCAATAATTTCATGACACAAGGCTTTTTCTTGCATCGAAAAACTAAGCTTTTTAGGGTTCGATGCGATATTGAATAGGATGTTGTCCAGACTATAATATTATGACTTCAAACATTTTCTGTAATAAAATCATGCAAATAAGTTGCATGCTACGATGTAAGTGTGAAGAGGTCTCTAATGAGTGCCTCGAAGACTGTTAGAACACTGGCGACATCTCGTTAGTAAGTTTTCAACGCCGCTCTAACAAAATGAGCTCTAGTTTTTCTCTTATAATAAAATTCAAATAACTTGTAGCTAATCTTATTATTTCTAAACATATTATTATAAATGAATAAAATATCATAATGGTTCAATTTCTGCGTGGGATATCCACCATAATATATTGCTTTTAATAACATGCCCGAAGTCTAAGTTTCTGATTAACAACTATGAATAAACCTTGATAACCAGATTATGTTATTAGATTATCATAAGGTGTTGCATAACAGACCATAGGTGGTTTTCACGCGGCCAGCCCTATATGGCTCTCTGCCATATTAGGAATTAAAGTTAGTTCTGCACATCACAACGGCGAACGCAGGTTTGTATCCTTGCAACTGAGCCGGGGCTTTCGGTGAAGGAAATGACACCAAATATCATGAAATTTATATCGCGTAATTTATAGATAGGTCATTTATGACATGCAACATCTTAAGATGGCAATTTATTAAACACGGCGGGAGTGACTGATATATATAATATATATGCAAATGCTAGAACAGATATATAGCCACTTGATGACAGCTTTTCAACATGAGGATGGTAACTAGCTAGACAGACATTAAATATCTTATTTTATATATTTAATAAGTTTTCCTTCACCCAACGTTCTAAAGTCACATTCATATTATCGTGTCGATATATTACATCTGTCTTGTGAAGGCTGGCTTAGTTGATCGTGTGTTTGGGTACCACGTCTGAGGGCGCAGGTTCGAATCGTGGTAGAAATTCTTCTTAAGTCCGTCTGACCGCTACCACCTTCAAGTTGTAAATCTGTCGCCGAGCACCTGTGGGTATGTTCCAGCAGCTGTACTTAAGATCCAGTCCCCTTTAGGTTTAGCGTATTTAGCAGCTTAGTCCACATCGTCATTTAACTTCAGATGAGATTATAAACAAACGTTAAATCTTACAAAGTATTAAAAAGGTTCTTTGTTCATATCCCTAACTATAATACTTCAGACGTTATAAATAAATAGCAGTTATATTTTTGAAATAATAATGCACATTATTATTTTTTACTAGCTCACACCCGCGTCTCCGTTGTTGTTTATTATTTTAGAAATATATATTTTATGTATAGAGGGAGGGATAAACAAATAAAAAATTGATAGCAAAAATATATTTTACTTACAAAACTCTTTACAATGTTATCCGTTTACTTCCCCTCTCCTGCGCATGTTCACCACAACGTTTGCACCACTTTTCCCTTAACGAATAGTGTTTAAAAGATCGTAGTTTCTTAGAACTTCGTACTAGACTGGCGGGCTCAGCGAATATAATTCTGCCTTGATTACTGTGAATCTAAATCATTCTTGAATCCACCTGAACACACACAATTTTTTTTATCAAGATCTGTCCAACCGTTTAGGAGGAGTGCACATAAACACGGACAGAAAATTTATATCATTACATAGTATAAAACAAAGTCCCCTACCGCGTCTGTCTGTCTGTCTGTTCCCGATAAACTCAAAAACTACTGAACGGATCTTCATGGGGTTTTCACCAGTGGTTAAAGTAATTCATGAGGAACGTTTTGGTATATAATTTGTCAAGGTTTTTTTATTATCAGAGCGGGACATCGTCCGCCGGGCCCGCTAGTATGCGTATAAAGATGAAGATGTCGTGTTTATTTTTTTTTTAAGTGACTATAGGCCTCAGGTGCCTTCACAGCTGTACCGGACTACTAAGGTAAGCGCTTATGGCGGTCAGCCGCTTGGCAACAAACTCAAGGGTGCCAAAGTGGACGTACCTCTTGGCTCGGGATGTTGCCTTTGGTTAAATTGTTTAGGTAAGTAGCAAGTATCTAAGAAGTAAAACCAAAAAGACTTAATCGAAATCCATGCAGTACTTTTTGGTGATGCGCATACAAGGGCAGCCTTCAAAATTTATATTTATATAAATGTAAACTTTGTACTAATATTATATAAGGATTCATTCATTCAAGTTCATACACTTTTTTCTATTGATATACATTATTGCTCTATAGAGATTTCATTATTACTAGTGCATGTGATAATTAGCCATTTTTGCTAGCGCTTCTAAAAAAAATCTCACCATTACCTATTTTTTTTATATCTTATATGCTTTATTTTAGAGACACGAGATGTCAGCAATCCGAAGAACTTGGCAATCGTCGTAGCATTTAATGGTTTACAATAAAATCTCTAAATTTAGAATGTCGCGGTCGTCAGATAATAATATGTAAATTCATTTGTTTTACGAGATATTTGTCGCCGATTGTACTCGACGCGGCGTGGGTTTGCGCTCACGAGGACTTTAAGGGCCAACTAAATAACATTTCGAATACAACGGACAACACGGCGATTTGTTAGCCGTGTGACAACAATAACACAACAATCCTACAACAATAAGCCATTAGACAAGTTGTGGAAATTTTCCGGTCGTTTCCGATTCACGGTTTTGTAATGGCTATTCGTCGGAGCCATAACACTGAGCGCTTCGAGTGAGGTCTGCGGCCCTACGAGACCTGGTACCGCGGAATTGTGTATTTATGATACATTTGTAGTGTATTTACTGCCCGTATTATGTGAGAGATTTATTGGGTGCCGCGTAATTAGCACGCTTTTAGATTTACGATCCGTCCGGGAACAGTCGGGGCCAGATTATAATTGGTCTCTACTAGACACTAATGAGGCGTTTGAACTTGTCTCGGCTATTTATTGATGAGTTTAATTCTGTGTACGGGTTGAACAAATTTGAAGCAATATTTTTAATATACAATATGCTATTTTTTTTAAGAATAACTATACTTTTGCCAGTTAAAAACTATAGAAGAAAGTTAGAATATTTCCTCTGCAAAACCCGTAATAGATAGAACTACCAATTTTGTAAAAGTTGTTAACTAAAGACAGTATCATGGATATAGCAATATATGTATAGTGTATCCGTATAGTTTATTATTACTAATATTATAAATGTGAATGTAAGTTTGTTTGTTTGTTTTTTTTTATATATTATAGGAGGCAAACGAACAGACGGGTTACCTGATGGTAAGTGATCGCCGCCGTCCATAGACACTAGCAACATTAGGGGAGTTGCAAGTGCGTTGCCAGCCTGTGTTTGGGGGAGGGAAGAGTGGGGGAAGGAGGAGGGGGGAAGAGGAGATGGGCCTCCGGCGCACTCACTGACCGAACGAAACGCAACAATGCAAGCACTGATACTTCACGTCGGTATTCTGTGAGAGGGTGGTACTACCCCGGGCAAGTTGACCCATTCATGCTGAAACCAGTTGTAGCTTCAGCGTGGCTCAACGCTTTACGCATTCACGCGTTAACAACTCAACCGATCATTATGAAGTCTTACATATATTTTGTTAGGAGCACAAAAAACAGGAGTAGCTATACATACACATATACATAGGTCCAGCTGGTATGAAATATGATTAGTCCTAAGACATAATTTATATACGTAGGTTATGTGAACTATAATGTTCGACTCTATAATATTGTTAGATTCTATCTTATAATGGAAACACTGTCACAGACGTGTAGGCATCAAAAGAATAGTGGGTAGTATGACTAACGGGGGTCCACCGCTGTCATTATGAACAATTCTCGACACTACTCACTCTAACACGATCCTAATAAGAGTAAGCGACACATATACAGTCAATCTTTTATAGTCGTAACTGTCGTAAGTCGTAAGTTAAAAATTGCCTTTATTTATCACTAACTCCTACCCGCGATTTCGTCCGCGTAGATACTTTCGGCTAACTAACTCCTATTCCCCCAAACTCGGGTCGGCAACGCACTTGCGACTCCCCTGGTGTTGCTAGTGTCTATGGACGACGGTGATCACTTACCGTCAGGTGAACCGCCTGTTCGTTTGCCCCCTATAACATAAAATAAAATAGCGAAATGTGTATTGAATGCGACGTTTTGATTTCACCTTATCGCGTTAATTAATTTAATATTTAAGAGTATTATTAATATTTAAGAGTATTAAAGAAATACGATAGATCTTGTTTAATTTTGTGAGCGATATAACTATATAAAATCGATGTTTATATGTCATAAATTAGTATAAATCGGTGAGGGCGAGTGCGCCGGCGCCGCGGGCTCGCGTAAATCACGCGTAACCGCTTATTAAGTTGTTCCGAGCGCCATGTTTGTAGCCCACGCGTGCCCGCACTCGTGCATCGAGTCCACGCCCTTATGTTCTCTTTCCGTTTTAACATCGATACATTCTTAGTCAGGACTTTAGTGGTCAATAAAATATTGGCATATCTCAGACATCTTCGTGAACGTCTCAGATTCTGATTCCGGTTTATGAGTTATTATTTAGTTTCTTTTCCTTATAAGTTGAGATTATTATGTATACTGAACGTAGATTACTGAACAAGTTTTTAAAAAAATACTAAAAATCATACGCTTTTCTAACTTGTAATATGTTTTGTGGTCCATGGACTACAACTGAAAAGTTACTTTGATGCGAAGAAAAAAGGTCTTTTCGCAGTTGAAAGCGATGAGTATTAGAGAAAAAACTGCCTTCTATATCGACTATCTTGTAGTAAACCTCTAATAATGTATCACTACATACTATAAAACAAAGTCCTCTGCCACGTTTGTTTGTTCGCGATAAACTCAAAGACCACAACGGATTTTCATGCAGTTTTCACCAGTAGATAAAGCGATTCATGAGGAAGGTTTAGGTATATAATTCGTCAAGTTTTTTTTTATTATTGGGGTGCGGGCGGGCCCACTAATATATTATAAATCTTTGGTATAAATTTAATAAGACACAAAATTCTACAAGGAGATATACATATAAGAATTAATCGAAAAACTAATAATAAAGTACCTTTTCAGGTATTAATAATGTTTTGTAGATAATCTATACTAATATATAAAGCTGAAGAGTTTGCTTGTTTGTTTGTTTGGTTGAACGCTAGGATCTCAAGAACTAACAGTCCGATTTGAGAAAACCCTTCGGTTTTAGATAGCTCATTTATCGAGGAAGGCTTTTATAGGCTATATATCATCACGCAAAGATCAATAGGAGCGGAGCACCAATGAAGAATGTTTCAAAATCGGGCACTTTTTTCCTTTTGAGAGATATCGTTAGCGTTAATATTATTACGTTGCCATGGTAACGTGGTAAGTTTCTATCGCAAACGTTTTCAAAGTTTATTTTGTTTTCCTATTCAAAATTTGTTATCTATTACGTATTATAAAAATAAAGTTTGTGTATGTACAATTAAAATAACAACTTTTTGATGAATGAATATGGCTACAAATGACCAAAAAATTTTTTTTTATATTATTATATTTTGTCTGTTTGTTCCGGGTAATCTCCAAAACGGCTGGACCTATTTTAACGGGAATTTTATTGGCAGATAGCCGAAATTATAGCGGTTGACATATTGTACTTTATTTGTCCGCGGCTTCGTCCGCATTGCTATTTCCACAATGGTTGGACCGATTTTCACGGGGTGTTCACTGGTAGATAGCAGACCTCATAAAAAGTAATTTAGAATTTTTTTATTCGCCTTCGGCCGCAGTGCAATATCCGTAATGTTTGAACTGATTTTCACGGGGCTTTCACTGGCAGATAACTCACCTTATAATATTCCTTTCTTATTATATAACCAATATTCTACTATCTCCTAATCGGTTGGACCGACTTTCACGGGACTTTTACGGGCAGATAACTAGCGAGCTCGGAAGACGTTGTCCCGCCCCGATAATAAAAAGAAAACCCTGAAAAATTATACTTAAACCTTCCCCATGAATCATTCTATCTATTGGTGAAAACGGCATGAAAATCCGATCTGTAATTTTTGACTTTATCGCGAACAGACAAACAGACAGACCAGAGGACTTTGTTTTACACTATGAAGTAATAACCTGTGCATTCGTTCGTGTGAATTTATTAAAAATAGTTTGTTTACTGTAAACAAGTGCGTGAGACGTGCGCTGTACTGGACTCCAAGAATAAATGTATGTAATTTGAATTATATTATCATTTTTGTCAATTTGGCGGCCATTTTGTTTTATTTACCGCATTTGCATCTACATAACTCAGTGATTATAGCAACGTATAAGAATAATACAATTATATCGACATTATGGGCATGTTATGTCTATATAATAAAAAAATTAACACATATTGTTCGATAATGTATAGTTTAAAATTTTCATTACTTTCTTATATAGTGTTAATGAGCACTGAGGGTGGTACATAGTAGGTTAAAGTTCCAGGTATGTTGCTGATGATAAATCCCATCCCATTCGATATACTATTCGTATTCACATATCTAATGTAAACGTTACATGTTACAGTAGATGGCGTAATGTAAAATTGTAAGTAGGTGTGTACATTACAGAAATGCTTTTTCAAAAACATTTGTAACTATGACACCATAGTTATTTAATACATTTAAAAAAATGCGTGCGGAGCCGCGGGGGACAGATAGTAATGAATAAAATAAACATCAGGACACACTTTTAACAAAAAATCTGGTATCGTATATCTGATACCCAACTCAGAATTCTGTTGTCCATACAAATTAATGTAAGGGAATATAAGCTTGACAGGTCTTAACTCACTGGTAAGACTAACCAATAGAACTTTATAGTGTTATCTGAAGATATCTTTTCATGCCACAAAATTCCTTATGAAGAATTGATTTGTCAAAAGAACCATGATCTCCTAAACTAGGTTAAGATAGGAGAGGTCATTCTCATACTCTCGTATGTATGCCTCATGACGTTATCCAGCAATACCTACAATTCCAGTTCCGAGTCTAAGCATCAGTTGTATTATACGAAGCAATATCTGTGAAAGTTGTGATCCTTTGTATAGAGTCAGACAACAATGAGCTATTTCGAATTAGCTATCGATTTATCTTCGAATGGTTTTGAGCACCGTTGTGAGTCCCGCCCAGTATAGAACGACATGTCGAAAGCGCTTGCTAGAGATGGGGTGTTGATAATTTTACTTGTGACAAAGTTATAACAAGTTATTTTTTTATTGGTTATATGAAATATTTGTCATTTCTTTGGTTAGCCGTTGTTAGTTTTTTTAATTGATGAAGGCGTTACTTTACAGAAGTCCATTATTAAGTATAAGAGTTCATATTCCTTTCACCTGCAATTGATTGGCCGCTGCTATGTCTCGCTTTTTTTTTTTAAATTGAATTGTCTTGCTAAACGGAATATCCAACTTTTATTATCATCGATTGATTGATTACTCCATTTGTCGCTGCGAAGTTCAATATACGTGTAACAGTACAGCGGACAAAAATTTGTTACTCTTTAGCACCACCAGAGGCGCACGTGAAGGGGAATGAAAACGACAAGTTCCTGCGGATTTGGTTTGTTTTTATTGACATTTAATATTTGTGAGACAATTACCTGAAAAATTGAATCTGCAACTAGCAAGGAGCGAAGCATCAGTAATTGAAATAACAAAAAAATAATAATTAAACGTCTCACTTAACACTTTTATCCTTCGTTAGCGGACGGCTCATTTACATATCATTTGATTTACAAAGAAAAATGTTTTATTTAAGCTCTTACGGATTACTTGCTCCAATAACTATTTCTATAGTAATATTATATTTAAGTAAATATTTGTGTTTCATTTCGTAATCTAATAATCATTTTTTATTTTATTTTAAAGATTATTACTGCTGCATGAAGGTCGGGTAACTTCAGTGCTGTAACAAAAAAAACGGCACATTTTTAGTACTATACAGAGAACTTTTGTATTATCTCCGAAGTCACATTCCACGATATTCTTTTAAATGAAACTATATTACGTAAGATGTTACCAATATTACATAAAATAATATCTAATAAACCATAGTTACGAATAATAAAATAAAAACACTTATAAAACAGACTAAGAACTTAACATACATTCCAGAAATTAATTTATATCAATAAATTCTTCATATAATCAAAGGAAACAACTTTGTTTATAACGGTTATAACTATAGCAGAATAACATATTAATGGCTGATAACGCGAGAACGTTAAAAGTTATTAACTCTGTTATGTCGTTTCAAGGTACAACCTTAGCAAAGGTATGCACCATAAAAACACCATAACGAATACGATTTATACTATTTCTAGGTACCGGCACTTTAATATGACAGTCATTTGCATAATTTTTTTTGTATGTACTTTATATACAAGCTCGTTGGGATGAAATCATCACTGACTTTTTAACTAACAAGATTCTATACTTAAAGAGTCATTGTAATAAAGTGCGGAGTAGATGTGATATCATCAAAACGTTAATATTACTTATGACGTCATAATTTCTACGCCGACCTGCTGTGTGACGTCATTAGAGAGGTTTTTCGTATTCCACTGGAGGATAATAAGTTATGAAGTATATACAGGGTGTATTTACAAATGGATCCGATGCGGAGAGGTTAATTATTATGACACGTGAACGAGATCAGTCGCAGTCTAGTTTATGGCAAGTGATACTCGGCTCGGATTTAAACTTAGAGAGGCTCTAGACTACGAATAATGATTTTAAAAAAATTAGATTTATCTTGTAAATTCTCTTTCGTTAAAGTAGAAGTAATTTAGCTATTTATCAATTCCTAAGTGTATTTTCTTGGATAAAAGTTGACTTATGTCCTTTTCTGTAGCGCTGTCAACGTATTTAAAAGTACGTTCAGTAGCTAAGGCATTGAAAATGTCACAAATCTCACATTCGTCTTTATAATATTGGTAAGGACTACCAAAGATAAGGGAGCAAGGATATCATATAATAATTATATACATTTTATTAATTAAATAAACATATGATCATGGGCTGTACAATATCAAAATTACATGTACACAAGCCACTATACTACGCGTCATGCTTACTAGCATGTCATGACGCGAAACTATAGTTATAAGTTTACTTCCTGCTAAAATAAATAACACACAACGCGCCTAAAGAAGTTGTCACTTCATAAGTGAATGTGGCTTTTCTTTGCAAAAGCTAGTAGTGTTATTTTATACTTATTAGACCAAGTATAAAGACTCTTATTAGACATATTTTTAGTGAAAAGTTTCATGCAGGGGTCCCGGAGTTAAAGTCTTTGCTGCCCTTCTCCTAAATCAGACCCTGCACCGAGCTATTGTGTTGCTGTGACATGATAATATGTATTATCTAATATATAAAATTCTCGTGTCACAGTTTTCGTTGCTATACTCCTCCGAAACGGCTTGACCGATTTTGATGAAATTTTTTGTGCTTATCCGGTATCTATGAGAATCGGCCAACATCTATTTTTCATCCCCCTAAATGTTAGGGGTAGTCCACCCCTAAACTTTATTTTTTATTTTTTAGACAAAATTTTTAATTTCTATTTTTTTATGATACAACATACAAAAATACATACAATCCTCAATTTTCACCCTACTACGATCAACCCTTATTTTTTAATAGCCATAGGTAATAACCGATTTGGTGCAGACGAAGTTGCACGGGTCAGCTGGTATATTATATATACATATTATATATACACAGGATGGTGGTGGAATACAATTCTAATTTAAAAAGAAAAACAGACTCTCTGGCAGCTATTGCACTTGCTGTGAAAACTCACACTATGGACCTGTTGTCACTCTGTTGACACTCCAATATTTTCAGTTTAAAGCCCATCAGTGGTCAGAACCCTTCAACAAACTGGCACTAAATATGTTACCATTCATGTTCAAAAGCCGTTAATTTTCACATTGCCCAGCTAATCTACAGATAAACTGATTTGTTTCGTTCACGTGTGGAATTGTTGTTTTGGTGTTTGGTGTTTTTCAGTTATTTTTGCATAGGGCAAACTCTTATGGATATCTACCCCGCCGGTTAGCTGAGGCTGGGGTATGCCCGATTCGTACGGACTAAAATTCCGTGGTGTTCTTCACACACCTTTTTGGACTGGAGAGGGAATTCTATGCGTTCCATTCACTTGACCAATTTCAACTTTTTTTTCTCGCGGCGGATTCTTAGATTCCTACCTCGCTGGGCAGCGTAGGTGGGAATGCCAGATTTCGATAGGCTAAACCCTTCAGTGTTCTTCTCGCATAATTTTGCCGGTAGGGCAGGAACTAACTCTGCTGTACTTCAATCCGACCCGGCAGGTGTTGGTCACTCAGTAGGGTCCCGACTTTTAGTTTTCGCTTTAACGAAGAGAAAACTAAAACGCCTTAACCACACGGGTCCGTGTAAGAGTTGCCAGATGTCGAACATACAACTAACGTAGCGCGTCGTTACAAGGTTGATTCCATAGAAGCGATAAATTTAACTAATTTCTAAAAGTTGTAACGGATATGTAGAAGAGTATAAACAACAACATATAGGTTAATAAAACCGTCTCGGAACGCGGAAAAAGTCTTTGACTGCACAAAAATATTTGTTAGCATTTCTGTATTTTAATAAAGCGAAAAGTTTGTTTGTAGTAATATTTGTTTCTCGGCTCATTTCGGCGCTCCCACGTAGCTGGCGAGGGCAGCACGAACTGCCGGCTGCTTCTCACGTACTCATTTCCTCGAAAGTAATTCAAATGGAATCGTGTGCGCTGTTATTAAATATTTCATAACTTACCTCGTGATATTCCCCCCCCCCCCCATCCCCGGTCGACCCCCACAGGCACTGTCTCACGACAACCCCCTCATCCCCCGCGACCGCATATTAAAGTCATAAAAAAGGGTTGTTTGATCTATCCCCTAAAACAATTTACATATCTCGGCTCAGGCCGTCGCTAAATTATTTAATTAAGGGAGGCATAAGTTTTTATTATTTTAATATGTCGGTATAAAATTGTGTTAATGGAACAATGGAGGCGTTGCGGACTGAATTTTAACTCTCCCGAGCGGAGAGATTATGAACTTGAATATAGGGAATGCCATGAACACTGTAATTTTGTTTATTAAATAATTAATGTGTTGAAAATGTCGAAGGTAGACACTGGGGGCAAATACTCGAGTGAAGTGGCCACTCGGAGCCGTGTCTTCTGCCTACCATTTGTGTAGCGTACAATATAATGCGAGGGATAATGCTTTATACAGTTTAGAGAAAATAATTCTTAGAAGAACAAAAAAATAGAACAATATATATTCAAATAATCTGATAAAAAAGAGAATAGTCCATGTGCATTTAAACGAATACAATCTTATCTATACATATAAAAAGAAACTAAGTTTAACATGTCTGTACTTTCAGATTTTTTTTTTTAAATAACCGCAAGTTACTGAGGATAAGTTTAATCAAATATATTTCAATAATTTGTAGACATGTCTGTCTGCCTGTATAGGTTTGAGGACCAAGTCCTTCCATCCTATTATAATCCTGGAAGAAAGTCAACTAACCAGAATACTGATAAATAATGCACATTTAATATGATGTAGGGGTAAGGAGCAAGTCCTCACCTTACTTCTGTTCTTAGTAAATAAAAGTATAATTGTTTGTTATGTTACAATTTTTTTATTTGTTATGTTATAATGGTGCTGTAGTGCAACCTAACTGAGTGTTTGGATGCGAGTAACAAGTCAATTATTCAATAAATATAATTTTAATTTAACTGTGCTGATGCGCACATAATAACTAGGGTGACATGTAATCTACGTAGCCATACAGCTTGGCCGTTTGTTTGTGCACGCATCCCTATTAAAGTATTACGTTTATGATAAAGCATGTATATTCTCGAGTAACATTCAGTTTTCGTTTCGTTAAAATCAGTTCACTCTATCACAAGTTATTGTAATTCGAGTATTGTTGTTGTATATTGTTAAGTAGGTGAGAAAATGCATTTCAGACTCATATAAAAACCAGGGCCTTTTATAGTATATATGGTTCATGTCAAACAAAATTTGCCTAGTTAGAATAAAACTGTATTTAAGCATTTTTCATGAAGTGTTTCTCACATTTTTGTACTTAAAACTATGCACTACGGGTACAACTACCTAGTCGAAATAACAACGAGTCTCACACAGACTTGCAGCAATAAACTGTAACGAATTAAAAACCGGGCACAGAGACGCGGCACGCGTGCCATCCGGGGAATGCGTCGCCGCACTCATGCTTAGCGCCCGGTATGTTAAGCAGTCGGTAATGAAAACTGTTGCAAGTACCCGATTACTCCGACGACGATCCGAGTAATACTTATCAGAGTTCGTTCCACGAAACGAGGTGCGACTTAAAAATAAATGTAAGTTAAAACATGCTAGTCAAATATAAGCCCTAATACATCACATGAATGTAAAAAATACAATATCATAACAGGAAAAATAATCATTATTATACAAAATAAGACTCGAAATGTATGTATGTATAAGTGTATACTCCTACTTTCCACAGGTGCACATTAATTTAATTTTTTCAGTCGATTAATGTCAAAGATTCCTAAACTTCACCCATTATTTTATTTTTTGTTAATTTTAAATTTGTAATATCATTCAAGATATACATCGAATTAAAATCCTAAGGGAACTAATTTCACAGTTTTAAAAGTTACTGTGGGTTATCTTTAGGACGCAAACTGTTCTGTAGGCTTTTTAAATATCTACAGTTTCGTACACAATCTTGACATATCTCGTAAGGTAAGGAGGTATGTATTAATAATTTAGTGTACGAAAATAATGTTGATGACTTGATAAAAATATTTTTTTTCCTATATAATGTAAATACTTTATACATAATTACCTTTCGAAAAATATTTTCCAAATGATAGCGAAAATCATACACAAAAATCCATTGCGTACTATAAAGTAATTAAGGGAACACACAAATACAAAAGACTCTTGTTTTGTTTATGTATTTAATCGTATGGCTAAATAGAGTATCCATGTTTTATTATCGTCGACTGATTGATTACTCTATTTGACGCTGCGAGGTTCATTTTATGTGGACAGTGCAGCGGGTAAAAAAATTGTTACTCTTTAGAACCATCCGAAGAGCACTTGCAGGGGAATATACTATCTGTAACTTATACGATTATATTATGTAATTTTGTTTTGTAATATTTATTGACTAAATATTTAAAATAATAATTGTAGCACGTGTCTAAATTATCGTCTACTACTACTAGAAAATCATCATTCTCTGTTGAGCCATTTTCTTGTATTGTGTTCATTCTAGAGAACAAGTATTGTTCAAAAACAAGTGTTATATGCTATGTAGCTGTGTTTTATTGGACAGTACATTTTATAATATATATATATCCTGATTATCGTGACACATTAATTTCTGGCTGTTGTAATTCATTAAGTATTACAACAGAGAGTTTTCACTAAGCAACTACCAATAAGACAGTAAAGCAAAAACTTTCTAGATATATTTAAAAAGTAGCAGACTAAAATAAAAGAGCGCGCCGTAATTCCGCGAACGTAGTGCGACTGAGTTCGTCCAATATACGGGGTGGTTGTTGTTGACCACCCCAGGTTAATGAGAGTATTTTTATGTGCTTTCGCAATGAGGAATGCAAATTTGGAAGCGGTTACCAGCACGTTACACCGGCTATTGTTTTAACACCGGCTTTACACCCCCGGGATGTTTATACCTCTAAATACATTAACCCAAGCGGATGGCTCTCACCGTAGGTAGCGCGGCCTGTCCACTTGCCTTTTGTTTGTTCTTTATGTCTACGAGTTATGATTCCGTACTGTTTATGTACCGTGGATTATTGTTGACTGTTGAGCTTTGTTACTTTAATAATCCTGTGAGTTATAAAGGTAAGAGTTTAGATTAATAATTATAATAAAGTTATTTCGTTATATATTCTCTAGTGTAGATAAAGATGTCGCTTACGAATCATGATAATTTAAAGAAAGTTACTTAGTATCTATATAAATAAGATAATAGAGGTCTGTCGTTGTCTGCAGATTACGGAAAACTAGTGGATGTATTTTAATTTAATTTTTTTAATTTTACTTTGTAGACACTTGGCCGTTATCTAAAATTCATTTATTAATTACAATTATAGCTAATGTAACAGTAAACAGTCCGATGAAAAATATAATAACAATAGTAAGGAGTATACTAGACTGAAAAGAACACCAAAAATATGACAAAGCATATTATAAACTAGATCGGTCTTATAACAAAAACAAAAATGAACTCGGGTATAACACGAGTTTTACTAAACAGTGCCTAAAATTTAAAATCTAGTTGAAATCATCTTTAAAATACTTTATTGCAAAAGCGTGTCCAAGCGGTCTCTAGCTAAATATCTGACTTTAGTTGTTTATGCAAGCAACTCTGAATAGCATTCGTTCAATTCAATCTCATCATTCAAAAACGTTCCATTACGTACAAATATTTTGTAAACAATTTCATATGTGAATAATATTTTTGTTCAGATCTTTATTAGGAAAATTTACATATTATACATTTAATTGGTTATCATTATTGTGATATTTTAGTTAAAAGAAAATGATGTATAAAATAAATAAAATAAGCAATTTATATATTTCGTCAAAGTGCGGAAGGTGGAACAACAGTATCATGGCAGATTGAACACGCTAGCAGATGTCAATAGTATCAAATAGTTACTACTACGATTTACTCGTGAATGTCTAAAATTGTTTAATTTGTTTACTTCTTCCAAATTTATTATACCCACGAAATCCATAATTTACAATGAAACTTCTTTTGCCGGCAAATAAATTTTTTTTTTTTCGAACTGACGACGCTATTGACCAAGCAAGGTCTTAACAGCTTCACCGGACTACTAAGGCGAGCGCTTAAGGCACTCAGCCGATTTTATTTTGACAACTAGCTCAAGGATGCGCGGCACACCTCGGCTTTGGCTGTTGCCTGATACATGCAATTCGCGACCTATCTTTTTTTTGTTTTTTTTACATGGGGAAATCCTAATGGATACGCCACCCTCCCGGGGGAGAGAGTGGGTTATGTCCGACTCGCACGGACTAAAACCCCATGGGTGCCCGCAACCGCCATAATGGGGGACAAGGGATGACGAAGCACTCCGCATGTCGCCCCGACGGCTGGCCCAGAAAGAAGATCCTGGGCCTCCCGCTAAAGAGAGACAGCCTGGCAACCGTAGACTGTCTCCCAGACGGCCGAACCAGTGCAATGGAGAGACGGGCCCCCCGACCCATCTCCCTTGGTCCGGCTTAAGGACGAACGTAGGAGGCGAACCTCCCCACGTCCACCCAACATCTACGTTGACCTCTGAGGAGGTCGTGCCGCCGGAGGAAACAGGAGCCCTTTCACGGGAGGAGGCCTACAGGTCGCGCCCCCCATGAAGTGCTCTGCATTCCTTTTTTTTTTTTTTTTTTTTTTTTTTTTTTTTTTTATAACCTCATAACACACCGGCCGTCTCCTCCGTCCACCGGACCTGTGCAATGGGAAGATGGGCCCCCCGACCCATCTTCCCTGGTCCGGTTACAAAGGGAGGAGGCGGTCAAACTGACGCCTCCTCCTGCCCGTCCTCCGTTGGCGGAGACGGCCACTTTGAGGGTCCCGCTCACGGACCCTCTCCGCCGCCTCCTTCTGCGAGACGACCTCCTCGCAGAAGGAGGCCACAACGTTCCACACATCCTCGCTACCGAGCATGGCCGCAACTACGCTCGGCAGCGAGAGATCCTGTCCCACCGCCGCAGCCAACGTGCGACGCTGCTCCTCCCACGCAGCACACTCAGATAGAGTATGCTGCGCGGTGTCCGGGTCAGCGCCGCACTGATGGCATACGGCGGTCGGCTCCCTGCGTGCTATGCGGTGCAGGTACCAACCGAAGCACCCGTGCCCGGTCAGCACCTGCACCAGACGGAACGTCAGGGAGCCCCATCTCCTCTGGTACCATTCCGGCAGGACCGGGCGGACGGCGTCGATCGTGTATCGACCGTACCGCTCGTCCGCCAGGTCCCGCCTCCACCTTTCCACAACTTCCTCCCTCATCGCTCTTCTCATTTCCTCTATTTCTCTGGGAGCTGGAGGCTCCCCCGACCGTTTCTTAACCGCCGTATATTGATATACGGCGGCAAGCACCTCCGCCTCCAGCTCCCAGGGAAGAGAGCCGGCCAGCACCATGGCCGCCGCTGAGGACACAGTGCGGTATCCTCGTATCGCCCTCAACGCCACGGTACGCTGCGCGGCTCGCAGCGCGCGGATGTTGGTGGCGCTGAGGGCGTCGACCCACAACGGTGCCCCGTAGGCGGCCATGGATCTGATGACCCCCATATAGAGGCGGCGGCAGGCGGCACCCGGCCCCCCCGTGTTGGGGAGGAGTCGTCCGAGCGCCGCTGCCGCCTTGACTAAGCGCGGTCCGAGCCCCTTAAAGTGGGGCTCGAACCGCCAGCGTCCGTCCAGGGTGAGGCCCAGATACTTCATCTGGGCCCCCACCCTGACACGGACGCCCTCTACATAGATGTGGGCCCCTGGAGGCGGCCCTCGCCGAGGCCCATGGGTGCTCTGCATTCCTAGCTAACCTAAGCTAAGCTAACTATTCCTACATATGTGATTTGTTGAAACATATATGTGTACCAAGCATACATACCTCAACAACTCTTATATATATTTCGTATCGGATAATATTCTAAACTATTTCAGTTTGATAAGGGAAAAAAAATAAAACCCTTCCACTTGCATGTGTAAGCGTGTATGCGTGCACGTGTGTGGAGGTGATATGTGTAATGTTGTCGCAGTGATGTAAGATTTTGTGTCACTGTATCGCGCGAGCAGCGTACTCAAAGGCTCCGCGCCGAGGGAACGGACCTAGGCTTGAGCCGCTGCCGAGGGGGGCCTAGTATGGTGTGCGGGAGCGAAATTTACCCCCAGAGGCAAATAGAGATACAGTTGATTACAACAATAGAATGAGAACTGTCAACTTAGACAACTGTTAGAGAATATTTAAATGAATATGATGTCCACCTGTATACAGGGGTAAGACACTCTTTTGTAATCAAACTTATTTAAAGTAAGAGTTCAATGCGTATTTAACATTTTTGTAATAACACAGTATTTGTCTGGGTTTTTGCGGGATCTTAGTCTGTCATATTTTAATCGTAGTCTTGTGTTATTTGACTCTATATTTCGTAATATTGGTGGTGTTGTACGTAATATAGTTCGGTTACTGTGCACAAGTGAAATAGATGGGAAATAATCGTACGAAGCATGAATGCTAATACGTCACAACAACTTCATTAACAGACATCGTCCTGTTAAAACATTGAAATTATCGCAAGACAAGTGTATTATTATTGCTCGACAATGGCAATAAGAACGTGGAAAATTGGTTGCTAAAAAAAAATTTGATGTGTCAAATTTTTCAACATTCGATGAGAGTGACTATCATGAAGCTGGTTCAATTACGGGTGTACGATGCGAAGCCAATAATTGGCATAGAGTCCCTCGACAAAGCGCCCACAATGGGCCCTGATTAATTTCCGAACTACCGCCGAATTCTAACTAGCAAACACGCGACGAGCTGTCTGTGAAACTCGCGTGGGAAAATCACTTCGACATTGTTTTGAGCCATGATAGATCAGACTATGTTGTTTCCATGTCTTTGCATTTTTTTTTCTCTTGACTTTTTTACGATTAAGATTTATGGTGGTAGTACAGTTCTTTATTAAAGTTGGAATTACTTCTAAATATATAAAAATCGAGTGTCATGATGTTTGTCCATGAACTCCGAAACTACTCTACCGATCTTCATGAAAGTTGGCAATTTATGTCTAAATTGGTGCAACATGAGAGATAAGCTTTAAATGTTGACTAATGGATATCGTTTAATTACACATTTAATTACTGTCAATGTTGATTATTGTTATTAATTGTATGGTTCATCAGTCTCAAACAAATGGCGCTTTAAATTCGTTTGTTGACAGGAAACTTTTATATATATGTCATCGATGGCGCCACGCAAATACTTTACCATAATTTTAATTCAATATGTGATAACTGAGCCACAGAAACGCGTGACCGGTCAGCTAGTATGTACAATACGAGGAGTATATTCCATCCTTCAGTTTAACATGTACGAGGATTGATGATGTACCTGTCAGTGTGTCGTACTGACATAAAATCTTAGCTTCTATACTTGCACGTGCAGCAAAGATTTCATGGAAGATGCCTTGATAGATTATGTTAAGGTTCAACTAATGTATAATAGCTTATAAATAGTTTTGGGTGTTATTCCATTCACATACTATCAACAAGTGTTGGACCTATTCGCAATTAGGTGATACAACCTTTTTTCTTGAGCCTTACTTTGTAGTGTGTAATGGATCGGGACTATTTATACGTGATTTAATTGTATGCGATGTATTACAATAAGCCTCCCATTTGTTTACCTGTTTAAATTTGTTTATTTTGTTGAATAATTTCGTTTTACCAATCAATAGCAAAGAACAATTCAGTGTCGTGTCCTACACGTTTTTTATACTCTATAAGTATTAGCGTTTGACACAATCTCATTTGATGTTAAATAAAGACGTAATCTAAGATGGTAAACACGCCGAACCTAGTTGGGACTGGTTGTCAAGTTCATATGCCGGTACATAGCAACAGGTCCTTGTCGATTGATTATCGACATGAAGGTGGATGCTAGCTTGGCGAATTTAGAAAGTACCCTGCCATCAATCTATGATTTCAATAAAATGTTATCCTTCACCGGAAGTTCCGATTCATCAAGGACTCGTAAATCGAAGGTCCATCGACTCGGTGTCCGAACACGCTATCAAATAAGCCATAATCGCTTTACAAGATAGATGTAATGTATCAATGCTATAGTGCATTTACGACTTTAGGACTTAAGGTGAAGGAAATCTTAGGTAAGATATTATTTAATATCTGTCTAGCTAGCTACCACCCTCGTGATGAAAGTCTGTCATCAAGCACAAATAAGTGTGTTCCGGCATTTGCATTTGGAAGTCAGTCCCTCGTTCTTGTCACAGATCTTCACATTTGTGGGCCTTTCCAGTTTTAAGTAACGTCACATATTTAGCAATTTTAAATGTAGAAATTAACAGATTAAAATGGCATATGCTAAACTATTTATATTTATTTTAAAATCTTATGTTTCTATGTTATCGGTTTTCATTACAATCGATGTTTAAAGTTTTAATACTTTAGATTTATACATGAGACATCATGTGCAGAGAGATATAGGCATAATCACCATGCCAACTCACGACGTATTGGCGATTTCAAACTCTGAGAAATCCACAATTCTATAGTTTCTTACATACGGTGACACTACAAGAACGTTTCTCAGGTTTAAGGTTCCTCACGATATTTTCCGTCACCTTCAGCCGATACTGCTACCAATTTAAATTACTAAATGATCGCGAATTCCGAATTTTTTTTTGGTACTTTCCGGGATTCGAACCTGCGAACGATAAAATACAGAAAGACGTGATGGACATTATTTTGCACTTTCGCCTGGAATTGATTGGCTGCTACCACGTCACACTGCAACAAAAAAAGTAAAGCGCACTATAATATTTAATAATGGATTTCCGCAAAGTAACGCCTTCTTCAATCAAATACAGAATGACAACCTTATAAAAACGATAAAGTTAAATCGAATCAGATCAGATATAATACATATCGTAGGAGATTAGCAGACAAGAATCCGTTATTAAGTACGCATTGTTTGACTGAAGAAAGTGACCGAATGACGTTTAATTTCCTCTCTGCATCGGCCTCGCCCACTCGCTGGACTGTTCCATAATCAGATACAGTTTCAATTAACACGATCGCGGATCTAGGTCTCATTTGGTTTACACTATTCCTTGTAATAATTTAAATTCATTTAAGATTTATGCAACAGTCTATGCAATTTTGCATTATGTAAGCAATGAGTGCTTTTGTTATTTTTGTTATATAAAAATTCTAATTCGTATCCACGACTTTGCGTTTATTTTGTTGCTTTATGAGAACTACGTATTTCATCGGAATACTGAATCAAGTAGGAGTTAAGTGGAAAAAATGGTCACGTAAATAAAAAGCGTTAAGCCTTTCCACGCGACTTTACCATTGCCTTTGTCTCTTTTTATCGTATACGAGTGTATGTGTACGTGCAAGTATAAAAATTGAAGCAGCCAAGCATCATGCATGCCGGTTGCATAGTCTCAATACGTAACCCGTGGATTTTTAATAAATGAATCTTTCTAAAATATTAAATAAACCCTTTTGGTTTGATTCCTGACTGTAGGTTAAGAAATTTGGTCTCTGATTATAATTATGTTATTACATCACCCTTATAAGTTCTACCTATTTTAAGCTAAATTTTTGTTTCATCAAAATCTTTGTTAAATTTTATTATTATTGTTTAGCTCTTATGAGATATGTGTGATATATGGCTTAGATAATACTATGAGAAATCTTTTCTTGTGTTGAAATCTCATCATAATGGGTTCAGCTGTTTCAGAGGTTACCCCGAATAAACAAAATACACTTAACTTTTATTCATATGTATATTTATATTTCTTAATTTAATAATTCTCTTTTAAGAAATTATTAGCAAGTTTGCAATGTTAAACAATAGTATAATCGAGGTTGATTGAAAGATGACATTCATGCCTAACCCAAGTTGCATTATAGCCGTGAAGTTCCAAGTATAGTCAAATAATACTCAGTCGTATGTAACGTATACGAATCTACGTACCAGCAGGAAATTAAACTCCGACACACGACTGTTGAGATCGCCTTGTCCATGCACTCAATTACGCTGCTAGCATTATATTACCAACTAGCATTCGCACACGGCTTCTTCTATAATAAAGGTTTAATCTATAGGTACTAACACGGTCACTGTCATTAATTTAAGAAGTATCGGTGCTGAAAATGTCATAAAATAGAAAACCAAAATTAAGAAAATAATCTTTGTATTCAGTTGGGGCCGAATAACGAGGGAAAGAAATTCAGTAATCGTTTTCCAATGTTTTTTTTTTTTTATTGTAGCTCGGCAAAGTGACTGTACTGTGCCTGATGGTAAGCACAGTACAATCCAAAAAACAATGGCGACCACCGAAAGACATACTATCCATCGCTGGTCGCCGCTGTCATGCTGGCCTGAAAGTGACCCAGTCAGGGACAGCCCCCCCCCGGTTGCTGGATATACACCGGCTGATCCCGGAACGCGACAGGCCCAAACGTGCCACCATAGCGGGTGTTCCACCTGGTGTACGGTGGTCACGATCCAGTCGGGTACAGATACCCTACCACCCCGCAATGTTAGTTTACTTAAATTTTATTTGGATTAATTGATTGTACTTAGAATGGAGCACTACGGCTAGCGATTTTGTGTAGTTGTTGAGTTAAAAAAGAGCCTCATTAGTAGGTATTCCATTCTTAGTTCACTAGTAATATAGTCACAATAATATTAAGACATAATTTATATATATTTTTTTAATATTTGAATAAAATAAGAATATACATCGACAGACAATCAATAAAAAATACTTTATTCAAATAAGGTCCTAAGATGGAGCTTATAAACGTCGGAACTATCACCGGTTCGGAAAACAACCCAGTCATCGAGAAGAACCGGCAAGAAACTCAATCGTGTTTATATTTTTTAACATTAATTTATTTAAAGTACATTAACGTTACAATCGAAGTAACAACTTCCAGACATCACCATCGTTCATATAAATCCTTCCACAATAATATGAATGCCAAAGTAACTCTGTCTATTTGTTTGTTACCCTTTTACAACGAAATCTCTGAAGCAATCGCAATGATATTTGGCATAAAAATGGTCCAGGACCTGGAGAATTACTTGGCTTGGGTTGGGATTACTTTTCTTGCTGATTATACTGATAATTACGCAGAAGAATACGCAGGAAATAGTTGTTTAACTGACAAATAGGTTAATTGCTAAAGGACAAGTAATTCACTACCTCAGTGCTACAGACTTAGTAACAAACATCCTGACACAGGTATTTCGTCAGATGACAAGATCCTCATCAGAAGTAAGTATCATTATTATTACATATTATAAAACAAAGTCGTCCGCAGTGTCTGTCTGCCTGTGTGTTCGCGATAAACTCAAAAACAACTGAACGGAATTTCACGTGGTTGTCATTAATAGATAAAGTGATTCATGAGGTAGGTTTATGTATGTAATTTGTCAAAATTTTGTGTATATTAGTTGAAATATAACAATAATTGTTGGAAGTGTCTGAAAAAGTCAAGCCGCCTGGTTGCTTTCCTCGAAAATGATGTCTAATCCCTTTGAGATGTAACAAAACAATTAAGACAATAAACGACGAAGTCGCGGGTATCAACTAGTGAGAAATAAATATAAATCTATTATGTATGTACACATCTACACACACTACATATCATAAAGCAAAGTCATACGCCACGTCTGTCTGTCTGTTCGCGACAAACTCAAAAACTACTGAACGGATTTTCATGCGGTTTTAACCAGTAGATAAAGCGATCATGTGGAAGGTTTAGGTATATAATTTCTCAAGTTTTTTTTATTATCTGGGCAGAACAACGTTCGCCAGGCCCGTTAGTTTAATATATAGATTACGTGATTTAGTACTAAATCGATATTAGTATGTACTAATATCAATTCCTATTCGTATCTTTTCGAAATTTACCATATTTAATCACCATCTCAGTACACGCAATGTTAGCGGTTTCAGATACACATTGGGTTTTACATGGGATTTTGGAACGTCATGTAGTAGACTTTATATTTTATTCATGATATTGTGTTATTTGACTCTATATTTTGTAATATTGCTGGTGTTTTATTTAATATAGTTCAGGTCTTGTGCACACATGAAGTTGATGAGCAGTAAAACCATGGGGCATGCTTCCGACTTGTCACAAAAGTCCCTGAAAAGTTCTAAGCACACGGCCACCATGTTGTTAGTTCATTGAAATGATTGCAAAAAACTTGTAATATGATTACCTACTCGACAATCGCAGTAATAATACAATACAATATGGTTGCGCCGCTTTATATATATTTGAAATTCCCGCATTATTGTGATCAGATCACGCCACTTTCAAGCTCCGCCCAATTACCCTTTCCTGGCACATGCTTATATTCGGTGGCGCGTCGGGCGCGCCGCCACTGCTGCTACTATCGTCAGTGTTGTTGTGTCCGCGCCGCGCCGCGCCGCATGCAAGTTTGAATTTTCGCCTGGTCGAGTGAGAAATAAATGCATCGCTTCGCATATATTGTGTGCCGACATACATTATAAACAATAAGTGTTGTGTGGGAGAAAACCCAGTGGAGAGCAACGAGAATCACCGAGCCGGCTAGCCACGTGGAAACTGCAGCGCGCGAGGTATGTGCCAAGTTTCCTTCCTACCCTTGTCTTCCTCTTCGTAGCTGATCGCAATAGTTGAATATCAAATATAGCATCCCCGCATATACAGTCCACTTAAATTAACATAGAAACCCCGCGCCCCTTCGGTGGCGTCGACATCGCAACGGCGCCACCACAATACAGTACTAGAATGGCAGTAATAATCTACTAGAATGGTGCCCAAAAATAAAATAATAATAATATTGACATTATTCAATGTACGGAAATTCCGATATATACTCATACTTGAGTATATCTGCAGCGGTACAAACCATGCATTAATATTCCATTACAGTTATCTACTGTATCAGCACAAGCTTATATGAATTGTAAAGATGCGTTTAGGTAAGAATACATTCTTTGGAGCAATGTTCACTCAAAATCCGTCGGTAAATGGAGTGGTCACGAGTTGAATGACGGGCCGTCGCGTCGCTGGTCGCTAGCAGGCGGACCGTGATGTCCAACCGTTTAATTTCCTGCTGACGCCGCCAGCCAATTGTGCCCGGCTGTGTTGTACCCAAGAACCACTTTAACCGTTATGTTTTAAGCCTCAGGGCTTACTAGTTAACACTTTATAACCTAACCTATACGCTTAACATGAAGCAGAAAATTTATTCTACCATTTAATATAGTTACGGGTCTTGCACTGATAAACAATTTATGAGTTATTGTGTTATAATGTTCAAGAATTTTTTGTTTGTTAGAACGCGTTAAGCTCTAGAAATACTAGTCATAATTAAAAATCATCTAGGTAATCTCATTAGTACAAAACAAAAGTCGAGGCAGTCATAAGGATAGCTAGCAGAAGTGAAAACTCGAAACAATGGAAATACTGTGTTCTTTTTTGAATTTCTAATTCGATTATAGTCTGATTTATTTGAATATCATGATTTGACAAATTGCAATTATTAACATTATTTTGGTTTTGGTTTTCATATCTATTGGCACTCCAAACAATAATTATATACAATTTATTTAATAATATTAATAAAGATATGGTGGCCTGTACAAGCTCAAGACAAAATATCAATATTACATGTACACAGGTCGCTATATTACGCGACGCTAGTCTGACACAAGTGCAATACGTCTCGAACATGTCCAGGTCATCGGTGACGTGAACCCGTAAGTTTTTCTCCTACCTAAAATCGCTCGTCGCAGCTAAAGGTTGCCCAAATGGGATTTACCGTGACACATTGTGATTAAACTTATGTCATTTGCCCAGTACTGGGATATATACAGACTAGTTTTACTATTATTACTATAATAAAAACCATGGATGAATATAATAAGTTAGTAAATGTATCTGCCAAAAATAGCAAAGATAGCGTGCGTGTAAACATACAACATCTAATACTCGATAAGCCGGGCCGTGCCGCGTGCTGGAGCACTAGCATAGCGTGCCAATTAGTCGACCGTAGCATGGCCGCTAATGGGCTATTAACACTCAGTTTACACAACGCGCCATCGACGGACCCATCTCCTAGTAACAACACACTCGTCTTGTTAATTGACGACAGACCTGTGACCCTACGTAGACGGTTGTATAGGGATTAGTAGTTTAGATATTGCGTTTGAGCTGGAACTCAAATAGGATACTTATGTGGTAGAAAAACGCGTTGATAGTGTTTGAACACCGTGTCGTTTGGTGAAGGTTCGAACGCTCCAATACGTCTAAGCAACGGTGAAGGTAAAATATTGCAAGTTGATAGCGGTCCTTTTATTACCGCTCTAACTAGCTACCGAATTCACAATGAAAATCTGTGGCTAAGTATCAACCGGCAGTTGCATTTGAGAACATTGAACCAATAAAGTATAAAGAAAGAACTTATTGGAATGATATATGTATTGCACAACCAGATAATGACACAAGACTTGAAATGTACATTTCAATTAAATAACGGATGATCTCCTTACTTTTGCATTCGTATATTAAATAGACAATGTTTAAAAAGCAGCATTAATCGTCTCAATTCAAGTACTGACAAAGGGACTACGTATATGTTCTACTCGTCCATAATTTTTGTGCTGAATTGTTCAAGTGCTTGCTTTAATTTCAATGAAAACGTATTGTTCTCATGTTGACATTGTCTCATTATTTATTTATTTATTTATCATAAGAATCAACAACAGTAACATAAAAATAATAAGGTAAAAACATACATGGAAAAAACTTAAAATTATTTATGTCACTAATTATAGTTGACTACAGCATTAACCATCATAAGATGCGATGTGGACATATTACAAGATATTTATGTCGGTTATTGCTTCAGGTCTTTTTTAAAGTTTTTAAATATATAATGAAGTATTCAGCAGATAATCAATGCGTCACCTAACCTAAAATATCCCCGAATATATTTCAAATTAACTCAGAAAAAAACGTTACGGAATTAACTTTACTCTAGCATTTAACTAGCGATGTGCCTCGTTCGAAATGCTCCGCGTTAATTAATTGGGTATTTTCACACGTCAATAGCTAGATCTTTCCAAATAGATCGGCTCTCGCGGCCCTTAATTAGCTATATCTGCGCGACCGATCGGCTGCGCCCGCGCAACGCCACGCCAATTTGGCGCTAGACTTCGCTCCGGAATAGGAGGAGATAACGAACTCGAAATGCTCGGTAATAACCTCATTATGAACTGGCCTTTACATCATTGCTAGAAAACACGATAAAATTTCATCTTCAATTAACTATATTTGGAAATGGATAAGTAAAATGTGCTTGTGTATCGAAGACCTTGGTTGAGTGCTTACAGTGACGCCTTATTCTTAATATAGGTTTCCATTATAAGTGTACTATAGTGATACTAACACTCCATGCTCGTAGAACTTTTTTAATAGTCTGTAGGTTTTAGGAATTGACCAATCTCATCTGATTTTCAATGACGATGTGGTCGAAGATGGTAAGCAGGATAAATCTAGAAGGAACCGGCTCACAAATGCAGCTGCCGAAGCACATCGACAGGTGCTTTGCTGCAGATTTTCTACTTGATGTTAGCAGCTAACCAGGTGGACTTAGAAGAAGCCCTATCACCATGCTGTGGTTTTATTATGATGTATTCCTTCGCCGAAAGCTCTGACTCAGTTGCTAGGATTCGAACCTACGTCCATCGACGCGGTGTCCAAACACGCTGTCAACGAAACCATCATCGCTTCGTCATCGCTTTACTGGATTACCTTTAAAATTTAACGGCGTCTATCAGAGTGTTATCTAGACAACTCTTATTTTGCGCTTAGTGAGTTAATACCTTCTTACCGTCAGCCTACGGACACAAACATGTGATCAGCAATCTTTTTTTGTTGTGTGTGACAAGACAAGACAAAGTGACGCCATCTTATGTAATTATAAGAACACAACAATTCAAAAACAACAACACCGGAAAGTTTTTTGACTGCTGAATGTACAGGACCTAATACTGAAACGCGACAAACTAAGAAAGAGTCACTATGACGAAGCTATCACCACGTGCATAATAGTAGTACTCTTTCTGGGTATGGATACGCTATGGAGTGGCAACCACTACACCCACATATATGCCGGAGTACCTAATTTAAGCAGTGGACTGTATAAATTGGCTGGAGGTAGACACCCTATTAAAATAAATGTCGAAAGTATCCCTCTATAATCGGAATAAAAGTTCATTTACCTGATAAGTATTATCCGCCACCTTTGCCATTGCTAAGCGCCAACTTTCCAAAAATGCGCACCACAAATATCGAAACACCGAGCTAGTCCAAGTGCGAGAGTGCTTTACGGACAAGTGACCGATCATCTCCGATTTTTGATTTTTATATGTGTCAAAAGATAATTTGGACTACTCCTCAACCAATTTATGTCCAAACACCTTAGCACCCCGTAAAATGCCTGGTCAAATCTGCATAAACTTGCGTTACATATTTGGTGGCACTACACTAATAACTAATATACCTAATATTGTAAGAGTCCTAGGAACAGAAAAAGTTTATAAATGAAGTTATATTTATTAAAATGTTTGCGTTTTATAGCTGTATAATGCGAATCCAACAATAGGGGTGAGGAGGAAGTCTTTACTTTACGTATGTTTTGGATGCCCGTTTGTGGAAATAAAGTTGTTTGTTAGGTCACAATCGAACGCAACTGACTCGCAAAGTATTCTATAAATACAATTTAATTCAAATGTGCTAATTGGCACATAATAAGTAGGCCAACATATAAATAAATCATACGAAATGTACGTAATCGTTTATTAACTTTTTACCTTGTTACATTTCATTTATATTTCGTTACGTAGCTCTCAAATAGAATACACGATGTTTGAAACTGGTTCCATAATTATTAGAAAATGATTAAAGAAAGTTTTGAGCTCACAACATTATAGTTTTTTGTAACTTTATCCTCCTTCGATTGATTTTTCAATGAATATTCCTTAACAACATACACGACGATAAGATTACTCCTTGATCATGTGGTACTATTTAATATTTACCAAAATAAGTTCGATTGTAACAAAGCCGTCACTTAAAAAATCTTTCATATACCAACTATTCGGTTCAAATTGTACTTGAGAATCCGTAAGCGTTATTTAACAACTTTACAATTTAACTATTTACATCTTTAACAAATCTACGAAATTACACATTCACTTACTTCTTAAAAAAAATCAGAGTTTTATGTCTCATAATCAAAATTAAAGACGTTATTTTTAGCTACTGTACCTATCCCCTTTTTTATTAGAATATTGTACACTTATTTCATTACTTGACATATTTCATTGTATCCTTTAATTGTATTATATCCACTCCGTGGGCAGCGGATCCGGTTTTGTTTCTAAAACAAAATATATACCTTTTATAAAAATTCCCACTATTTATTACGTCAATCGTTTGATACACTCAATAAAGAAATAATTGGCAATTCATAATCTTATAAAATGTAGAAGAACTTAGGATTTTAAACTACAAGGCGGAAATAAGTACCATCCCAATAAACAAACATTTAATACTATTAGATTTTTGTCTAATTATCCGACACAAAATACATATAAGAGTTGTTTAGATATGTATGCTTCGTACACATATATGTTTCATTAACTCATATAAGTATGAATATGTAGCTTAGTTTAGGTTAGCTCAGATAGGTCGCGAATTGCATGTATCAGGCAACAGCCCAAGCCGATGTGTGCCGTCCACCCTTGAGCTAGTTGTGAAATAAAATCGGCTAAGTGCCTTAAGCGCTCGGCTTGGTAGTCCGGTGAAGCTGTTAAGACCTTGCTAGATCAATAGTGTAGTCAGTTCGAAAAAAAATAGATTTTTGTCTAATTACAAATGAACTGTAACCATACTTAAAACATTATAAGCATTAAGCTATAAAATGTTGTACCACCCAAATCATCAAACCTTAACGAGTTTATTTAACCAAACTCTGAGGACTGAACGACAAACAACGCACAGCTTAATTCGGTATGCCTAGAGCATGAAGCTTTACACAGAAATTTCTTATATAGCACAACTGAGACTTTTGGCTAAAGACGTTACAAATATTAGTAGTTCGGTGAAGCTGTAAAGGCCGTAAGGCTAATAACATAGTCAGTTCGAGGAAAAAAATTGTTTCAAATACAGGGTTAAATAGGTATTAAATAGGTATAGGTTAAATAGGATTATTCCTGAAATATGCATGATGGCTTGTCCTAACAGCCTGCTATCGCTTCAACCCGTAAAAAAAATTAGACATCAAAATATTATGGCAATTTTAATAACATATTAAAATTATGTATCGAACATTGTATATGCACGAAATGATATAATTAATGTATCGAATTCACAATACTTGCAAAAGGAATTTTAAAATTCCAATAGTATAACTGTGATCGACTCATTATTTCTTCTTCGATATCAATAGCTGAAGTGACAAGCGGCGAGTGGGCCGCACGTGTACATCCATTCTCTTTTCGGATTGACGTCCGTCACGAAACAATTAAGTTTTTGTCGGCGAAGCGATACACCGCTAATTACAATAAGTGATCATTGACTTTTTTAATTATGCCGCCCATTGAGGCGTCGATCAAATCAGCTAATAGTTGCCAGTCAGTGGTTTTAATAACGCCACAACGACGTTCGCTCTCGCAGAATCTTTATATACCTACGTATTTTTTGTTAGATATCTTTTTAATTATTTTTCGTGATATAATGAGAAATTAATCTTGTTATAGACTATGTTTACATCTCGCTGTAGGATGCGAGAGAGATTGGATTAGACAATGATTCATAACTTTCATAAGTGTAAATTGGTGAATCAGCAATTTTTGTTAATTATGAAAAGTTGTTTCGTATTTTGTTTGTAATTAAAATAATCGGTCAATTCTCATTCGAATTATGTAAATACCAGCTATACCTAAGGTGTAATTATTACTTTTTTTTAAATAACACTGTATATTTTTATATATCAACATTTGTTTCTTGGTGTCTTTCTGTTAATCCTCAATGTGTTTGTAAACAGTGGAGAGACTAAATTAGATGTTATAAATTAAATTATCCGATACGAAATATATATAAGAGTTGTTGAGGTATATAGTCTTGGTACACATATATGTTTCAACGATTCATATATGTATGAATAGCTAGCTTAGCTCAGATAGGTCGCGAATTGCATGTATCAGGCAACAGCCCAAGCCGAGGTGTGCCGTGCACCCTTGAGCTAGTTGTCAAATAAAATCGGCTGAGTGCCTTAAGCGCTCGCCTTAGTAGTCCGGTGAAACTGTTAAGACATTGGTAGTGCAATAGAGTAGTCAGTTCGAAAAAAAAATGTTATAAATTACTAAAATACGCACTTTATTATAATAAAATGTCATAAATATGAATTCATGCATATCGTATTTCATAGTTTAAGTTTCATTTTCATGTGAAGGTAAATATTATAGCTTAAATATCTTATAGCTTTTATATAATTTAAGCGATTATTTACTGTATTTTATTGAATACTATTAAATAGTTTAGGTACAACATTGTAAGGGGAAGTACTGTAATCAAATGTTGTCCACTTAATTTACTATTATCATATTAATATTTTATTCTATGTAGTACTTAAAAAATAAATAAAGACCTAATGAGGATATATACAGATGTAAACAATGGACACTTCCCAACATATCTCATTTTTCCCGAAATAAATTCGTAAAAATAAGTATTAAGTAGCGGGTCCGGCTGACGTTATCTTGCCTTGGTAATTAAAAAAATCTAAAAGTTAACCGCAGCGCCACCTAACGGATCCAATTGTGTGAGCACACACAAAAAATTTGATCATAATCTGTCCAGCTGTTTAGGAGGAGAACGGTCACATACATGCGTATGTGTGTACAAGTGTGTATATATGTGACATAACAATATATATATAAAGAGTTAAGCCCAAATAAAAGATTAATAATGATAACTAATATTAAACATGCGGGTATTTGTTTGTTTATTAAGATTTCACGTCTTAACAACACCACGAATTATCGTGTAATTTTGCATACATGTCTCAGGGGTGTAGAAAATGCAGTAGGGTACCATTCGCTCAAAAAAAGTACTGGTCTCGGGTTATAAGCCGAAGCTAGATTCACGTGAGCGAAGCCGTGGGCGAAGACTAGTTAATTATAAATACGACAATTCACTTTTAACGCAAATAGAAAATAGGTTTTTGTCGAGAATCATCAAATGATTTTGATGTGAACGGAGTCTCAAACCCTATTCAGTAAATAAATAAGCAGAAGTAGAAAAGAAAACGAACAAATAGACATTAATGTGTAAATGGAATATAATCATATTATTAATATAATTAAAAAAATATATCAGAACATTGTCAATCGACAAAAACATTAACAAGTTAGCAGTGAATTTTAATGTTACAAGCTAAGTAAATAGTTCTACGGGACTAGTTAACCGCGTAACCTGCTCTTGTAAGCGTGCTCAATGCATTTCTCTCATACAATACAAAAGAAGCGCGGCAACTCGGCGGTAAGCTGACAGTAGAGTTGCCAGCCTTTCCGTGAAAGCGGAGACCCCCATATCAACGCACCTCGCGGTTTTTTCTATTTACATGTGTAACAAAAATAATAGAAGTAACTAAATTTACAAATTTCGTCAATAAATCATACAGTGTTTCTTAGACGACGTATTTACTTGATATGTTGTTGAGTTTATATATATTTATTTAACACTCTGTATAGACTAAACAGTTTGACAAATTTTAAATATAAGACGCATTATTACAAAAAATAAAAAGTACGCGTTGTATACTTGTTTTAAAAAAGCTTGATTACAAAGGAGTGTCTTACTTTTGTTTATAGAGGAACATTATTTAAATTTAATAATAATATTCTCTAACAATTGTCTAATTTGACAGTTTTTATTTTATCGTTGCGATTTATTGTATGTCTATTTGCCGACAATAGACGCTTCGTAACAAATTATGAATTTCGTAGGTATAATTAATTTGGAAGAAATAATCAAATTAAACAATTTTACAGAATCACAAGTAAATCATAACTACTACTAAATGATATTATTGACGTTTGACAATGTATTTCATCTAAGAGTGTACTGTTTTTCCACCTTACGTACTTCGATAATATATTAATCTTATAAATTGCCTATATAACAATTACATCATTTTCTTTTAACTAAGATGTCACAATAATAATAATCAATTTAACTTTAAATAAGTACATTTTCTTAATGAAGATCTGACTAAAAATATTATTCATAAAATTAAGTTGTTTACAAAGTATCTGTATGTAATGGAACGTTTTTGAATGATGAGATTGAATTGAAGGAATGATATTCAGAGTTGCTTGCATAAAAAAAACTTAAACCAGATGTTTAGCTAGAGACCGCTTGGACACGCTTTTGTAATAACGTATTTTAAACAACTAGGTTTATAATTTTAGGCACTACTTAGTAAAAGTCGTGTTAAACCCGTGTTCATTTTTGTTTTTGTACCAAGACCGAAAGTGCCTTAATCGAGTGAATGCCATAAACCATATAACGTTTAAGAACGACGGTATGATTTAAAAAGAGAGAAGGGATAAAAGTTTTTACCGACCAATATTCAACTGAAAAACTTGTCCAATAATATACATAAATAAAAAAGTTCCAGTATTTCGGCAGTCGAGAGTTTTTTTTTATTCTACTTGATAAGTCTCGTTTGTAAAATGAATCGTAATTTATTTTATTTTATTTTTGGCAAACAATCTTCTAGTAGATTATTACTGCTATTGTCGAGTAGGTAATGATATTACAAGATTCTTGCGATCATTTACATAAAATAGAGACAAATAACACAAGATTATGAATAAAATATAAAAAGCCCTACATGACATTCCAAGATCCCGCCAAAAACTACTATGTTATTCAAAGAATTGTATTTTTAACCGACTTCAAAAAAAGAAGGAGGTTATCAATTCGACTGTATTTTTTTTTATGTTTTTTCTTATATACGCAAGTTCGCGTTTCTTAATTGGCAACTCTAATTGTAAGGTTCACGAGTGTGTGCAAGGCCACCGCGTTCCACCCCGTGAGAACCGAACTTACCCTATTGTAATGCTAATTACGTATTATGCGGTATCGCCATTTAATTAGCAAAATGTTTGCAATTGCACAACATTAATTAATAATTTCTTTAGTGTTCTTATTTTTAATAAACATTGCGGACCTCCGCCCTCTCGTTCATAAAACTAAAACTCTATGTGCCATTATAAACATTGATTCCTCATTCATCTTTTTCTTCTTTGTCAACCAATCCTCTTTATTGAAGGTTATTACTGTCATTATGTAGTAGGTTATTACAACATAGTAGTGCTTTGTGATGACTTCAATACTTCGACAAGATGGCGGCGACAATTTTGGCGGGATCTCGGAATGTCATGTAGTAGATTTTATATTTTATTCATAATCTTGTGTTATCTGGCTCTATATTTTGTAATATTTGTGGTGTTTTACGTAATATAGTGTGGTTATTGTGCACAAGTCAAGTGGAGGGAAAATAATACCACGGACCAAGAATACTGATTTGCCACAAAAACTCCTAGGTAAGTTCAAACAAGACGGCCACCATCTCGTTAGTTCATTGAAATGATCGCAAGAATATTGTAATGGTACTCTAATCTACTCGAGATTGGTAGTAATAATCTACTAGAAGATTGGTTGCCAAAAATAAAACTGAAAAAAAAAAAGGAAAAGAAAATGGTTCCGCTTCTTAAACTTTCCAGAGAGATTTTCCGACGTGGATTAATGTTCCGTATTATTATTTGCCAGCAAATTCATTTGTACACAATAATCTAGTCACCAATGCCACCAATATTATATAGTGTAGCGTTAAATAACGCAAGATTATGAGTAAAAAATAAAATCCCATTTCTGGCAGACTAGGTTTCTGCCAAAATGTCCTAATTTATCGATTGACACATTCTAATGTACAATATTTTTATTGTATTAAAAATATATACAATATAATCTAAAACGAAATCACAATGTTTTCAAATCTCAGATGCAGTTCAGCCATTTCAGATATTAAGTAGAACAGATAAAAGAATTTAATTATATGAATAGATTTTTATTGCATAGTATAATTAAAATACACAAAATTGCTTTGTAAGAGTTAACGATAGAGCGAACTTCAACTGAATCATATTTGCCTGAAGAATTGGTAGCACAAATATTACCTAAGAATAATTATAATTAAATACTATGGTTTAGGTGGTAGAGCCACGCTGAATCTATTACTGGTTTCAGCATGAATAGGTCAGCTTGCCCGGGGTACTACCACCCGACCCACAGAAACACCGACGTGATGTAACAGTGCTTGCATTGTTACGTTTCGTTCGGTCAGTGAGAGCGCCGGAGACCGACCTCCCTTACCCTTCTCTTTCTCCCCTTCCCTTCCTCCCCCTCCCCCCTAACACAGGATAGCAACGCACTTGCGATCCCCCTGGTGTTGCAAGTGTCTATGGACGGTGGTGATCGCTTAACATCAGGTGACCCATCTGTTGGTTTGCCTCCTATGATATAAAGAAATATATATATATATTGCATATCTAAATATGTAAGCGAATAACATACCAATCTTAATTGAAACTAGTAGATTAACCTTCACATAATGAGTGGGTTTATATACAGATAAACATCAGCTGTTTTAAAATTGTATTATAGCATTCATGAACAGATGTAAAAATGTGTTTGAAGCTACGATGGTTTGATTGATAGCGTGTTCGGCCACCGTTTCGATGGACGTAGGTTCGAATCCTTGCAACTGGTTCAACTTTCGGTGAAGGAAAATGTTATGATAAAACCATAGGATGGTGATAGAGGCTCTTTCTAAGTCCGTCTGACTAGCTACCATGCACAAGTTGAAAATCTGTCGCCAAGCAGCTTTCGGTGTGTTCCGGCAGCAATTGAGAGTCAGCCCCCCTCCCTCCAGGTTTAAAGTGTTTACCATCTAAGATTACATCGTCATCAGATGAGATCGCAGTCAAACGCTAAAACTTATTAAGTATCAACTACACATTATAAAATAAACTCCTCCGCCGCGTCCGTCTGTCTGTCTGCTCTTGACAAACTCAAAATCTACTTAACGGATTTTCATGCGGTTTTAATTAATCGATAGAATGATTAATGAGAAAGGTTCAGGTATATGATTTGTCAAGATTTTTTGTCAATTATTTGAAATATAACGATAATTGTTGGAAGTGTCGGAAAAATTCGAGCCGCCTGGAAGCTTTCGTCAAAAATACTGCCTAATTAATCCCTTTGAGATATTACAAAACAATTAAGATAATAAACGACGCAGACGGAGTCGCGGATATCAGCTAGTAAAATATAAAACTCGACGATTATAATGGTTTCATATTATGGCAAATTTCATTGTCCCCGGTTACAGTGGTCAGGATGTTTTAATAAGCGATGCACGTAATCCCCGACAAATTGCGATGTCTCGCCCTGAGTTATGGGGAAAGTAACAACTCTTTTATTGTCCAGAGTGACAAGCGTAGTTGCCTTAATAAACTGCGTTTTAAACGGCAGGTGACTTGGTTTTTACTGCAACTTTAATTTATACCGCATTTGCAATTGACGCGCTCAGTGTAAAAGTGACATAACTAATATTATTTCTTTTATATGTTACTAGCGGGCCCGGCTGACGTGGTCCCGCCCTGATTACCCCCCCCGCAGCCCCCCTTGTGGGTGGAATTTCGTAAAATCCGTTCTTAGCTGACCTCTACTCGGCGAAAGGAATATTCCTACCATATTTCAAGTCGCTACGCCTTATGGTTCCAGAGATATCGTGATAAGTCAATATATAGGTGGGAATCTCTTATATATATATAGATTTACATATTAATTATATTAACAGAATATATAAACAATGATTAAAATCGAAAATACGTAATCGATTTTAAAATTCTTTGACCTGTACAAAGCAACATTATCAGCGAGTAACACAGGTTATATTTTATTTTCATAGTTTACATTACTAAATTCCCTTATTTATAGATATATATAAAGAGAATAAGATTGTAGTCTATGTTAACTTTCCGGACTAACTTGAGAAACGAAAGAACCGATGTTTATTAGCTGACAAATAGATAACTTTTCAGAGCACATTATCTGTGCAAAAATCATGAGAAAATCACACCATTTTTGGGTTGCCATAAATTTCAATTTGAAAATCAGTTGTCATGCACTCATAAGTTCCGGTGACATTTGATAGCAAGTTCTTGTTTACGTTTGTTGTACGACGATTTTAGACTGCATCGTTATTTAACATTAAATTAGACTGTGATCAGCGAAACAAAATAGAATATTACTAAGTAGGGGCGCCACAACATGTTTTATTTTTTCCACTCTCCTCTGTCAGATGCCATCTCAGTATCTACTCCTTTTAAACCTATATTATTTTTCATACAATCCATCCATACCTTCTTCGTTCTTCCTCTACTCCTATATCCGCCCACCTTCATGCTCAAAACTTTTCTTGTAACATGATTTTCATCTCCTCTCATAACATGGTCATACCATGCTAACCTATTACTCCTCAACTTCTCTGTCACTGGTGCTATTTTCAAACTTCCTCTGACATACTCATTGTTAATCTTATCCATTCTAGTTACACGACACCTCCATCTTAACATTCGCATCTCCGTCAAGTCTATCATAACAATAATATGAAAAACATAAATTAATTATAATGTAAAACAGAATAACTACTCAAGTTACAATACTTCAGGTATTAACAATTGAAACACAACAGTCGAGATAACCGTAAGGGCCCAAGTATTAATTAAGAGGGTTGGACCACTCCGAGTCTAATTAACCGAAGACCCGAGCCACATTTGGTGTAATTAGTTCTCTCCAAGGTATATTCTCACGCTCTCGGACTTCGAACGTTGCGCGATAACAGGAATTTTATACATTCCAATTATCTTAATAAGCTATAGTGTAGGTTGCCTGCCGTTTGCTGTCTAAAATTAAATATTTTCGCGATTTGGGAAATATACAAAAACGTATTGGTGATTAAAAATTGTTCAACAATTACTAGATCTATTACTTTAATGTGAAAATAAATCATATATATACTTTTTCTAAGTAAAATAAAAAAGTCGAGGCAGGCATAAGGACTGTCGACAGAAGTGAACACTCAAAACACTCAAAAAAAACAAAATGGATAATTGTGTTCTTTTTAGAATTTTTAATCAATTATATTCTACAATCTTACACACTTACAATCTTCAATATTACATGTACACAGGCTCCTATACTACGCGTCGCTAGTCTGGCGCATGCGCAATACGTCGTGAGCATGTCGAAGTTATTGGTAACGTAACCCATAAGTTTTCCCCCTACCAAAATAGCTCAACGCGGCTAAAGAAGTTATTACTTTAAAAATTATACTTTCTGTTTTTGTGAGGACTACAAATAAATAAAACTACAGAATATAGAGGATCAGTGGCCACAAAACAATAGTTTTATAAAACTAGCAGCAGCCTACGACTTCCTCTGGATTTGTATCTTTATACAGGAGTATATAGGACTATATAATTTGAAAAAGACTAAAAAACACATTTTTTTACATTCTAACTGAATTGCTTAATACCAATTTTTATAGATTTAAGTTCATAAAGGACAATTTTCATCCCTTCTTTCCAAAAATCCTTCTATTAGTGCTCACTTACAATATAAAAAGCATTTGTATGCAAATTTTCAAGGCCATAGCCCCAGTAGTTTGGGTTGAACATTATTTACTACTCAAATAATCCTTTTACTGTCTCATTTCCCACGTTGAATCTTTCTAAAACTTACAAAATGGATCAGAAGTACGCGTCACTTTTACATTTGAGAACGTCTCTGTAAGTCAAATAGTTGGTAACAATGGAACATATAATAACACTATTATGTGACGTAACCATGACGTAATCCTATATCAATAAACAATATAATAAATTGTTTACGAATGCATTTGAATTGAGACATTTCATCTGTATACAATAGACGGAGCGCACGCACGGGTAGGTGTAACGAGTGTGTAGGTGAAAATTTATATGAAATCAAATATCGAAATATATACTTAATGTGTTTATTCCGTTCAATAATGTAGACTCTTTATTCATTTGACATCTTTATTTGTAACATTTTGTGTATAATTTAAATAGAAAATGAAATTGTTGTCGTTTGACGATTTAAATAGTTTTTATAGGCATAATTTATGACAAGGAATATCACTGATTTCTATATAACTACTACATAACATTATTATGTGATTCTAGCGTATCGTACTTTCTGACCTACGCTTCTTTAGCTTCCAGTCGACTTTTATAGTAAACTAGCTTCTGCTCGCGAATTCGTCCGCGTGGAACTAATGACTTTGGGCTAACTAACACGCAGCGGAAGCTCTCAAAAGTAAAAAAAAAACGATTTTGAAACATTCTTCATTGGTTCTCCACTCCTATTGGTCTTAGCGTGATGATATATAGTCTATAGCCTTCCTCGTCAAATGAGCTATCTAACATTGAAATATTTTTTTTAATCGGAGTGGAGCCTTACATATTTCCATACAAACTATCATCCCCTATTTCCTATTGTTATTTTAGACCCTTGAGGGTGAAACTTTTACAAACTTTGAATGTCATATTTATTTATATCAAATAACAGCCTAAAAAATTAGTTTCAAGCTTTTGACTCTAAAAATGATGATACTTCCGTACAGCTTTTCATCCGCCCTTTTAACCCCTTACAACCCTTTCTTCACATTAAAAAGTAGCTTATGTCCTTTCTCTAGGCTCTAGACCAGTGGTACTCAACCTTTTTATAAACGGGCTACAAACACGTTTCACGCGGGCCGAGAACTATAAATATTTAGGTATTAAATAAAAATTGTAATTTCTAATTAATAACGTATTAATGTAGTGAAAAATGGTTGTCCAATAAAACAGGCTTTGTATAACCCTTATATCATAAGGAACGCATTGCGGTCGGATTATCTGGGTTCTATTTAATTTACTCAGCTTGCTCATAGTTTTTCTGATGGGCACGAAATTTAAAATAATTGGAAATAATGTATAATCGGGTGGGCCAACAACATAAACCAGGCGGGTCGCAGGTTGAGTATGGCTGCTCTAGACTATCTGTGTACCAATTTTCATTTAAATCGGTTCAGTACTTTTGGCGTGAAAACGCGACAGACAGACAGAGTTACTTTCCTATTTATAATATTAGTAAGGATTTATTTCGAGCGACTCTGAGTTTTCGTTGAAGAAAGATAACATACAGACTTACCCATTCTTGCTTTTATAGTGCGGGTTTATATTTCTTCTTATTGTAAAATTTATTTAAATTTTTTTTTGTATTCGACCTATGTAACAGAGCGTGGGCATTAACTAGCGAGTTTAATATATACCCGATATCTCTGGTAAACAGTAATTTTGACTTTATGGCACTAAAGAGCTTAACTGGAAAACAAGACAAATGAGTTCGTATTTAAATTTCAGAAAATATATTTCGCATGGGTGTAGGTACGTTACCAAAAATAAAGCCAAAAGGTACTTTCCCTTAAAAGGCATATGAGAACGCTAAACACACAAGAAACGAGCATACTCCTTTCTTAAGGGCCGGCAACGCATCTGTAATTCTCCCCGTGTCGCAGGTATCTACGGGCGGCGACGATCACTTATCATCAGGTGACCCGCATGTTCGTTTGCCACCAATAGTATAAAAAAAGCATTACCATTACTTCGAAAAATGTTGGCTTAGATCCTTTACACGTTAGATTACACCTTCTCACATAGAATCAAGAAAGATTACAATTAATGGCGGGAGAGCTTCTCTAAGTCCGCCTGGCTAGCTACAACCCTCAAGTTGGAAATCTATCGCCAAGCACCTGTTGGTTGATGTGTTCCGGCAGCTGTACTTGAGAGCCAGTCCTTTTCTAGGTTAAGCGTGTTTACCATCTTAACCGAAATCGTCATTTAACATCAGATTAGTCATACGCTAAATAGTATAAAGAAGTAGAAATAATCCGGACCTTTCGATAAAAGAAAACATTTTGATAATATTAGGTCTTTACCTATGAAATTGCCGTTTTGTATGAAAAAATTGAAACGAATTTTTTTCATGTATTTTTTATTTGTATTAATCGAAGTAATCACCCATGCAATCAATGCATCTTTGCCAACGCAGTGGCAGGTTATTGATGCCCTTCTTAAAGAAATCAGCTGGACGGGAAGCAACAAATTCTTCAGAGGCATTTTGTACTGCCTCTCGGGTATTGAATTTTTTTCCCGCCAAGGAGTTATCCAAATTCTGGAAAAAGTAGTAGTCTGTAGGCGCAAGGTCTGGTGAGTAGAACGGTTGACGGAGAACTTCCAACCCCAGACTCTCGCAACTCAGAATTCTTGCAACTTGGAGACCGTTTGCTGTGCAGTATGAGGTCGCGCGTTGTCGTGCAGAAGCAGCGGAGACGAGCGATTGACTAATGCTGGTTGGAGATGTGCCAGCTTCTCCATCATTGTGTTCAGTTCTTCACAGTACACATCTGCAGTAATGCTCACCCTGTTTGGTAAGAAGCTGTGATGAATCACACCGGCGCTAGACCACCAAACAGTGACCATCACTTTTCTAGGGGTAAGTTTTCGTTTAGGGCATTGTTTAGGTGCTGAACCAGTATCCAACCAACTTGCTGAGCGTTTGCGGTTATCAAACAGAATCCATTTTTCATCGCAGGTAACAATGCGGTTCAAAATTCCTTCATTTGTGTGTTTGTTGAGCAGTGCAAGGCACGTCTCGACGCGTACTTCGCGCTGGCGATCATTGAGTTCGTGGGGCACCCATTTGTCAAGCTTTTTTACCTTGCTAATTTGACGCAAATGGACCAATATTGTTTTGACTCTAACGTCGAAAGCTGCTGCTAATTCAGCCGTAGATTGTGTATTATCAGCTTCCACAATCGCCTTTAATTCGTCATTGTCGACCAAAGTCTTCGGACGACCGCGAGGTTCATTTTTCAGGTCGAAATTCCCAGAACGGAACCGAGCAAACCAATAACAGGTGGTGCGTTGGTTTGTAGTGTTAGCTCCGTAAACGTCGTTGATGTTGCGTGCCGCTTGTGCCGCGTTGCTGCCACGACGGTACTCATATTCCATAATTACTCGAATTTTTAACGTATCCATGATGACAAAAAAGATTGAAATGCGATGAAAATGTAACACTAATCAATAAACAAATGACTACTTTAAGAAAAAGAATTCCATGTTTTTAAAATAAAATTAATTTGAAATTAGAATTCTTAGCCAATCAAAAATTATTTTGATTTGAAATGGCCAGTACTACAGAACGGCAATTTTAATTAACCTATTATATTGGTAGGGCTTTTTTTGGCGCCCGTCTGGTTATCGGTAGTGCTATAAGAAGAGCGGTAGCCCTTATTTAAAAATATGTCTTAAAATATCCATCAGTGAGTTCCGGCAACTGCATTTGAAATTCAGTTTTCTCTATGATTAGTATTTTACCATCTCAGGCCAATTCTTCATTTAATATCAAGTGAGACTGCGGCAAAACGTTATAACCAAAAAAAACATTTACGGTCAATCTATTTCAGTAATTTAAATCCTTTACATCTCTATTTCGAATGCAATGTTCGCGTAAATGAGTATGCATAGAAACAATATAAAACCTATTCAGAGCCCGGCCAATGTAAAGTCGTAAACGTGGAATTGTTCTCCGCCGTGGATAATGGCTTGTTTAATGTATTTGTGACTGGACCGAGTATTGCCTAACCGCTGTGTTGTGTGTGTGCTCCGGTCGAGGACACGGATCTTCGATTATCATAAAATCGAAGCCAACAGATTCGACCTCGCGTGGGTGGTGCTCTTGCGCATACATCTTTATTATTTATTTACTGTTCATATGATCTTATTCATAAAAAAAAATTAAGTACAGAAATAGTGGATGGACTTACAGGCGATGATAATGGTTCCTTACCTATCAACGACGCAGGTAAGGAAATTTCACAAAGAGTTGACGTAGGCAGACCGTCGGCCATAAAACAGTAAGCCGTATATATATTTATTATAGATTTCCAACTTGAGGGTGGTAGCTAACCAGGCGGGCTTAGAAAAGGCCCTACCACCATGCTATGGTAACCATCACGGTGTTTTCCTCCACCAAAACCGCCGAATCAGTTGCATGTATTGGGACCTACGTCGATCGATTCGGTGCCCGAATACGATATCAAGTAAGCTATCATTGCTTAAATTAGTAAATAAGTGATACAAGAAAAGAAAAATCGCTATAAATTTTCAGTTTCTTAATTTAACGTATCATTTTGAGATTCAGTCAAATAATATTAGAACGGGTAACAGTCAAGGTAGTATTTAGAAGAATGAATAGAGTACGCTTATTTACGACATACATTCATTAACAAATCTAATCCTAATAATGATGCGGTATGATAAGAGGTATAATATTTCGTGACCACTAAACCGCATTTACGTTTTCGAACTGGATGATGTCGCAATGACGAATATAATAAGCAGTTAGTTGACCTCGCGGTTTGCAATGCAAAACCGCATGGGATACAACACTGACCTTCTGAGTACTTTTTCTTACTGGCTCGGTAAAATGCTAGAATTGGACGTCATAGTGAGTCTTTGTAGCTTTCCTTATACTTATGTATGTTGAATAATTTGTAGATTTCATGGTAGTAGAACATTTCCTAATACGCGCTTAACTAACTACAACCCTCAGGTTGATAATGATTTAGCAAGTATCTTAACTAGTTGTATCTTAACAGCTGTACTTGTCAGCCAGTCCTTCAATACGTTTAGTGTTTTAGAATCTTAGGCCACCTTATGATGTAATATCAGGTAAGAATGTATTTAAACGGTACACAATATAAAGTATTAAAAAACCTGCGCTACTGGAAAATGACGTAAGACAACTGTTCACAGTTTACGGCCATTTGGACATATATGTGATATGTAAGTAAAATTCACACAATTGATTATTCTAAATAATATTTAAACAATTAATAAATACAATTGGTCCCAAAATAGTTTAAACTCTATTGTAGTTCAAATTTTGATATTTGGATTGTTCAACTTAACTATAACACCATCTATGAAATCTTTTTAAGCAAATACAATAGTTTCTGGGTGAAATTGATTATTATGGAATGATACAAAATATATTTAAAAATGTGCTACAATCTGAAAATTATTCTTTCGTATTTCTAGGTCACGAAATAGACTTCATGGAATACTTCTTTAGACATTTTCGCAGCCGACTATACCTGTAGTTATAATACATAGTGCACTTCTGTTTCCAGCGGTCTATGAATCGTTTAATAAAACATCGTTTTTGCATACATTAAGCCTGTTGTATTGTTAATTTTGGCACTGTTGAAACTTCTTTCTCAATTGGCCCCATATTTTTATTAACGATTTTTGTCCAAGAGATCTCTATTCTTTAGCATAGCGTAAGCTTGTGATTCTATAACACTGTCATCGGTTAATTATTAATTAAAACTAGTGTACGTACGTAAGTACATAGTGGAAATTAGCAAAAAAATTTTGTTCAGTGCAAAAATTCGCGGGGGCGTTCTTCACACATATTGCTTGTTTGGTTTATTATATTTTTGCGTAAACCTAATTTTGATTGAAAGTAAAAGTAAGTGAAGTAAAAGTCGCTTAAGTTACTCTTTATAATTTTAATTCATTTAAATTTTAAGATCCTGCAAAATCGGTCCAACTGTTATGGAGATTATTCGGAACGAACAGACAGACAAAAATTTTAAAAATTGACCTGTTTGTTATTGGTACCGTATATATTTTTATAACCATTTAATAAAGAGCTGTTATATTAATATTACAAAAAGACTCTTCAATTTTATTTATTTGTATAGGGTACACCAGTATAATATACTAGATTGCTCATTTACAGAATCAATAGTTCATATCCAATTAGTCCGTTACCGCAGGATTTGATTGTTCTTACATGGCTGCCTGTAACCCACGTAACAGACTTGGTTTCAATTAGCCTGCCTACACAATTAAAATGGTGGTTTACAATGTACCATACCGACTAACGTGTTTGATTCTGTGGAGCGATGCGACTCGCCGATAACATTCCGGTTCAAGTATCGAATCGAAATTCCCGGGCGAAGGATCGAGCTTACGATTCGATCTGGACGTACATTCGAATGTCGGGTATTCGCTGACGATTGATGGAATTCCATCCCGTAACTGTAGGACAGTTGCTAATCTAGTATTTAGTGGGAGCGTAGACGCGCTATGGTCCACATACCGTTGCTTGATGACGTGCCATATTCCGATAAATCAACGCTTGTGGTTGAGAATTCGTTGGCTTGCCGACGGCGACGATGGAATGCAAACGGTAATTGATTTGTCCCGTGTAGCCGGCGCCGGGATTGACGGGATATCGGGACGTCATGCAAGTTAACTGAATGAGAAGATAGTGACTGTCAACTCTTAACTTGAGCTTTCAAACGATCACTACTCAAATGAAACTGCCATAATATTTTGGAATTTGTGATTAACTGGTCGATACCGCGGGTTCCTTTTTATGAAAATAATCTTTGCATAGGAAATACTTATTTTATTTGAATTAATTGTGGAGTGTCTTTTTTATTTAATAATAATCATTTATTCTCCAAAAAGTTTACTTGATTCATATTTACAAAATTAAAATGTCACTGACGGCGCCAATTCAAGCTCACGTTGATGTCTGTACTAGTCGTATCGAAAGGTTTATATATAATGTAACATATAACCGATAATAATCGTGTCAATACTGCTTCTTCTATTTTATTTATATAAATTCATATCTAAGACCTTTAATTGGATTTAAATTGATTATGGATTCGTTTATGCGCTTTTTGTGATTCGTACCTGAATTTTATACTGGTTTCTAAGTATTTTATAGGAATACTATGCATAGTCCTCATCAATATTTTTGGCAGCTCTAAACATAGGCTTGCGCATAATATCGATAGGAGTTTAATACAAAACAAAGTTCAAATATTTTGTATTCATTTATCCTTAAGTAGTCTCGATGTACGTGGAATATAATACGTATTTATGACTAAATTTATGTTCTGCACAACTATATTTAGAGCACTCAAAAAGTTTGGCGCGGACTGTTAATATTAATACTAACTTACTCTAAAACTGTCTTAACGTCGCGTGGTGATAATACATTAGTTTTATTGTTATTCGCAAAAATTTTATTATTTATTACGTCATACCAGCTGTTACCACGTAAAAGTGCGAATAACCATATAAACATGTACGAAAAATGGATAAGCATTCCCATATATAAATAAGGTTTTAGTTTTTTTTTTTATATCATAAGAGGCAAACGAACAGGCGGGTCACCTGATGTTAAATGATCAGCGCCGTCCATAGACACTAGCAACACCAGGGGAGTCGCAAGTGCGTTGCCAGCCTTTGTTGAGGGAGAGGGGAAGAAGTGGGGGAGGGAAGGGAGTTGTAAGAGGGGAAGTAAACCTCTGGTGCTCTCACTGACCGAACGAAACGCAACAATGCAAGCACTGTTACTTCACGTAGGTGATTCTGTAGGTCGGGTGGTGGTACCCTGAGCGAGCTGGTACCCATTCATACTGAAACCAGTAATAACTTCAGCGTTGCTCTGCAATGTAAACCTGTTACTTATATAAGTAAGATTAAAATATTTGTTATTTGTCAAGGTTAATCTCTTTTTTCCTTTTGATGAGACTATTATAAATAGATAGAGGACATTTTAGAGTATCACCTAAGCTGCAAATCCTTACGATTTTACTTAAAGAGTAAGCACTAATGATAAGTTGTGGCAGAAGTAACACAATATAATTAAAGATGTTATAGAGTTTAAGTAACATTTATCTATTTCTTTTACTGTCAGTCTCACAACGAAATTACTTTTTAATAAGAAATTAAATGATTGTGAATGTTGATTATTGTTATTAATTGTAAGTTTCATCAGTCTCGAACAGATGGTGCATGAAATTAGTTTCTTGACAGAAAACTGTAGGACCGAGTGTTATAGATATCTTATAGATGGCGCCACGTTTTCATTTTTTTTAAATTTTATGGTGCACGTGCTTTATTCAATTCAACGTATATTAACTAAACCACAGCAAGGCGAGGCCGTGTCACCTAGTTATGTAATAATCTTCAAAAATATTGACAGAGTTGACTTTTATTTCAATATATGGTGTCATTATAAAGGGAAAATATAGTCTTATATTCATCGTTAGTACATCCATGCTAAGCCGGGGTGAGCAGCTTATAGCAATAAGCCTAATGATAGCAATATCTAACATTAGGCTTCAACGATGACATTCACTTGCAATCTGCCGCACGTGATCCCTGAACAGGTTCGGCGATATAACTGCCAATAATCAAATAAAATTAATAATCATAGCCGTTTTATTTATTGGCTTTCAATTAGTATAATCTTAATGGGGCATTAACATACGCAGGCGACGGAGCGTTACCACCGCGGACTGGTGTTGCGAGTTAATAAAAACTTACCGATTTATGGGAAAATTTATAATATTACTACATGTCTTATTTTATTAAAATCTTGTAGGTTTGATAGTAGCTCAGTTATTTTTATAACACTATAATGGAAACTTTATTTACTTATATTACACACCTAAATTAAAGAGGTTTTTTGGTAAGACCCATGTATGTTGCCTGCATTGAAGGTGTTCAGACCTTTTTTGTTTTATTTTCATAATTTTTAAACAACGTTCCGATGTGATGATGGTTCCTTTAATAGAATTCTCCAGAGAGTTTTTGTTGCAACACAAAATGCATGTTTTCTGTTACTATTTATAATTTATTTCAATTATGCACAATAATTGTATCATATCACACAAAATGTCATCAATGCAACATAATAATGTTTAAATGAGGTAATTTCAATTGAAATTATAACTACGTGATAGGTCATAATTACTCTAAAAGTCCCCAGAAGCAAATTTACAATTCAAGATTGCCAGCTTTTAAATTAGTTTGTTTTTAAGGAAGGCATAGTTGTGTAATCTCTTATGAAACAGATTTTATTTTTACATGAATTAAACCAAAATAATTAAAAACGTTATTGTTATATTCATAATTATTATACAATATCCACACAATAGTGCATAAAATGGTTATGTTAATATTGACTAGGAAAATGTAACTAATCAGTGGTAGCTTTGTGGTATTTTTTTGAAATAATAACAATATCAAATGACGGCGCAGTAATTAATGGTAATCATAGTGAAAACTGCGGTGGTCACTCAGAAATCGAAATTTTATCACCAGTCGTCGCGCTACTGTCATGGCAACTTGCGTACCTATTTCTTACATTGTATCTACATAATATTCTTTTTTTTTATATCATAGAAGGCAAACGAACAGGTGGGTCACCTGATGTTAAGTCATCTCCGCGTCCATAGTCACTAACAACATCAGAGAAGTCGCAAGTGCGTTGACAGCCTGCCTTTGGGGGAGGGTAGAGGGGATGTGGTGAGGGGTGGTGCGCCTCCGCCGCTCTCACTGACCGAACGAAACGCAACAATGCAAGCACTGTTACTTCACGTGGGTCGGGTGTTACTACCTTGGGCGAGCCGACTCATTCATGTTGAAACCAGTAATAGCCTCAGCGTAGCTCTACCACCTACCAAACCTATTATTCGTTGAATAGACATTAATTGTAGCATTAATTGTAACATTAATTAATTAATTGTAACACAGAAATTGTGTTAATTTTCTTTAATAATAGAGAAAAAGATATTCATATTCATTGAGATATAAATGAAAATTAAACAAATTATAAATCAATCAATTATTGTTCTGTTAACTTCCTCTGTATATAGATTTCTCTCATGCAAGTTATAATTTCAATTTGTTTTTTAAAATAACCCTTGATGACGATTACTCATAAGAAGTAATGTCTAGTTTCCGAGTATTCGCAATAGGAATTGTTATCTATTTCTTATTATTACGCTCGCTAACCCATCAGCGTCAAAAATGTATTATGCGGTTTACTTTTGGCGCTTTAATGTTAACAATTATAAACATATGGAAATGTGTATTTTAATAAAATATATATGAATAAGAATCACTAAATGTGAGTATGAAAATCGGAACAAATTCCATTGCGTAATTTAACAGAGTTGTGTGAACTCAGCGAAGAAGATGAAGATGACATGAAGATGATGTATCATACTATTTTTGCGTAATATTGGTCTGCTTTTAATAAGATGAATCTGTGGATTCCGGTTAATGCTTTATAAAAGGGTAAAATTTAAGCGTGAGCTAGCACCACCGGTCGCGGAAGGTTTACTGCCGATGACCTCCGACGACCGGTTCCAGAGCCAGCACCCTCCCTCCCCCCGCATCGGCCGCGCACTCAAGCACCCCGCGCGAGACGTTTCATTACGTTATTATTATATTAAATGCTATAATATACATTGTAGGCATTAGTCCATCGTTCCTCGCGAAGCGTAATGTATGGGACTTTTTAGTTTTATTCCACAGCCATAAGGATTAGCCCGGCCGCGGTCGGTCCGACCGTACTGAATCGCGAATTGTTCTGTGTTAAGAGATTTCACATTATTACTGGTTTCTTGGTATTTGACTCGCGTTCGTATGTTTCGCTTTGTTCATCACGTTTCGCATTGAATACCTTTTAATATATTTATGTTCCTTTTATCGATAATCTTAATAATTTGTTACTTAGTTTAAGTTTATATATCATGACTAAGGTATGGGTTTATATCCTAATGGTTCGCGTTAGCCTCTAACAGAATCACTTTTACGTGTTTACAGGTTCAGTCTGCTACGTAACAAAATTGAATAGGATAACCGATTTTACAAGCAAATATCTTACAGTTTTTCTTTTTCTATATATATAAATAAAATCCATATGTCTATGTGTATAGATTTTTAGAGATCGATTTTTTTTGGAGTAGGCGTAGGGGAACGCTTTTCCATAATGATTAATTAGCAATGAGAAGTTACTTACTTGTGTCAGACCGGTTGCAACCAAAAGAAATAGCGGAAGAGCTTAATTAAAGGTTAATGAAATTAATACTTTACGTAAAGTTGTTAAACTATGCCTGATTAGAATCGTATAAATTCAACACGTTTGGATCTAAAAAAAAACTCCAACGCGTGAAGCAATGTTTCATTATGCAATCTTTTATAATTGCACATGGGAAGGGAATTATTATTAGTACTTCGTGTTAAACAACCTCGTGAAGGCAGTTATAAATCTCATACTTACAACCGAATATTGACATAAAGAAGAGCCAGCAAAAACAATTATACAAATTACTAGATAAGAAAATCCGTTAAAATCGCGTTTACGTTTTAAACAGTTAAATTATTGTTAACATTATTTTGTAAAATTAAAAAATCAATCAACGGAAAATTGGTCGGAAAATAAAAAACAAAGTAATCTAAATCTCAACAATACCGCCATCTACCGAATCCAACTAAAGCTGTATATTATTCGGGTGACTAATAAGTACAAAATAATCAAAATTAATGACGCTGTTACAAAGGAGAAGAATTACAAATACATATTTACATACTGCAAACAACTTGTGAGTTTTTGGCGGGATTTTGGTCTGTCATGTAGTGGATTTTATATTTTATTCATAATCTTGTTTTACTTGACCCTATATTGTGTAAAATTGGTGGTGCTTTATGTAATATAGTTTGTTTATTCTGCATAAGCGAAGTGAATGGAAAGAATACCACGGACCATGAATTCTGAGATGCCACAAAAACTCCATGGAAAGTTCTAACAAGATGTCCACCATCTTGTTAGTTCATTGAAATTATATCAAGAAACTTGTAATATCGATACTCACTTGACACTGGCAAATAGTCTACTAGAAGGCTGGTTGTCAAAAATGGAATGGAAGAAGAACTTTTAATACTAAACTACTCGACAATGGCAGTAATAATCTAAAAGATTGGTAGCCAAAAATGAAGGTAAAATAAAAAAAAAAAAACTTTTGATTTTGTAATATTTTTTAATGATTTGTAGCAGTCATCCAGTTAGGGTTATGTCAAGTAGTCAAATTAGAAAGAGCCTCGAAAAAATAAATTCTCTGAGTTAGAGCTCGTGCGTTTAAACAGTTGTTCAAAGTTGAATATTGTTGTTTGATCCTCAAAGTGGCCGTCTCCGCCAACGGAGGACAGGCAGGAGGAGGCGGCAGTTTGACCGCCTCCTCCCACCGTAACCGGATCTAAAGAAGATGGGTCGGGGGGCCCATCTTCCCATTGCACAGATCCGGCGGACGGAGGAGACGGCCGGTGTGTACCCGGCTGTCTCCTAACAGGACGGGGCCCGGCGGCGGCGCTTTCGCTGCTGGGCCAACCGCTGGGGCGGCACGATGAAGTCTATAGAGATCTCGTGCCGTCCCAACTATAGCGGCAGACGTACACCGTGGGGTTTTAGTTCGTGCAAGTCGGACATAACCCATCCTCTCCCCCGAGAGGGTGGTGTATCCATAAGGGATTTCCCCACGCTAAAAAAAAAAAAGCGATGATAGCGCAATTGATAACGTGTTCGGCCGTGGCATCAATCGACGCAGGTTTAATACTTTATCCTTGTCAAAACCCTGAGTCGTAGCTTTTTGGACTTTTTCTTAGTCTGCCTGGTTTTCTTTACTGTTCCCTTCTTTCTTTCCTCAGGTCAGCGACTTTTTATAACGTGGCAAGAGTGGCAGCATGAGTTTCTTTGTTTTTGATTTGGTCGGGCTGTACCTATTGTAGTTGCAGCCTATTTAGGATGTACATAAAAGATGACACAATAAAAGATGATAGTGTGAGTTAGTTTGTGTTTTGTGATCGTGAAAATACCATATCTTTATATATAAATTTCTTCTGTACGTGTATATGTTACTGAAATCCTACTAAACGGCTGGACCGATTTTGATGAAATTTTGTGTGCGTGTTCCAGTGGATCCGAGAATGGATTAGATTCACAATTGGACTCAGTAGGTGGAGCTGCGGTTGACTTTTAAGATTTTTTTATTATCAAGGATGGACAACGTCCGCCGGGCCCGCTAGTATATATATAAAAATTTATTATATATATATATTAAAAATTATTATTTTATAAGAAAATTTTTTACCGAACATTTTAGGCATATACTTTATTACATGCCTACTTTAAACTTAATAAACTACTTTATAATAGTGATTGTACAGTATTAACATATTATATAATGTCAGCATCGCTTTTAATTATAAGTCTATTTTAATAAACGTTAAGAGTTTTAATTTATATTTTTAAAGTCGCGGACCAGCCCGCCTGGTTAGCTACCACCCTCAAAGTTGAAAATCGATCGCCAAGAACCTGTTACTGTGTTGCATTTGAGTACCAGTCTCTAAGTTACGAGTTTACCATTTTCGACCACATCTTCAATTACATTAAATTTGATTCTGATCAATACCCTTATAAAAAAGGATTTAAAAAAATGTTTTAAACGTTTGCAAGGGGTGTCGTTCCCTTCTTTTATGCTTTCCACTTTAAGCGTAATTTTAAAACCAGTTACTTACCTTACTATTAATTATGAATATCTTTTTAAAATATACCCGAAAAGACGGCCAAAAGCAGGAACCCGCTCATCAGGTCGGTTTAAAACACGGCGAAAGTATCGAGTTACACGGCGATGCACTTGATCATCCGTTGTCTGGATTCTTTTATTTGTGCATTTTTTGTTTTATTTGTACCGCGCTTTGAGCCGCGACCGCACCGCTTAGCGCTGACCGCAAACCGTCGCTCTGGGTTAATCTACAACCACTGTTTCTCAAATTTTATGCACCGGGTCCCGTAAACATTCTGCTTTTTGAGTTTTTGATGGGATCTTAGTTTGTCATGTAGTGGATTTTATATTTTATTCATAATCTTATGTTATTTGACTATATGTTTTGATGGTGTATTAAGTGATATAGTTTGGTTGTTTTGCACAAGTGAAGTGGATGTGAAATAATACGACGAAGCATGGATTCTGACTTGCCACAAAAACTCCCTGGAAAGTTCGAATAAGACGGCCATCATGTTGCTAGTTCATTGAAATGATCGCAAGAAACTTGTAACTTCATTACCTAGTCGACAAAGGCAGTAATAAATTACTAGAAGAATGGTTGCAAAAGATAAATTAATATGAATACATTTATATTTTATTGTATAATCCTTTTACATAAACATTTTGTTTTATTAACAAAGTAACTCTTTTGATAAATTAAACATCTGAACAACCGAAATATTAACAAAGTTCTACAAAACAAATGACTGAGTAAAATAATAAATTTTATAGTGTAAATAATTATCATTGAAGGTAGACAAATTTTGCATGTGTTCGATTATGTTATGCAATTATAATCAACTAGCTTTTGTTTGTGGCTTCCCTCGCGTTCACGTAGATTGGAAAATACCCTTTAATGGAATAATTTGAAGAATTTTATATTTGGAACTAACATTACCTTTTTCTCTATAGAAAGTGCTCTATTCTTATCCGTACCAATGTGTATGGAAAATTATATGATTTTCGGTTGAGTAGCTAAAGCGTGAATGCATAACAGACAAACAAACAAACTCACAGTCGCATTTACAATAATAATTAAGATCAGGATGGATGCTGACTATATATGAGATCAATTAATTCCAACACCGTGGGACCGATCGCCATGAAAGTTAGCATATGTGTTTTTTTTCGAACGGACTATACGCTATTGTTCGAGCGGGCCTTTACAGCTTCACCGTATTTTTGGACGAGCGTTTAAAGCTGGGCCGTATGACAACAAGCTCAAAGGCGCTCGGCTGTTGCCAATAGCACACCTAAATATATATGTTTTTAATACTTTATAACCCTTAGCGTTTGACCACGATCTCATGTGGTATAAGATGGTAAGCACGCTAAACCTAGAGAGGGACTGGCTCTCAAGTGCAGCTGCCGAAACACACCAACAGGTGCTTGGCGACAGATTTACAACTTGAGGGTGGTAGTTAGACATGCGGACTTAGGAAAAACCCTATCACCATGCAAATAAAGAAGATTTTTACGCTATCCATTGTGCTGTAACTCGTGAGTAGATGGCCCTAAGCAGCATTTTATTCTCATTAAGTTTATATATTGTAGTTGAATCAGGACCAACTTGCAAGCGGTTACTAGTAGAGTGTAAAAATTGTCTGTAACAGTTTTAAAAATCATAACCTTAGCCAAAATTACCAACCCTCAAATACGTGTAAGCGTTCATGCAGTGCACAGACGCATGTGTCCCAACAATGTATTACTTAGCTCGTATGATTGGTTAGTTCGATAAAAAATCTCAATATTTGCATGCAAGGCAACGTCCTAAGCCGAGGTTCGTCCACTTTGGCATCCTTGAGCTATGTGTCATTCGGCAGAGTGTCTTAAGTGCTCAACCCAAAGGCCAGTTGAAACTATAAAAGCCGGATTGGTCAACAGTTAGTCAGTTCCAAAAATGTTTTTTAATAATAATGATACAACCTCATTTTAATAAAATCAAAAAATAAGTGAAGAATAATTAGGGCATAAAAATACGTGCGGGACCACGGTCTCAATTAGTTCTTGGAAAAGATGATTCAGGAATGATATAAAGTGCAGACTTGTCTGGAATTAAGGTCGGCATGTCAAAATATTAGCGATTGCGGAGAGTAGAGTCAAGTGCGTGCGCCACGCCGGAGCCGCGCTCCGACCGACCAATTTATTCGTCGGTACGTCAGATTTCGAGGGGCTCGTTACTACTAAGCCTCCAATTAGACTTATCCCTAATTAAGAGATGCCAATAAATTACCCTCCATCACGGGCTAACGAAGACGCGCCGCACTAATAACGTTAATTGATTTTGAGTAATGAGCCCGAGTTTTGATAGAGCTGATTGGGGACGTGAGGGGTGGCATCGATTTCGTCTATAGAGACTATACCGCCGATGTAAGATGCCGTCGGTTTGCATTACCGTTTAAAATTAATCAATGGTTTTTTAATTCGGTCGTGTTACATTACTTTTTGAGTGGATTTATTAAGTGTTCTGTTAAGAATGCTTGTTTTTTTGATAACATTTGATCATACCTAAACTTACATTTAAAACGATAAGTTTAGAACCTGAACAAAGTGAATAAAATAATTATAAGATCTGCCGTAATGTCTGCATTCGGTTAAAAGAGACGGATGAAAGAAAACCACACGTGACAGCGCTGCGAATGTTAAAGCAAGTGTTTAGCTTAAAGGTGAAAATAGTACCACTGGCAGAAGCTTTTTTCTCTTCAATTTTTAAGGCTAAATCAGTCTAACTGATTTCACAAATTATATTTAAAATCAGTAGCAAATAAATTGCTCACCGAGTTAGTTCGTCAGCACTGTAAGTAAGGTTTTCACAATATAGCATGTATTGCAGCCTGGTCCCAAACCTTGGGATAAAGGTAACTCATGAGACAATTCGAGGAAAACTGTAGGTAAAAATTGCTTGTGTGATGTATTTAAAAGATATGACAGCCGATAATGGAATCTACAAGGTAAAATAAATATTGTATCAACCTTGCTAATTTTGAATAAGGATAGAAGGAAGAGATAATTGGGCTTGACACATACTGCTGGACTTTCTGTACCAGCTTAGAAAGATTGTTACAACAAACGATAATATACCATAATATTATATGTAGGGTCTTGCAAGAACTACAACATTCGTAAAAGTTATATCTAGCAGGAGTTTTAGTTAGATTTTCAATTACCTTGATGACGTTCGTAAGTAATATAAGATGGCCATCTTTATAGAAAAAAAAACGATATATGCTGTAACTTAAAGGATAAAACAAATATGCTGTATTTTAATTTTAATCTACACTAATCAGAAGATAGAAGGTTACTTCGTGTTTGAACTTCTCCAAAAAAAATCATTTTTGCGTGATGTAGCCTGTTTATTGAAAAATACTCTAGGCTGCAAAAATTCACCCTAAAGAGTGTAGTGCATTAATCATGATTTTCAACAAATCTAACAAATTCTGTACAAGTACGTGAAGCGGGAACAGTGGTGACCGGGTACGCGGGAGAAACCGTCAAGCGCAACTAGTAACTAATAGAGATAATAGTAAATAACAATACTATCCAAACATGTCGTCTTGGAGATCCGTGATAACTTAAAGATTTGTTCTTTTAATTTTTGCTACATTAATATGACCGACTGAGCGTCCGTATATCATACGGGGTCTCATGGAGAATCATCCAACCATCCAAACCATCAGTGCTACAGTGCTGTTTGCTGTACTGCAGCATATTTGCTTAATGGGTTTGCCACCTGTTGGATTTTTTTTTATTCATATGTATGTATATATAATTTAATTGTATTGCTGGTTCCGACATTACACTATTTCTTTCTTTCTTTACGGTAAAGTGAATATTTCTCACTTTTTTCGCCAGTAAACTCGGACAAAGCCAAACCGGTTAGCTAATATAAATATATTTTGCTAATTGTCTAACCTATATGAGATTAGATATTAGAATCAAAATAATAGTTTTCCCTTTAATCATATATAGTTACCGCAATGGAAGTTTGCGTTTAATTGAAAATAGCAAACGTATCTTTATATTCATATAAACATGTCATATTAAATTGCATTAAAACGGGAATAGGCCATCTCGACATCAATGATATTAAAACTTTAGTACTAACATCTAAAGTTCAACGTTGTAAACGACACTCATAAAGATATATCTATTACTTTATCTATTTATAATATGGATATATTTAATATTAAAACTACTGGTATTTATTTCCATAGAGGATGTTGAAAACTGTCGATATGAATTTATATATATATTATTCATATTTATAAATATTACAAAACAGACTCACTTTTTGAGTCTATCTGTGCGTTCTTTCAGTTCTTCTAAATTAGGCAAATGGTTTTGTTATACTATTTATATACGTACTAAAGTTTTCTTGCGGCTTCATTCGCCTTTTTGAAGATTCTATGTATCGAGAACGTCAAATCTTCAAATATCATCAACATAAGTGTACTCTTTCGGTTGAAACCACATTAATAATGTTATTTTAATCTTTAAATTATTCATTGAGTTTATAAATACATAATTTACTAGTTTTTGCTTGCAACTTCGCTCGTGTTAATGTAGATCTGACATATCCTTCGGATATAGTAATTTTTTGCTGATTGAAATGTATATATCTCTATCTAATATATTGTATTCAAAATTGTATGATATATAGTTGAGTAGTTAAGGCGTTAAAGGGTAACAAACAAACAAACTCGAATTCACATTTATGATATTAGTTACGTGTTAGGAACTGAAGAAAAATGTTGTGGTCAACTTTCGACCACTAAGCGACCACATATTATTACAATGAAGTATAGACTGTTGGTTTTAACAGTTAATATCGCCGGAAATACTGACCCGATTCTAAAATCCTTTTCTCTTACAAGAGGAAATTTTATTCCTGAGTGATACTGCTGGTTTATAGTACGGGGATAACCGAAAAGCGTTTAGTCAAAGTAATATTTGTGGTAAATACAACACAGTTATTTATAGGTAACAAGTAAATGCATTAATTAGAATACGAATTTTAATAACAATATAAAAGTCGTATAAATATCAACTCAATACATTTGAGTGACTGTGTGAGTGCTTTCCCTTAGGAAATTTGAAGCGCAAAGCTTCAGAAATTGCCTCAAACAAACATATTCATAAATTTTATCTCTCACCTGAATTAGGCTACTCAATAATACCTTGCTACTACGGACAAGAGTCGCAACTACTTGTTTTTTTCTATCGTAAGAGACAAACGAACAGGTGGGTCACCACCGCGTTGTCCATAGACAATTGCAACATCAAGAGAATCGTTGAAGAGTTGGGGGAGGGGAAAGGGAAGTGGGCCTTCGGCGCTCCCACTGACCGACCGAAACGCAACAATGCATGCACGCACTGTTACTTCACGTCGGTTTTCTATGAGAGGGTGGTATTACCCCGGGCGAGCTGATCCATTCATGCTGAAATCAGTAATAGGTTCAGCGTGGTTCTACCACCTACAAAAATAAGAATTATGTCATAAGATGCCGCATTCAGACCCGCAGGTAACTCGACCATGTGATCAGGGTTGCAGAGCTTGCTCATCGAGATCCTGTAACCCTAGGGCACATACGCGCTGAGCGGCCAGTGGAGTTTTTAGTCGGTAGGAGTCCGGACTCGAAAGGGTTAAGGTATACCGGTATAACCCTTTTGCTATCCCTCGGCAGTGGGAGGGTATCTAATATAGGATGTTCTCCACTATAAAAAAGAATAGGATGCCTCATAAATCCTTCAGAAAGGAAATATTTGACTACAGAGTTCGTTCCGCAAATTATAGCTCTCTTAAAAGTTACAACTCTTTTGGGTATATCTTTTTATTATCTCTTTCTCATCTTTGACACCAAGATCTCAGTAAGCGATGTTGTGATATTGCGTCAAATGGTGCTAAAATATTAAGCCTCGAACCACTCGTCCACGAATGTGATACTGTTGAAAGTGTTGAATCATAATCCCTTTGACGAGTCTCGTAACGTTTCATCTAATGTATACAATCATTAAGATTAATAACCTCAAGTTACTGGTCAATTAAATAACAAAATAACTTATTTAAATAAATTATCATATTAATACAAAACGAATTTTTTAAAGGAAATATAAATATTAAGGTACATTTGAATAATCTTTTAATTGTTTAAAAAAAGAAATTGTATTAACACGAACTTCTATTGTGGTAAATGGTTCCACAATATCGTAAATTTGAATTGTAATTGGACTATTGAGAAAGAGTTATCCAACCTACTTTTTTATATTTCCCTAATTACATGAACCAACAGTGCCTTAGTCGTAACGTGTTTGAAAGACGTAGACTTGAATCCTTGTGTATGAGCTGGAGCTTTCGATTATAAAAAACTTCTTTTTACCGTTATCTCACCTAAATAGAGGAAGCACTACATGTTTTCCTTTTCCAATCTACCCTGTCAGATGTCATCTCAGTATTCACACCTTTTATACGAAATACATTTTACGCATAATCCATCCATACTTTTTTCAGTCTTCCTTTACTCCTATATTCGTTCCTTCATACTCAAAACTTTTCTTGTTATATGACTTCCATCTCTTCTTATAATATTTCCGTACGTTACTAACCTATTACTCCTCAACCTCTCTGTCACTGGTGTTATAATCAAACGTCCTCTGATATATTAATTTTTAATCTCATCCATTTTAGTTACACCACACATTATAACATTCGCATATCTGCCACATTTAATACTTTCTTATCCGTCTGTTTCGTAGCCCGGTACTCGGATCCACATAACACGACCGTTCTTATTATAGTTTTATATACCTTCTTCTTAAGTTTTCTAAACATTGTGATAAAAACATAGCATGGTCGTAGAATTTTTTCTAAGCTCAGCTAGCTAGCTGTTACCCTCAAGTTGAAAATCTATCATTAAGCACCTATAAGTGTGTGCCGCTGCACCTGAGATTAGGTCACCGTCTAGATTTTGCTCCTTTACTCCTTTAAAAAAAATTAAGTTTTCGGTGAATGGAAACGTGATAAGAACAGCATGGTGGTAGTGCTTCATCTAATGCCTGCCTAGCTAGCTACCACCCTCAGGTTAGAAATCTGTTGTCAAGGACCGGTATGAGTCAGATACTAAAATCTGTAAACAGTAAAAATTTGATAGAGAAAAAGAGTGTAATTCCACTTATTTTCACTTAAATTCACTTGAAACTTAGTATTCTGATTAATGATCTGATTCTATTTAACTAATTCTGATCTGATTAAGAGAATGAGGTGAATAGATTTGGGATTATTTTGTAATATTTTAATATATATTAACGATTTTAATAATACATATAACATAATAATTTTTAAAAGTGCACGATAGTCACCACAATCCAGTAGAAAAGGTGATGATTTTAAAGGTGGTAGAGGCACGCTGAAGCTATTACCGGTTTCAGCATGAATGGGTCGGCTCGCCCGGGGTACTACCACCCGCCCCACAGAAACACCCACGTCAAGTAACAGTGCTCGCATTGTTGCGTTTCATTCTGTTCAGTGACAGCGTTGGAGGCTCACCTCTCTTCCTCACTCCCCCTACCCCTTCCCCCCAAACACAGGCTGGCAACGCACTTGCGACTCCCTTGGTGTTGCTAGTGTCTATAGACGGCGGTGATCACTTAACATCAGGTGACCCGCCTGTTCGTTTGCCTCCTATGATATAAAAAAAAGGAAAATAATGTGCTATATATTTCAACGTTTCCCTGTCTCTCTCTACATCTGTTCATATATATTTCGAGTACGTTGAGTATATACTATCTCATTCTCTCACAGCCTAAAACCGATATATACATTTATAGCTATCTTTTTTCCGTTACACATTTTCGTTTCATAAAATACAATTTATACCGTCACAAAATAAGTTTCACTTCTATTACCATAATTACAAAGGTATAATGAGTAGGTATTAAAAAATGCTGTCTATGTTTAATTTTTAATCACTAAATGGTTTTATAAACGGGTTTTTTTTCAATTTATCCAAATACAATCTAAAAACCTGAACTTAAAATAAATAAATATGTTTTCCAGGAAGCTTCATTTACAGAATACGGCTGACATTTTTTATAAAAAAGATTTCATTATAAAAATGAATAAAGTGTAGAGTAACACGAAGGTAATAATTTACAAAATTTTGAATTAATAGGCATTCACAGTTCGACCCTTCTCGTTCACGCTCGGTTCACTTAGAACGACCGACGCAGTACACGACCTGCGTGTTGGTGTACAATTTCTATGTTAATTGCCAGGCCTGTAGGGCTCGCAGCGTGATGTTAATCTATACATATGTATATCTAATAGAATATAAATCTAATGTGTTTGTACTTTTTGGATTATTATGAAAAAAAAATGTTGCAGGTGTCTTAGAATAAGTAATAAAATACATTTCAATCATTTTTATAAATGTCTGTCTGTCTGTTTGTATGAACACATAGCTCTGCTAAAGTACTGCGTTCACGACAAAATCTCACCAAGATGTAGCATTTAGTCTTGGTTTCATTAAAATCGGTTCACTCTATTATAAGTTATTGTACTTTTAATGACGACGCGACTTAAGTACGAGAGCCAAGTAGATAAGTAAATGGGCTTAATACATTCAGATGATTTCATTAGTCACTGTTTTTTACATTAGGCTCCACGCGGACGGAGTCGCGGGCACGGCTAAAACTAATTTTACAAATTTAACTGACACTTCCAGATAACAGCGTTTATATAAGCAATCTCTTGCGATTTATAATATTGATATGGATTATTTGCCAGTATAAAGATATGATAAAATCTTTAAAATCCATAACAAGCAGTAATTACAAGTAATTCTATAAATACAGCGACCTTAAAGATAGGCCATGATGAAGTTGTTGGACACGATGCGCGTGCGCAACGTGACTGGCGACCAGCCGGTACTATCTCTAGATCCTATCTGTACTATACATCGGACGCTATCATAATCTCATTATTCCATTCGATACATGTGGAATTACCGGATAAGAGTTCCGCCATACTTTCATATCGATAGTTTTGTCAACTCTTTTATGAACGCCATGAATCGTGTTTGTTTTTTTTTTGTATAAAGATAATAGATATTTTTGACAAAGGCATGATTAGTTTCATAAATAATTCAAATTAAACTTATTCTTTTTTTTTAATGTAATGAAGCCTTAGTCGCTTGAGCGTCTGTAGCGTCTAACGTTTACAGATATAAAATTAGCAATTAGATTAGAGTTTCAAAGAAAACTTTTTTATATTGTAATGATAATTAAAATTATAGAGGGAATAGCATAACGAAACAAACGAAGCTGACGAGCGCTATCGTTCATTACCGTTATTTCGATATAAAAATCGGCAGTGAGGAAACAGTTAAGAACATTTCCCTCCTCTATGAAATATATTTTTTTCTTCATGGTTAAAGTTCGACCACTGGACGAGGATTCGTCATAATAAATAGATACAATTGCATAAGAATGTCCAATGTACTGTAGTCCGGAGAAACTGTTAAGACCTTGCTAGGTCAATAGCGTAGTCAGTTCGGAAAAAAAATACTAAAACTCACCAGTAATGAAGTGAGACTGTAGTTTATTTCGTATAAAGTTTTATATTGGATTTTAACGTGAAAGAGGTCGCTGGCGGTTGTTAGTGATATATAAATACACATCAGATTTATTCTTATCCCTTATCCAGTGGCAACTGAGATATTGCGTCTTTTTTACGCCCGTAATCGTTTCCATTGTCACATAATTTCAAGGGGATAATAATCAAACCAAACGTTACTATCGGCATAGTAAAGCGCCTGTCAAACGTTGTTTCATTATATTTGATTGAAGAAGGCGTTACTTTGCGGAAATCTATAATTAAATATTATAGTGGACGCTATGCAAAGTTACTAGTAGTGTTCAATCAATTCCAAGCGAAAGTGCAAAGTACCCGTCCACTATAATATTTGTTGTTTCATTATGGTTTTGTTATTTTTTGCAAGTTACCGTTTGACTATACCCTCACCTAATGTTAAATGACGATGTGGTCTAATATGGTAAACACGATAAACTAGAGAAGTACTTGTTCTCGATTGTAGCTGTTGGAATATCCTTAATAGTTGCTTGGCCACAGATTCTCAACACGAGGACGATGCTAGCTAGCCATGTAGATATCAGAAAAAGCCATACCACCGCACTATGTTTACAGCACGATGTTTTCACGGAAAACTCTGGCTCGTTACAGAATTTGAACCTATGTTGATTGATGCGATGTGTCCCAACACCGCATCATCGCTGCAATAACAACTCATTATCTCGTTATCACCTGCTGATATATTACCGAATTAATACTAATTAGGAATAATCAATACTCCATGTTTTTAAAATAAAATAGCCAGGCCTAGGAAATAATAAACCCTAAATATATTATGTGATCAGAATTTAAAGAATATTATGATCATTATTTTTAATTATCTAATATAATTATGTATCTACATAAAAAATAGAGTATTTTTACTATTCGCAAGTACTTTTTTATTGCTCACTTTAATCCAATACATAAATAAACACTGACATTTAACAGGTAAAATTGTTTGGGAAAAACCCCTTTTAACTGTTAATTAAACATAATAGTTAAGACTCGATAGGGAAGATGAGTTAATTATTACCTATACATAACTATTAAAATAGCCAGGTTTTCCCAATTAGTTTAATTAAGAACGGAAAGTAAACAAAACATGTAGATTTGCAATGCAGTAATTCTTTTTAATAATCACCTGACACAATGAAGCGACACACATACTTTTTTTTTTTTCGAACTGACTATGCTATTGACCTAGGAAGGTCTTGTCAGCTTCACCGGACTACTAAGGCGAGCGCTTAAGCCGATTTTATTTGACAACTGTTGCCTGATACATGCCATTCGCGACCTATCTTTGCTAACCTAAGCTAAGCTAACTATTCATACATATATGAGTTGTTGAAACATATATGTGTACCAAGCATACATACCTCAGCAACTCTTATATATATTTCGTATCGGATAATTTTCTAAACTATTTCAGTTTTTTTTTTTTTATTGTAGCTCGGCAAAGTGACTGTACTGTGCCTGATGGTAAGCACAGTACAATCCAAAAACAATGGCGACCACCGAAAGACATACTATCCATCGCCCGTCGCCGCTGTCATGCCGGCCTGAAAGCGACCCAGTCAGGGACAGCCCCCCCCCCCGGTTGCTGGATATACACCGGCTGATCCCGGAACGCGACACGCCCAAACGTGCCACTATGGCGGGTGTTCCACCTGGTGTACGGTGGTCGCGATCCAGTCGGGTACAGACACCCTACCACCAAAGGGATAAGGGAAAAAATAAAACCATATTTTATTTTTTGGATTTTATTGTCGCCATTGTTTTTGGATTGTACTGTGCTTACCATCAGGCACAGTACAGTCATTTTGCCGAGCTACGATAAAAAAAAAAAAAACCCTTCCACTTGCATGTGTAATCGTGTATGCGTTGCACGTGTGTGGAGGTGACAACACACATACCTACAGCTAACGTGATATGTGTGTATTACAATAATTTATATGGAATACGATAAACAACTCTGTGCAGTGTCCAAGCGTTCAGAGAATCCAAGATGTGCGCAAATTAGTCGGATTAAGAACGCACTTGCGACGCGAAATCAACAAAGCGCGTACCATCAGAAAACTACCACTAATCCAGGTAACAATACCCCATTTAAATATGCTTGCTTGACCAATAAACAGAGATTCATGAACCAGCTGTCAAAGCGTTTACATGCCACACAATCGTAGTGAGAGCTTTTATCTCACCTACCTTCTGAAACTAGTAACGTGGTACTCACGCTGCCACGTCTTGCTAAAGTAGTGACACGATAGCGCTCCCGCGTCCTACAAAGGCTATTGAATATATACGAGGAAACTAAGTGAAATAGGCATCAGGCATGGATTCCTGTTGGTGTAACTGACCCTGCAGTTAATATGAGTAACCATCTTTGAACATTTTGATATAAAAGTAAATTTTCAAAAAAAAGTATTTACCGACTTCAATATCAATCAAAAACCCATAAGGCACTAAAAAGCGGAAAATAAATAGTTTATCAAAATAACCAAATTAAATAAAACATATGAATATGTGTGCTACCTAGAGATGTATTGGAAGTCGAAGAAGATTGGACCACACGGGAAGTACCAGCTTTCAAATAAAAAAAGAATAATCAAAATCGGTTCACCCAGTCCAAAGTTATGAGGTAACAAACATAAAAAAAAAAAATATACAGTCGAATTGATAACCTCCTCCTTTTTTTGAAGTCGGTTAAAAACTAGTGTTAAGTAGAATTACTCATAAGAGATTACTACCCATGAGAACTGTTTGTGAAGGGTTCGTATGGCAGTTCCTTACCTCGCACTGGAACACAGCAGCGCTAGTACTGATGCTTTACTAAATTAGGCCTAGGCATGCATACAGTAGTACCACTACATTTGAAAATGGCACGTGTTCTAACATTGGTATAGAATATACTGTATCAAGAATGTACTTAAGGGCCATCAAGATGGCATAAAAAAACAATTTTTGTCATGACAATGTTAGACAAGAAAAAAATTATCTATATATGTATATATACACATAATAAGTATGTAAATCTAACGTGTATGTACTTTACATTTAGTCTTTGTTTCATTAACATCGATCGGTAAGTACAAAAAAGTTGATAACTAATTGAACTTAATACATTCAGATGACTTTATTAATCACTGTTTTTATTTACATAAATAACACGCGGACGAAGTCGCGGGCACAGCTAGTAGTAATAATATAAGTCTCTAATAAGAAATTTCACAGTAAGTAGGGTATAGTGCTAAATATCTTTAGTGAGTTTATTATCTACGAATTGATCTGTACTTTGGCCGGTAAGAGATAAAGACAAATTAATAAATTAAAGTAGATTCTATGAAGTGAAACTTGTTACAGAATGACTTTGAAACTCTCATCCGCAACCTTTTTGTGTGACGAAAAATGGTAAGGGGAAACACTGTGTCACGTAGTGTTGAAAACACCGGTGCTCGTCCGGTCGCGGTCAGTACTTGGATGGATGATTGCCTGGGAACACCGTGGGGCGTTGACTATTTGTTTTATTTTTTAATTAAAATGTTTCCCTGTAATACAGTTTCACTTCTATCGTGTGACTTTACGACTCAACCTGTTTTTTTATCCAAATTTTACTAAATACTTTATTACTAAGTACGGTTGAAGCGGAATAATCCAACAAATTATTATATTGAAGTTACCAAAGACTGGATTCAATAATAAACAAAAAAATATGCCCATTATCTGAAAGAATAGGGAATGAAAAGGACGTATCAGGCTCATTTTTATTCCTTTAAACACAGACACAGATAAACCTTAGATATATCGAATTACAATTAAATATATTACTGTTATCTATACAGCTCATTACGGCGAGTGGAAGATAGGTATACCCACCGTTGCATTATTATTTAATGTCACCGAAGGAAGATTCTCATGTGTCGACGAATAAAAACTCGTTTAGAACAAGTTTATTATACTTACAAGCGTTATCATTTAGATATAGATATATTCGTAATGTTTAATCAGAATATTATTTAGTAGATAGTGGCATACATGAAATGTATCCCGAAGCCGATATTTCCACTATATGTATGTAATAATTGCTATCAATTCGCACGCCAGTTACTTCATTCTATTAGGTAGCCACTACATAGTTACGATTTTTTTTCTGCAGACTCTTGATCCACGACTTTTTTCTACTTTCGTTAATTTTATTAGTGTTACCAAAAATCGTTTAAAATGTAAGCAAGTATTGTTATTATTTTACTTAACTATTAACTACAGTGTAAACTCTTCATTACGTCGTTCGTTATAACGCAAAACCTTCTATAACGTAGAAAATAATTCAATTTCGTTGGTCTCCCACAAAACCATTTATTTGTTCTCTTCTCTACGTATAACGAAATCTCTTTATAATGAAAAAAATGCTCGGTTCCTTGTAATTCGTTACAAAGAGTTTACACTGTATTTTACATTTGTTACATTTTTTACATTGATATTATATACTTCGTTCTGATCTTGTATTCCCATTTTAACATTATAATCCACAATGTACCGCGCCGGAGCGTCCACGGCCCGATGGAAGATCGTACTAATTGTCCCGTCAGTCACGTCGGTATAGTAGACACAGGTGTTAGTGTGTCATGGTTAGGATTAGAGATTACTTTTTAGTAAAAACACATAAGCAATGCAACGTAATATTTGCATTCGGGTCTGCTGTCATTTAAAAATTATGCATTATTTCGAACAAGCCAATGAAGACAATTAATATAGTTTTATTAGTATTTAATTTATTGTTGGAGCATGCCGTGCTTGTCTCTAAATATGAATACACTTATAAAGTATCACAATAGTCCTACTTTTTATATATTTACTAGTGTATTGTCATGTTGATGATCCTAAAATAAATTAATAAATAAGACAACTAAGAGAAGACTTTCCATCCCACGCGTCAACAAAGTTTTTTAAGGTATTTAATTTATTTAAGTTCTAAGAAAAACTAATCTGTTAGAGATCATAAAAATAAAGCCAAAAGATAAGAAATGTTGTTTTACGTATACGTTAATAAAATATGTAATATGTAATGTAGTAATTAGTGTAATAAACAAGAAATCAGAACAAAATGAACGTACGCACTACAAGGTGAGCCGGTTCTGATTAATTAGCGATGTAGCTAATTAGCGAGCACAAGTAACACTCATTAGTAAGTAAGCCTTGTAGAAATAAGTGAGATGATATATTTACAAGAAAAGCCCCAGGATTGTTACTTATATCGTGTAAATTCTTGAAATAGCTCATATTAATCTTGTTTCTTTTGTTTCCATACTGACAATTGCAGCCGATAAAAATTCCCAGGGCTGTTCAATATTGAATCTTCGCGTAAACTGAAAATTTGTAAAAAAAAACGTTTGTTTTTAGTCTAAATACTTTATAGGCTTTAAGATTTGACTACAATCTGATCTGATAATAAATGACGATGTGATCTAAAGGTCTAAAATGGTATATACGCTCAACTTAGAGAGGACTGACTCTTAATTGCAGCTACTTGAATTCATCCACACAAATGCTTGACGACAGATTTCCAATTTGAGAATGATCTTGAGCCAGGTGAGCTGAGAGAAAACCTGATAGCCAAGGTATGGTTTCAGATGTTTTCTTTCACCAAAAAATCTAGCTCTTTCACAAACACACGAACCACTGAGCTGACTGAGCCATCATAATTTCTGAGAGATACTCTGTTATTGTTTACTTCGTTGTGATAATTTAATGTATGTCCGTAAAAACTTTGAACGGCTGCATTTTGTAAAAGACCGGCATGATCTAAATACTAGAAACTGTGACAACCATCTTTTAGACTTAGTAAAACCAGTAATAGTTTTTTAGATAATAGTGTTAGGTTTTACAATAAAGTCCCAAAGTATTACCGATTTGCCGAATAGTAAGTTTAAGCGCCACATCAAACAGGTTTTGCTGTCAAAAGGCTATTATAGAGTGTATCATTACATAGTATAAAACAAAGTCCCCTACCGCGTCTGTCTGTCTGTCTGTTCGCGATAAACTCAAAAACTACCGAACAGATTTTCATGCGGTTTTCACCGGTGGATAGAGTGATTAATGAGGAACGTTTTAGTATATAATTTGTCAAGGATTTGTTCATAATCAGGGCGGGACAACGTCTGCCGGGCCCGCTAGTTATCCACTAAAAACGATTGTAACGTAAAATGTATTGGAAATATATATGTTAAATAGATGTACCTGGTCGAGTTGCTTGTTTGCTATCGTAATATTTAATAAAATACCTACTATTTTCCCAAGTAAATAAGTTACAGGACCTGTATTAATAATTACCGTGAGGTATTATATAGGACAAAATAAAAAAATGTTTAGTTTATTTTATTAAAAACGGTAACATTTCGTTTCCAAACACAAAAAATGCAAATCAGCCACCCCTAAATCAAAGAGAATTTTATCGAAAAATCTTTCTTCTACTTTATTTATCGTACATCTCATTAATTTAATTAAGGTCTTGGTAATTATTTTACATCGAAAGTCGGTTTTAAACATAACATTTTAATTGGGTGTTCCTCGATCCAAGTTTAGTTACCATGTTTTTAATAATACAAAATTCTTTAACATTATTCTCTTGCCAACACAACGTTAATTGTGCTTAATTATTATGGGTGCGTTGACTTGACAATTTTTACAAGGTTACACAGAAATGTCACTGAGATGTTAATTAAAAGTTAATTTATCTATAATGGCCGAGTTAAACGAGTTATTGGAAACCGCTTCTTCAACACTTGTAATAAAGCATATTAAGCAATTTTAGTGGAAGGAATTCTATGATGTTACTTTTTGTGTAATGTTTGATTTCACAAGTTTTATTTCATTGTTTTAGAACTAACCAATACTGAATCAAATCAAATGACGATGTATATATTTATTTATGGGATCTTCGGATTCTATGATTAGGAAAAGGTTCAGGATACGTTACATTGTAGTAATTTTTATTTTATATAAGACACATGATAATGTCAAATTTATAAAAAAGAAATAAAAGAAAAATATATTTATAACGATAAAACAAATAAGGTGGTAATATAGTCTTCAACAGATAACGTTGGATGATTCAAATAAAGTGAGTATTGCACATTCAAATGGTGTGAATAATTTAAACTATTCTTAAATGATTTATATTTGAGCCTTGAAAAAAATATTCCAATAATATGCATTATATACCCTAAACCTTATTAATAAGAAAAAACTTGACAAATTATATACCTAAACCTTCCTCATGAATCACTTCACCTACTGACGACAACCGTGTGAGAATCAGTTCAGTAGTTTTTGAACTTATCGCAAATAGACAGAGAGACTTGGCAGAAGACTTTATTTTATAATATGTAATGATGATACGTTTTAGCGTTGGACCACAATTTCTGACGTTACAAGACAATGTGGTCTTTAAGATGGTAAACACGCTAAACCTAGAGGTAGGATGGCTATCAAGTGCAACTAACAACACAATCTTATAGGTACATATAGACATATTTTCATTTTAAAAGAGTAGCTAACTAGGCGGCCTTAGAAAACGTAGCTTTAAGCAGGCGGCTTCGCGACTTTTTTTACAACTATATCTTTATAAATGACTAGCTGTGTCCGAGACTTCGTCCACGCGGAACCTTATGTAAAAAACATTGACAAATAAAGTCAACTGAATGTATCAAGTCAATTTACTTATCTACTTTTCTCTCGTACTTAAGTCGCGTCGTCATTAAAATTGCAATAACTTTTGATAGAGTGAACCGATTTTAATTATCGAAAGACTAAACGGTACTCAAAGATATGATTTATGGTTTTCTTGAATATGTTATCATGAACGCAGTACTATAACATTGATGCATGCCCAAACAAACAGAAAGACAGACAGACAGTCATTTCTAATAATGATGGAAATGCAACAATTTTTTTTTACAATAATCTAAAAAGTACAGGCACGTTAGATATACTTATTATGTGTATAAATGTGTATAGACGATGGTATGGTATAATGTATGATATATTATGATCGTGTAATTCTAACACTTTATCCAGCACGCCGATATAGCTCTTAGACCGCAGGATATTTTCCTACTTATTTGAAACTTATCGCTAAGCATCGCATAAGGTATTATTACTTGTATAGTTTCATCAAAATTTGTTGTGTAATTTTTGCGTGACAAAATAACATAAAATACATCCACACTCTCAAACTTTCTCGTTTATAATATGAATAATGTATTATTTCAATAAAATTTAATAATGGCTGACCGGTTATACTAAACAAATAAAACAAGCCAATAAAACATCTTACACATCTATTTTATTTATCTATTTATTCAGCCTTACATAAATCACAAATAACAACTAAAAATTCCGCGCGTACCAATGCAGCAGGATTAATTAAATTTACGATTGGATCCAGTCAGGCTTTTTCTAAGTCTAACATTTTAACTTCTAATGCTGTATACATATTTATTTATTTTAAAATTCATTTTCAATATAACATTTATAGTACAGTGTAATATACGGATGTCATAAATGAATGTACATTGACCCCAAAATCAGATTAAAGATGTTTTGATACGTGTGAATATAAAAAAGACAGTTGCAAAAAAAGACACTACTTTGATGAAATCGCAGGAGAAAATCGGATGTGATGTCATATTTTTTTTAAGAGAAGATTTTAGTAGGCATCTAATCCATCTAATGTAAACTCACCATTATAGTTTTAAGTTATCAACCAAAAAGAGTGTTTTGCTTATTTTTGATGAGATGGGAGACACGGGGTCCGAATGGCTATTTTGTCAACAATATTTACTTACCGCTTTTCTTTTAACTTCTAAAGTAATTTGCAAGAGATTTTGTGACAAATTATGTATGTATTATGTAGGCATAAAAGGCACGAAATAAAAAAAAACACATAACATAAACGTTATAACAAAATAAATTAGCCTTACCCAAAATTATCTGACTTAAATACTTGTACGAGCTCGTGAGGCATATAGGAAGATGCACATATATATCTCACTAACGCATACACTAGGTTAGCTTAGTTTGCATGAATAGTTTTGCTCAATACGCCATAGTACATGCAAGGCAACAGCACAAGCCGAAGTGCGCCCTTGCGCCCTTGAGCTCGTTATCATAAAGCCGAGTGCCAAAAAGCCCGGTGAAGCTATAAGATCCTTCAGGCCAACAGCGAATAGTTAGGTCAAAAAAATGATAATAATGTCTAAGACATGTCTATCATGACAAATGACTAAGTCTTGGTTTTGGGAGTATACTTCTCCTGAGTAGATATTGGTATTGTTATTATTACAAATGAAGCATTATCTAAATATCATAATATATCTAATACTTTAGTCTCAGCATTACACTCTAATAAAAATAATATTGTAATAAAAGGTATACATGAGACTGCTTACCTGTCACATTTAGTGATGTAACAAATTACATCGATAATATAGATGACGTGGAATCAAATGATTATTGCTTTTCCATCACAGAAAATGACTGGATACTATAGATATTTTTAAGGTCAGAAATTTTTAAAGCTAGTCGAAATATTTAAAAACTAGCCCAGTTAAACTGGGTTCAACTATAGTTAAACATCTAGGTGACCGTACAAAAACAAAATACAAATTTCATCCAAATTATTCATGCCGTACACCGAAATTGTATATTATAATTGTATATTGTAATTGTATTGTAATTATATAGTATATTGTAATATGTAAATATAACAATTATTGTCTAATATAATAATAATATTTGACGCACAATCACAGCCGTCCTTATTTAAGTTTTAATTAGGCAAAAAAAATTGTTACGAAAACTATTAATTTGTGTTTATTTGTGTTTATCTAAAGAAACGTTAATATTAAGTTAATAAACAATGTGAACGAAGTGATAAATAACTTGACACTTTGACATTTCTACTTATAGTTATTTTAAATTCAAATATTAGGAATGTTCAACTCGTAAATTTAATTTTCAATGATAATTAAATAAATCGATTAACAAATACTATTGATTTTTCTGTCATTTATCTAAATATACATTATTGTGAAGTGTTTAATATACAAAATAATCATTAGTTGATCGAAGTGATAAATAACATGATACTTTTGACATTTCCATTTATCGTTACTTGAAATTTAAATATTAAGAACATTGATAATTTTCAATGGCAATTAAATTAATCGATTATAGAAACAGTATTCATTTGAATATATATTAATATATAAATCGTTAACTTGAACACGAGGTAATTTAAATTAATAATATTACAAATCAAGAGACAGTTAATATGGTCAAGAAAACTACATTTTCCATGGATAACATTTATAATCTTGATTTTATTGCGAATGATTTTATTTTATATTGAAGAAAACCTTCATTTATGCACAGATTTCTTTCTAATTTAAATAAATAAAATCAATATAAATACCGGCTTTGTTAAAACGTGTAAATAACCAGGCTATAAACCGTGATTAATTCGTTTAGATAATTCCATATTTGAATTGATTGAGAATCAATTTAGCATGGCGTTTACCCACTTATCGACTATTGTTGAACTGAGTTCCTCGCTTTGTGACATCCCATCCCTAAGCGGGCGCCCGGCGGGGGGCATTCGATGATTGATGGTCGGCCGGCTGCACGCCGTGACAGACAGAGATGGCTGTATCGTCGGTCGCGGATCTCTCCGTCGGGTCCACAGCGGGCCGGCTCCGTAATTGAATGGCAATTACCTGCCCTGTAAATATGACACAAGCGCGTAATTGTAGGAGTGGAACGCGTGAGGCCCGACTGCGGTGTGAATGCAGAGCCTTTGAAATGAAATATTAAAATTACGAGTTTCAGATATGTCTTCGTATTTTTGCTACCATAACGCTTTTATAATCTTGAAATATGGAGACAACTCTATAACGCTTATTACAATAGCGTCTATTAAGTGTTTACCGGACGTTTTTATTTTGTCCTACAGCCTCTTTAATTTTCACTTACCTTTAATTCGTCGGCATTATGAAGGTGGCAAGGGTAAAGGAGCAATTTTAATTTTAAAAAACATAAAATTCCCACCATTATAATAAACAGAAAGATATTATTACCGTACATATCAAATGAGTGCAGCGGGTCACACGTTGGCCCAGTGCGCAATATCATTTGACACCGGTTTCACGGTTGCCTGTTTTAAAAAAAAATTACATTAAACTGGGTAACATAAAGAGTTTATTGTTCAAACTATTATATTTCAACTGGTGACCTCCTTTCCTATTTTTGTTTTGTTTCTTTGTCTGTGTGACTTAACTGCCAGAATTAATAGTAATTCTACTAAGCATACCCTCACGGCCTCTGGGTTTCAAAAATATGCCTATCAACATAACTCTGAATGGTACATGCTACAAAGAGCTAAATGTCATTCTTTATTAATTGTATATATTGTGTCACAACGATCACTTGTAGTTAATTTATATCGCAATTGACCAATTGCTTATTTAGAAATTAAAAATATAATTTAAAAGGTAATTAAAGTTAAATTAAAGTTAAGAAATCAAGTGAATATCGTAATCTGTTAGTTAAATATATATTACAGTACCCGGCTTTTGATTTGTCACGTCGGAAAGAAGAGTGAGAAGTGCGGTTAAGATCAGCTTGCTTCGCTTTTGTTAAGCGTTCCGTCTATCGCACAAAGCGGTGACTGTGAGAGAGAAAGATAACGCTAGACTAAAACGAACTTAGACGACTATCTCATTCTTTTCACGACGTACCAAATCAAAAGTCGGATACTGTATTAGATTTCGTCAGCATAAACATACTAATTCCTTATTCAGTTAGTAAAAATATAATTATAAAATTTAATTGCTATATTACAGTTACGAAACTAACTTAATGTGTTCTTAATTTATCAGAAAATATTGTATTAAGTTCTCTTACCAAAACCAGTAATTATACGTATATCTAATTTTTATAATAATTATTCAATCCTTTGTTTTTATTTAGAAATTAATAAAATAATTTGAAAATAAAATGTTAAATTATAATTAAGAAAATTTCGACTTTACCATGCGTAAACCATAAGTTTGCGTCAACGAGTTAATTATGTACCATTAACTATTAATTTTTATTATAGTATATTAAAATTAATGACACCCGTATAGTTTACAAAAAGGGATTTAATAACTTAAACTAATTTATTTTATAGTATTTTAAAATAATAATTAATGACACTTGTGTAGGTTTGAAACGTTTGACTTAATTATGTTTTATGTTTATATGAATTTTAGCTGTTAATTAAACGTATAATTTACATAGTTATTGTATGCACATGCTTGCACCGTTGAGCGAATGCTTCAACACAGTTTAATATAGAGCAGTGATATAAGTAGAAACACGCGATGGGCATTTTTAAAAACTCGGCCAAAAAGTTTTATTTTTCGATTTAACAATTCGCTTATGTGTTACTATACTTTGTTTTGTTTAATATTTTTGTATTATTATTATTGTGTAGTCTATATATATTATTTATATTTACACAAATAATATTAAATAAGAAAAATGAGGATAGAACATTATAATAAATAAACTATATAAATTAATGTTGTTATGATACGTCATTAAAACTGATTGCTTATTTGACTACGTTTATTTAACTAGAGGAAAAGTTATTACTTACCTATTTGTGTTTATTAAATGATATTTTATATTATATTTATATTTTATGACGAGATTGGTCGACGACGTCGTTTATCTTGTGAGAAAAACATGGACACGATTGGCACAGAGTAAAAAAAATGGCGTGAAAGAGAAGAGGCTTATGCCCGGCAGTGGGTCGAGAAAAGCTGTCCATGGTGACAATGATGAAATTATATTTTGGTGAACTAACGATCAGGACCACATCGTCATTTAATACAAGGCGTAACAAAATAAACATGGATTTTTGGAAATTCAACTCTTAATGTGGTGAAAAAAGGGATGATAGTTTGTGTGAAGAAAATACATACGCTGCCGCGAGCAATTGCTAATATCCTATAATATTTTCCTTAGAAATGTCAATAATTGAACTCGACGATCTTTTAAAATGTATTTTATCTAAAGACCAGTGACTCTACTACGTGTATATTAGCTGTGGCACGTGAGCCGTTGTGCCTCCGGCGTCCTAGACACCTGTCTATCTTACACGGAGGGTTCCCCATAAAAACATGTTTAACAAACGTTGCAATTATAATACTTTAATATTATGGACTCTGTTAGAAATTTCAGAGCTTGACTTGTGAATATTGTCCACATAAAGTGATGAAAACGCTTTTGAGTATAGATTTTATCTTTTTTTTCGTAATGTTTTAAATTAACTGTGCCCCGCGGTTGCCCTAGCGCTTTGTTTTGTCGCCCTTTCGGCCTTCGATACATTGACCAGCCCACAACTATTGCTTTATCTGTGCACTTTATGTACATTTTATAAAGTAATCTCTCCATTCTTAATAAACGTAGCATTAGATATCCTATAACATGCTTCGTACTAAAGATATTTTTAATTTCACAAATAGTACATTTTAATAATGTCAGTGTTCTGAGAAAATAGTGACTCTTTGTTAGGACTTAGAATTAATTATACGGGGACTTCTTGTATCTAGGCAGAATTCATAGTTAGTGTCTTTTTTACTAATCCATAACACTTATGTCCAGTTACTAAACTATATTACACAAAATGACACGAATTTACAAATAAAATGTAACAGTCTTGATTCCACCAAAACGCGGTCATTCCGACATACACGTACGCATTTGTGAATCATGCAATTTCGATTGTATTATTTACAAATGATTATATGTATGAATAGCTTAGAATAGTTTAGCTAGGTCAGACGCGAATTTCTCAGGTAACAGCCCAAGCCGAGGTGTGCCGTGCACCCTTGTGTATGTTACCTAAAAACCAAATCGGCTGAGTGCCTTAAGCGCTCGCCTTAGTAGTCCGGTGAAGCTGTAAAGACCTTGCCAGGTCAATAGCATAGTCAATTCGGAAAAAAAAAATCCACCAAAACGCAACCCTTTATTCATACAGTTGAGCATACCTTTATTATTTTTATTTATTTTAGTTATATTTTTGGCAACCAATCTTCTAGATTATTACTCCCATTGTCGAGTAGGTAATAATATAATAAGTTTCCTGTTATCATTTTTTTTTTCCGAAATGATTACGCTATTGGCCTGAGGGGCCTTCACAGCTTCACTAGACTAAGGTGCGATAATGTCAATCTTCTAACATGATGGTGGCTCCTTTGTTAGAACTTTCTATGGAGTTTTTGTGGCATCTCAGAATTCTAGCTTTGTGCTATTATTTCTCACCCACTTCACCTGTGCGCAATAATCGAACTATATTACGTAAAACACCAGCAATATTAACAAACATACCTCTATAAATAACACAGGCTTCTGACAAAAATATAAAATCCACTACATGACAGGATTAAAATCCCGCCAAAAACTCCCTTTATTATTTATAGCTGTGCCCGCGACTCTGTCCGCGTGGAACTTAATGTAAAAAAAACCGTGAGTAATAAATCCATCATTTGAATATATTAATTCCATTTACTTATCTACTTTTCTCTCGTACTTAAGTCGCGTCGTCATTAAAATTACAATAACTTTTGATAGAGTGAACCGATTTCAATGAAACCAAGACTAAATAAATGTTACTCGAGGATATACTTTATGATTTTCTTGGTGAGGTTTTATCGTGAACGCATTACTTTAGCAGTGATGAGTGTTTATACAAACAGACAGACAGATATTTCTAAAAATGATTGAAATGTATTTTATTACTTATTCCAAAATACTTATGCAGGTGGCAACATTTTTTTTGATAAAAATCTAAAAAGTACAGACACGTTAGTTTACATTCTATTATATGTATATAGATTATATGGTTTGTTGTACGTTTTAGAAAATATAACCGGAACATTGAATCAATTAATATTCAACGCCGATAGCCTAAATCTAGTGCACATCGCACCGACATGACAAAACGCCACGAGTCGGATTTTAATTGGCTCGGTGTCGGGTTCCAGTGGGGTGCGCTGAGGTGGGGGGTGGATGACCTCTCACGCTCAGTTTTTCTCCCACCCGGCAATAAGCAACAAGTGTCCCGATAAGTCGACAACATTATCATTATCTACGTACTATTAAAAGTATGTTGACTGCCACGGGACTTTTCACGAAACTCAGCTGGGAAGCTATTTTGCTTTAATGATATTGTTACTAAAAATGGTAATTATAGTAAATAGTAATAATAATCAAGAAATTTAAAAAAAAATTTTTTTGGAAGAGAAACGAGGTATGAATTTCCTGGTGGTAATATTTTTGAAACGCAGTAATTATATATTTGAAACTGCAACACAAAAGTTAATGTAAGACAAACCTCATTTTTTTTAAATGAATAAATGAATGAATACTTTATTGCACTTTTGGATTGTACACTGGCGAGCTTAATGGCATAAGGGATTTTCTTCCAGCTAACCAGCGGTATTGTTGTCAATCAAAAACTTTTGTACGTAGTGCGTATATTTAGGTATAGAAAAAAAAACCAAAAGAAAAAATGGAAAGGTAAATATATATACATAGATATAAATTTGCATAATCCAGTAGAAGACCAACATAATTTAAATACTAGAAACAGCGACAAATTAGTCATTCCATGCTTCAGGCTCACTAAGTCCAAAAACAGTTTTTTAGGTGATATTTTTAGGTTTTATAAAAAAGTCCCAAAACACATTACCGATTTGCCGGATAGTGAGTTCAAGAACCATGTCAAGCGGGTATTAATATCTAAAGGTTATTACAGGGGTGGGTCCACTAACAAATAATGTAACTATTTATGTTTTGTAAAAATATATAACATGAAGACCAGATCGTGTTTATTGCCAGTTCTTCTCGATGACTGCGTTGTTTTCCGAACCGGTGGTAGCTTTGACGTTCATAAGCCCCTTCTCCGGACCTAAATTGAATAAAGTGTTTTTGATTTGATTTGATTTATCGTGATATTTTAGCCAATTTAGACGATATCTTTATTTATTCTTTATAGGCGAACGTCTGACGTTAAATTACGACCTGATCTTAGATGGTAAACACGCTAAACCTAAGTGTGTACTGACTTTCAGGAGTAGCTACCGGAACACACGAAGACGTGTTTGGCGACAGATTTTCAGTTTGAGGTTGGTACCTAGTTGGTACCGGACTTAGAAAAAACACTATCGCCACGCTATGGTTTCATAACGATGTTTCCATTCACCAAAAGCTTTAACGCAGTTGCAAGTACACGCTATCAACTAAGTCATGATCGCTTCGAAATTATTATTAATATTATATACCATAATTACATCTCATATGCTAGCGCGATATACAAGCTATGTTAGAGTTTTATCAAAGTCCGTTCAGTTGATTTTACATGAGAGAATAACAATTTTTCACATTTATAATATTAATAGGATTTCAATGATTCACCATAAACTTCTATGGAATTCAAATAATGACCTAGGTATAAGTTTAGGCGAAACTAAAATTATTTTTTAGTGTATCAAAATACGCAAACATCAGGGTGCATGATTGTCGTATGTAAGCCCAGAATGATATTCGATGTATATAGGTACCACATAAAGTTCCTTTGCGCGTGTGTTGGCAATCAGTCCAATGAAGCCCTACCAGGCCAAAAGCATTAGTCAGTTCGAAAAAACAGTGTGTTGTATCTCCTGTGTTTCTTAACAGCTTGAGTGATTTTGTTGTTTTTATGGGCCATCTAGGTTTGTAGCTAGATATAGCTGGAGACCTGGAAATATATTTTTTTATACACAGCTTGAATGGGAAAAGAGTTGCAATATTCTCAGAGGTTACTGAGTAGTCGTTTCTGGTTCTAAATTAATTAAAAAATAGGTGCTTAATATTTGACCTTATTATCTCGATCGAACATCAGGTGATTTACGCAAAAACGAACTGGTGTAATAAATATCGAAGCGATGAATCACACCGTGCCACGTACTCCGGTCCGCGCCCCGCACCTCGGCCGCCGTCCCACTTCCCGTTGTTCGACCGTGCGGCATTCAGACACTAAGCTGTTACGTAATGATTAACCTTGAAAAGCACCCCTTTAATTTTGTTCATTGTACCTAGGTGTCATTTTTTTACGTTTAAAAGGAAGTGGGGGTGAACACTGGGTCGGATAGAGTGTTGAAAACACCAGTTCTCGACCGTTTACATAGTTAAGCAACGTCGGGTGCGGTCAGTACTTGAATGGGTGACCGGCTGGGATCACCGTGTTTGTTATTTTATTGTTGTTTATTTTAATTAAAACGTTTCCCTGCAGTATTTTATGTCTATCGTATCGTTACCACACACCACTGCTTTTTATTTATTTATTGCTATTATTTTATAAATTTATCTAAATTACTTTGGTTGTAATAAATATTTGAGTTATAGGAACAGTCACTTTCAAGATAATCGATTGAACGGTGCAGAATTGGAAATACTGTAGTGCATGTGTTGTAAATGACAGATTGTATGTAAAGGACTGTAAGTTGAAATGCCAAGTTATATAAAAAGGTTATAATAAAACCCTCCGTATAAAAACATGTACTAACTTATGGTGACCGGTCAAACTGTGTTGGAGTAAATCAACTTTAGTATATATACCAACATCATTTTAATCTATATGTATATATAGATCGTCATCGTTACTTCGATATATTATCCCCAGTGATAACAATAATGATGCAGCGCTATCAAACGTTCATTAAACCGGACCGGAGCGTCACAATCGTTCGTTTGGAGTGTTCTCACGGCTCATTAAAGTCTTTTACTTTATTCGAGCGCGTCTACCGTTTCCCGGTGCACAATGAGCAAGTGATTCGGCGGGGAATAACGAGGCCATTTTGTCGGTCGCCTCTCACGTCCGACGCCTTCCGACCGGTGTTGCCAATCGTCAACCGACGCCGGGAAATCTCTTGAACCAAAAAATGCTGTTTCCGAAGTTGGTTGTATTATACGACTCTTCCCTGTGAGCTCGAGTTAACCGAGGCCGGGAAATCTCTAGTACCAAATATTCCTGTTTCCGAAGTTAGTTGTATTATAGTACTCTTTCCTGCGGTCTCGCTCGCATTTCCTATTATTTATTATATTACTACAACGCTATATAATGGTATGTTATAATATAATAGACAGCGGGGAAATATTAGTTGTGTACAAATATCGAAACAAATATTTTTTATAAAGACTGGTTAAACGAAACATACAGCGCTATCTAGTAGCGAATTATAAAACCCTCTGTAAAAATCACTTAAATACGCCAAGCTTCATGGTTATCCGTGAAGCGGTTCTAGAGTTTATCGATATCAGGAATACCGACATCCATTTTTTATATGTAAGAGAAGAAGTAGAGTTATGGATTTAAAATTCGCTAATTAGGACAAATACGTTTTGTATTATTAGCTACTGTAGTAATCACTCGTTAGTTTCTGCAACTCTTTTTAAACAGAATTGTGTCATACTTGGAAACTCAAGTTCCGAAGTTGGCAACCCAACCTCTGACGCTCTCAATGAAAGTTTACCTGCAGCGGTAACGAGCGATTTGTCCCCTGCCCCTCGGCCCGCGCCCCGGGGCCCAAATCAAAGCCCATTCACATCTGCATGCGGACACAATGCTGGCAATTAAGCCGGCTTCGCTCCACAATCGGGCGTAATAGGCCGATGACGCCGCGGACCTGTCTTGTGCTTGCTGCGGCTTGCTCGTTATTCAAAGCCGTTTGGGGGATGCGAATTTAAGAGGCTTTTTGAGCGAGCCAGTTTCTATTTCGGTGTTTAATGAAGTTAATAATATTGTGTATAACGTCTTCACAAATGTATTCAAAGTAATAATAATAGAAATTGACATTTATTTTTAGACTATATCTGTTAACGTTTTATATATTTTGTGAACACATATAAATACAAACATATTTATAATAGCTTTGGAATGAGATAAAGGGTAAATAATAATTATATACAAATCAAGCGTAACGAGAAGAGACATTTACGCAGGCCGGCATGACATTGGCGACCGGCGAGCGATGGCGTGTCTCTCGATGGTCGACATTGTTTTTGGATTGTACTATATTTACCACCAGACACAGTGCAGTTACTTTGCCGTGCCATAATAATAAAAAAACATATTTTTTTTATGTCAAGTTATTAGATACATAGTTTAAAATATATAGTTTTGTGATACCTATAAATATATTGATTTGACTTTAAATGATCTGCCGTGTGTTACGACCACCGTTCCAAACTCGAAATATTATTGGATAACAATATCTTGTATGTCAGTAATTGTGTAGTTATAATCAAAACTCGGCCGAAAAAGTTATTATAAAGCCTAAAGGCTAGTACTGGCTTACGATTTAAAGCATAAATAAAACACAAACACGCTGTACAGAACTTACACTGTCATTGTATTATATTGTTGCATTGTCATAAATCAAGTATTAAATCAAGTGCTCCGAGACCTTAAGACATGTTTAAAAATGACAAAGATATTAAACTATATATTATTTAGTGTTATACGGTGTATACAGTGGCCAATTATCAACTATTCAAATAGTCTCTGGACTGCATCAAAAGAAAATCTTTGTTGTTTTTTGTATGGATAAAATATTAATATCATGAACAACATTACATATATCACAAGACCAAGCGATATTACAGATCGCTAAATATCGGTTTGAAGTTATCAAATATAGATAATGTATCGCTTCTAACTAAACTTTAATTAAGCAATGATAGTGTTAACAAAAAAATTTTCCTACGAATAAATCTATAGAAATGAGCGTATAGTTTTGTTTAGATTGTGCTTGGTTCTATATTCGCTTTTTTGAAAATGAAACCGATATTCAGTCATGTTTTTGCTTTTCTTTTGTAAAACACGTAATTAAGTGACATATTTACTTTTATCCGTGTCTTTTTTGTTAATCATTTACCTCAATAATATTATAAACTAGAAAGTTTGTGTGGGATGGATGAACGTTTTTACTCTTTCACCCAAAAGGTAGTGGACAGATTTTAATAAAACTTTGCAGTAACGTAGCTTAAATATATATCACGATAACACATAGACTATACTATATAGATAAAAATATGGTATAATTGGTCAATATACTACGAAAAATGTCAAATGAGCTTAAATATCCTGCCATTTGAGCTATCTCAACGTACATTGCATTTTACGCTTTAACTACTCAGCCTATCAACACAAAATACGAATCGAAACGAATATATCTTGCGCAGAGTACAGAAGAGGACATAGGCTATTTTTATCCACAGTAAAGTACGATTACCCAGGCTTAGGTCAAATATAGATTAACGCGAGCAAAGCCATGGGCAAAGACTAGTTATTTATAAAGATACAAACTTTTACTGGTTTCAGCATAAATGGGTCGGCTCGCCCGGGGTAGTATCACCCTCTCACAGAAAACCGACGTGAAGTAACAGTGCTTGCATTGTTGCGTTTCGTTCGGTCAGTGAGAGCGCCGGAGACCCACCTCCCCTCCCCTTCCACTTTCCTCTTCCCTTCCTCCCCCCCTCCTCCCTACACAGGCTGGCAACGCACTTGCGACTCCCTTGGTGTTGCAAGTGTCTATGGACGGTGGTGATCACTTACATCAGGTGACCCACCTGTTCGTTTGCCTCCTATGATATAAAAAAAAAAAAAAAACGTAGACGAATCTAGTAATAAATATATACAAGTTACATATTCTGTTTTTATTTATTTGCAATTACGGATAATACAACAGTTAACAGCCGATGAATAATATAATAAAAATAATAAGAAGTACTACTATACATACTATATTGAAAACTTACGTTTTATCATATCGACAGACTTTACACTATTAATAATATTGAAAAATTAAATTATGTAACATTAAAAATCCATTTTAATGGATACATTACATTACATGCATTGGGCCTCCATTGAAAATCAGCGCTGCAGTAACACCCAGTTGTGCTACAGCACTTAGCTGAATGGAGGTGCCTTTGTTGGATATTCTAATAAGCTATGTATATGTTCATCTTGTTGTTTTGATGTTATCCAGCAATAAAGACATTTTCTTTCTTTCTTCTTCTCCTTTCTTTCTAAATATTGATAAGCATATGAAAAGAAAAAATTGAACAAGATCAAATGAAAAAGTCAAAATGAATTCATTTACAAAGACTGAAATTAACTTATGAAAAAGGAAACAAAATTATTTATTGCATTGAGGTGGTAGAATTTTTTTTTCTACTAACATATTTCTGATGTCAACTCTACATAATTTAATCTCTTTCATATAATACATCAATACGTTATAACAGAGTTTACGAGCGCGTCGTTGTATGCGGTAGGGTTAATTTGTTCGCAGGTCAATAGTATGCAGTAAATTTTAATAACCGTTCTGATCACCGTTTATAATATGACTAATGGTTATTTATATTTATATATATACAATAAATAGAAAATACAGTTCCTTTGTAGGTCCAAACAAAATTACCGAACATATTTGCATAATAGTATCATCATTCGATGCGGAATTTTTCGTACTTATTTTACTTATTCGATCGACTCTTTGATTCTTTTTTAAATAAGCAACGAAACGAACGGAAGTCTGCTAGTATTATTATACAATTTATTCATAGTTTATATCATAATATAATGAGAATTCACAAACTCAACTTGCAACTGTAACGTACGAACATATACAACATGAACCAATCAAGAGGTGTGAAAGAGTAAGCACTTCACGATGCTCACACTTAAAGTCACGATACAAACAACAAATATTCATTATCCTCTCGTGTTTTTAAATTGCAATACGCTACAAAATAGCAAATTACTCAACAGCAGAATAACTGATAACAGTTATTGTAAAATAACATAACTGCACAATTTATTACTGATATATCCGTTATTATTACCTGTACCAACAGTATTGAAAATAGAAGAAAATCAATTTCTAAAATTCATATTATCCATTAAATAATGATTACACTTTATAGTGCTAAATTAAAGGTGTTCATGACGAACAAATTATTGCGTTTTGTTAATCTTTAAACACAAAGATATTATTATGTAGCAATAAAATAATTAAAATGGGAAAATATTTCTAGAAATGAAAGTTATGTCCCCGCTCCCGGGACATTTGGCAAGCGTCTCGTGCGGACGCGATTCTTCAAAATCTATTTTGATCGTTTTATTTCGTGTTTGTCAAAGCATTATTAGTTACAAATTTAATCACCTTTATTATTATTAGACACGATTTTAATAGAAAATTAACAAGACAATTGTTAATTAAAATTTCGTAGCAATATAAATATTCCTCTATTTTAATACGAGATTGTTCTAGTTTTATGGTATGATAATAAATAAAATTAAAAAAAATATATACTCATGAAAGTTTCGGGAGATTATAAAACTAGAATAAAGTTTTATTGATATGTAATATACAATTAAAATTGTCATTTTAACATCGTTAATAAAAATAAACCAAGTGGTACAAAATTTTGGACAAGTTCAAATGTGAAAAAAAAGATTAAATATTTCATAGTATCTTCAGGTTCTATAATATAGAATAGTTAGTTAAGGCATTTAACTACATAAAAAAGCGAACAGATTAAATACTATTTTTGAAATAGATAAGACCAGACTAGAAAACTTATCAGCAAGTCACCTGGTGTTAAGTGATCACCACCGTCCATAGACACTAGCAACACCAGGGGAGTTGCAAGTGCGTTGCCAGCCTGTGTATGGGGGAGGGGTAGGTAAAGGAGACAGGGGAAGGGAAAGGGGGAAAGGAGGTGGGCCTCCGGCGCTCTCACTGACCGAACGAAATGTAACAATGCAAGCACTGTTACTTCACGTCGATTTTCTGCGAGAGGGTTGTACTACCCCGGGCGAGCCGACCCATTCATGATGAAACTAGTAATAGCTACAGCATAGCTCTACCACCTTCAGAAATGTTTGTATATATTTTGTTATGTATTATACCCATAATGTTTAAATTATCCATTTAATATATCCATAAAATAGAAAACTATGAGAAATTGATAAACTTAATCAAATTCCGTACCAGTTCTTCTTGGTAACAAATTCAAACAGACATAATGTTTCCTACTCGTTTCGCTGAGCCATAGAAATTGTTGTATGTTGTTTTACATGACATAAACTACAAAGTAAAACTTCATTAAAATTCGTCCAGCCGTTTAAGCCTGATTTATAGATAAATATTGTATATAAATAAATATATAGTATATTATAAATCTTCGAGTTAGCCAAGTCAGACTTTGGGCTTCAATATTATCCCAGGTTATAAGCAGAAATTTTATTTTAAATTGTTATAATATATTGTATGCTATTATAAATAAATTTTAGGATTGGCCATTGAACTTGGCACACATTTAGATATTATTTCTTTTGTCGTTGAAGTCAACAACCAAGGGATATATCATAATATTGAACTTGGCTCTCATTTCACATTTATGTTTCTGATGGGATAGTTTTATTTTTTAGTTTTGTTTACATTAGATTGTAATATCTATTGGATCTGAAACATGTTTTGCTAATACGCCTCCTTAGATTCTAAAGCTGGCAAACGTCACAGTGTTCGACATTTAGTACCCTCATAATGTGTATTATAACTGGCGTTTGTCTCGCACTGTTTTACCACTAACCGTAATATTTTACTGGTGTTGCGAAACTTGTGAGATACGCACGGTTAATATTAAAAATTAACGCGTTAACTTTTTTTATACCTTATAGGCCACAATCTCACTTGATGTTAAATGACACGCTAAGCCTAGAGGGAGACTAGTCCTCAAGTGCAGCTGCCAGAACACACCTATAGGTAATTGGAAACAATTTTTTAACTTGATTGTTGTAACTAGACAAGCGGGGTTGATAAAATACGAACACCATATTATAGTTTCAACGAATTCGAACCTGCATCAATTGCCGCGAGGTCCAAACACGCTAACCACTCAGCCATAATCGTCTCGCTATTTAAAAATGATTGATCCCCGTAAGGCAACGTTAATGAATAGTGTATATTATATATGTATTGTGTATTGAGAAGCGAACTATTTGAATATACATAACGGGTTTTTATCATGTCTCTGTTTCTAAAGTCAATGACACTTAAAATATTTAATTGTTACAACTACATCATCCTAACTAGAACTGCTATTACAAATTCAAGTCTTAATACAGATGATGTGCAAGAAGGAGAAATAATTATATTATCACTTTTGGTCCATGGACCACATCATACGTGTCAGTCTAACGCCCCGGTGAAACACGATAGATAGCTGATATACGGATATACGGTCCTTAAACATAGGAGACATAACAATGAGCATCTTTTATGACTAAAATTAATTAGTAAAGCAATAATAAAATGTAACATCAAATTATGAGGAATGCTTTAATTAATCGTTGCTTTAGATGTTAAACAAATTAAGCAACTTTACCTCTTCATAATAAAGTTATTAATATATTTTGTCTTGACAACCACTATAACGTGACTTTTTCTTGAATTTGTTTATACAGAATCTGTATTCATACTTTTAAAACATTTATCCAAAAATGAGCATGACCATTTAATTTGAGCTACGAGAAACCTATGAAAATATAAATTGTTATTAAATTCAGAACGTACTAAAAGTTTTCCGGCAATTCAAGATTTCAATTTTAATAATCATTTTAATTAACTAAAACTAAAATATTAAAGGATTATCTGAATCTAAAATACGCTCTCAATTTCTGTCTTCGAATTTGGATTGTTGAAACGTCAGTATAGTTCGAACAAAGAACCGTATTCGTATAACGTATTTTAAGAACTTAAACGTGAGGGGGCGAGAGGAGGGGATGACACGACAATGATTCGATAATTAATAGTTCACAATCGCACATAAATGCCGTGTGGGCGACAACAGTAGCACACGGAGCGCCCGGCACGTCATTAAGGAGTATTCACACGATCTACAATATTCTTCATTTGCGTGCCGACGTCATTTGGCGCATTGTGACCCGTAGAGGACGCGGACGCTCCGAAGCGACGTGGTGTGTTACCCTTATCTGCAATGGAGCGATGCACCGCCTTGATTGTCCGCTTGTTTTGCTCATATTATCAAGGTATACTTGATATCTATTATTATAACATAATGGACGATAAACAACATTTTACATTGTTCATACATGTTAATACCCGTGAATTATCTATGACAATCTTACAAACAATAATTGCAATCTATACACGTGATAAGAACGTAAATCTAACGTGTCTGTACTTTTTCGATTTTCGTGAAAAAAATTATTGCAGGTGTTTAGGAATAAGTAATGAAATACATTTCAATCATTTTTAGAAATGTCTGTCTGTCTGTCTGTTTGTATGAACACGCATCACTGTTAAAATACTGGGTTCACAATAAAAACTCATGAATAAATTCATTAAAATTGGTCCATTCTATCAAAAGTTATTGTAATTTGAATAACGGCTCGAGCTAAGGACGAGAGAAGAGTGCTAATATTATAAACCTGGAGGGTTTGTTTGTTTAGTCGATTGACCGCACTAATCTCAGCAACTACGAGTCCGATTTGAAATATTCTTTTAGTATTAGATCGATCATTTATCGAGAAACGCTATAGGCTATAATCATCATGCCAAGCCTAATGAGAGCGGAGCACCAATGAAGAATGTTTCAACATCGGGGCTTTTTTCCCTTTTGAGAGCTTCCGCTGCATGTTAGCGTTAGCCCAAACTGACTATTCCACGCGAATGAAGTCGCTGGCAGAAGCTAGTAAGTAATAAAATACATTATAATCATTTTTAGAAATGTCTCTCTGTTTGTATATCTGTCTGTCTGTTTATTTGGACACACAGTACTGCTAAATAATACTGCATTCATGATAAAACCTAACTTCGAGTAACATTTAGTCTTTGTTTCATTAAAATCGGTTTGGTCTATCAAAAGTTATTGTAATTATAATGATGACGCGACTTAAGTATGAGAGAAAAGTAAACTTAATACATTCAGATTACTTTATTAATCACTGTCTTTTACATAAAGTTTCACGCGGGCGAAGTTGCGGGCACAGCTAGTAGATAATAATATCATTTGAAAATTTCGATTTTAGATAAATTGCAATAAAGAAAACTAAGCAATTATTCTCATTTCTAAAGTAATAGTGAAATTGTATGTATTACCCTTCGATCAATAACGAAGGTATTATCAAACTTCCACAGAGGAAGGATAATCTTTTTCGAGTTTATGGATGTGCAGTCCTCGCCAAACTTTTTCACCGCTCTGAATGTAGTTGCGCAGAAAACAAATTTAGGTATAAATATATATTATATTATATGTATAAAACTGAGACAAGTTAAGGATAGATGAATGCCTATTTTAAATTCCTATTTAAAATTATATTCGAGCTATTCGAACTTTATTTTGTTTTAAGTTCTTGACTATATTACGCACAAGCCCGTACTTACAGCTATATTCAGAGCGATCATAAAGATTAACGAGGACTTTATGTCATGTATTTCTTTGACACATTCTGTAACGTCGATTATATATTGATAATTGATAGATTTTAACATATATCTTTTGTTTAATTTTAATTGTGTGAGATATATAGGTCATGTAATATTAAGAATGCCTTTTCTTCGAACTGACTATGCTATTGACCTGGCAAGGTCTTTACAGCTTCACCGGACTACATATTAAGAATGACATCTGTGAATCATAAAATAGCGGAGAGATAAAATAGACTCAACTGAACGACTTGTTAAATAATAAATATAACTTAACTGAGATTTAGTGTTTTTCTGAATTTATATCACTGCCTATTTTTATATTATCTGTTAACGATGTAGAAAATACAATATACGTGAACAGAAAACGGCTTTAAAATTTAATTTGACTGAATAGTGCATGCCGAAGCCCCGTTCGTCATAACATATATTGTAGAGTAATTGGCGACATTTTTGTTATTTTTTATTACTCTTTTTATTTACAGGCCAATACATAGAACAGTTTTTTTTATTTCAAGTGATAGATCCCTCGCTATGAAGCAATTCTTGAGTCGCGAGGGGATTTAGAATCAAACAATTAACCAATTCAAAATGGACCTGGATCTTAGTCTGGACTAAAAATAATCATCTGTTGATCACACAAATAATTATCGTGTGTGCAATTCGAAGTATTTGCGGTCACAAAACATAACGCGGCGGTCACTCTGTGCACACCACTCGGTGCAGTAAAGAAAATATGATTGCCTAGTAACCACCCGCAGCTTCGTCTAAGGTTATATCTTTATGATTGATGACACTATTCCTTAACTTCGTATGAAAGATTTTACAACGCACGTGGAGACAATTCTATGAGTCCAGGATTTTTCCAGCTTACATTTAAATATACTAGCGGGTCTGACGGACATTATCCCGCCCTCATAATAAAAAAAACTTGACAAGTTATGTGTCTAAACCTTCGTGAGTCACTTTATCTACCGGTGAAAACCGCATGTAAAGCCGTTCAGTAGTTATTGAGTTTATCGTGAACAGACAGACAGACGTGGCAGGGGCTTTGTTTTGTAGTATGTAGTGATTTATATTTAAATAATACCTTTATATATATTTTTCTTTATCAAATTTTGTGTCAAAGTGTAGCAGACATACATCAATGCACACAAGTCTTGGTGTTTATAATACAACTAGCGGTCCCCCGTGGCTCCGCACGCGTTTTTTTTAAATGTATTAAAGAAATGTATTAAAGAAATTATAAGTAGGTGTGTACATTACAGAAACGTTTTTTCAAAAACATTTGTAACTGCGACACGCACGCCATCTACTGTAACATGTAACGTGTACATTAGATATATGCATACTAATAGTATATCGAATGGGATGGTATTTGTCATCAGCAACGTACCTGGAACTTCAACCTACTATATATCACACTCAGTGCTCACTAACACTATATAAGAAAGTAATGAAAATTTTAAGCTATACATTATCGAACAATATGTCTTAAATCTTTTATTATATAGATATAATATGCCCATATTGGAGATATACTTAAGTTATTCTTATACGTTGCTTTAATCACTGAGTTATGTAGACGCAAACGCGGTAAATAAAACAATATGGCCGCCAAATTGACCAAAAAGATGATATAATTAATATTACATACAAATATATGACTTACAATTATGTATATTTATTTTTGGAGTCCAGTAAAGCACACGTCGCACGCCGTTGTAACATATTTTTTATCAATTTCACACGGACGAATGCACAGGTAGCAGTTCATTACTACATAGTGAACCAATTCAAATAAGAAAAGAATCATTAAAATCGGTTCACAATTGACGAAAATATCGAATAACATACATAAAAAAAAACATACAACCGAACATAGTAACCTCCTCCTTTTTCTAAGTCGGTTAAAAACAAAGTCCTCTGGTCTGTCTGTTTATCTATTCGTGATAAAGTCAAAAACTACAGATCGGATTTTCATGTCGTTTTCACCAGTAGATGGAATGATTCATGGGGAAGGTTTAGGTATAATTTGTCAAGGTTTTCTTTTTATTATCGGGTCGGGACAACGTCTTCCGAGCCCGTATCTGCCCGTAAAAGTCCCGTGAAAGTCGGTCCAACCGTTTAAGAGATAGTAGGATATTGCGGACGACGTTTTGAGTAACAAAATAAAATAGTCTAAGTTACTTATTATAAGGTGAGTTATCTGCCAGTGAAAGTCCCGTGAAAATCAGTTAAAGCATTACGAATATTCCACTGCGGCCGAAGGCGAATAAAAAACCTAAATTACTTTTTATGAGGTCTGCTATCTACCAGTGAACACCCCGTGAAAATCGATCCAACCATTTTCATCATCCAACCATCAAGCTGCGGACAAATAAAATAGAATATGTCAACCGCTATAATTTCGGCTATCTGCCAGTAAAATTATCGTTAAAATAGGTCCAGCAGTTTTAGAGATAATCCAGAACGAACAAACAAACAGACAAAATATAATAATATAAAAATGTAGACGGAATATAAAAAACTTTTTTTTTTCATTTGTAGCCATAAGCCATTCATCAAAAAGTAGTTAATTTAATTGTACATACACAAACTTTATTTTGATAATACGTAATAGATTACAAATAAAGTGTTGGAAATAAACCTAAAGTAGAATAAACTTTTTGAATAGGAAAACAAAATAAACTTTGAAAATGTTTGCGATAGAAAGTTACCACGTTACCATGGCAACGTATATAACACTAACGCTAACGAAATCTCTCAAAAGGAATAAAATGTGCCCGATTTTGAAACATTCTTCATTGATGCTCCGCTCCTATTGGTCGTATCGTGATGATATGTAGCCTAAAGCCGTCCTCGATAAATGAGCTATCTAAAACCGAAAGGTTTTCTCAAATCAGACCAGTAGTTCCTGAGATTAGCGCGTTCAACCAAACAAAGTCTTCAGCTTTATATATTAGTATAGATTAATAGGATTTAAAATTTAAAAAATGCATAATGCTTTAATACATATTACGTTACAGACAGGTGTAATTCTAGTAAACATAGTGAATTAAGCCAATATAAATTAATATGTTTAAACCATTTTATATATTAGCATAAAACGAAATAATAGTCTATCACAATATTAATATAAAGTTTCCGACTAAACTAAAGGTGTGTTAATTAGAACTATAAACACGAGAACGAAACATTCACCTGTCCCTCAGATTAATCTGTCTCTTTTCTCAATGCATAAAGTATTAGCAATCAAATATACATGGAATTAGAGTCGAAAATCTAATGTGTATATATAATCCCAATATATCTAATAGAGCGAGTTGTGTAACGGTGCATTCGTTTTCGTAATAAAAGCCTCTATCTCGGCCTGACTCACCGAAGGCCATATTATATTCATCTAGACATAATGCCCATGATTAATAAGCTCCATTAACTTTAAACAAAGATTAATTTGAAGCTTACGCTGCGTTCTTCTACCGATTTTATCTCGGTACAAAATAAAGAATCGACGCATGGAATATCTGTTTATTTATTCAAATTTTTAATTCTACTTGTTTGTATATCTATTGCTGTATTATTTAATTTGTACTTACATACCTGATATCGGTTAAACACTCTATAATAGAACCATAAGGAACATTGTGAATTTATATATGCATGTAAATAGAATTTAATCAATGTTTAGTAAATTCATGTCCGCCATTTTGTTTCCTTAAAAATGGTTATACTGACCCATGTCTCAAGACTAGTTGTTTTAACAGAATTAATTTTGAATTATTTATGCAGTGAAAACTTCTATAGGCGCTTTTGGCAGGAAACAAGAGCTTAAACCAAAACAAAGTTTTTTTTTATATATGATAGGAGGCAAACGAGCAGGCGGGTTACCTGATGTTAAACGATCACCGCCGTCCATAGACACCAAGTAGCAAGTGCGTTGCCAGTCTGTGTGGGGAGGGAAGGAGGGGGAGGGGAGGTAATGGGGAGATGGGAGGCGGTCCTCCGGCGCTCTTACTGACCGAACGAAACGCAACAATGCAAGCACTGTTACTTCGCGTCGGTGTTTCTGTGAGAGGGTGATAGTACTCCAGGCGAGCCGACACATTCATTCTGACACCAGAAACTACTTCAGCGTGGCTCTACCACCTACCGTTTTTTCTTTTTATCTTCTTTTATATTTTTTCTGTTTATTCTGTGCTCCGACACCCAAAGTAAATTCTGCTTTTGCACAGAAATTAGGAACATTCATGGCTTCCCATATTTATAATACAATAGTTAACCACTGCTAAATCCAGGAAGTTTCAGTCCATTCGGCTAAGAGTCTAATTTCTAAATGGTTGAGCACTCTCACCTATGACTGTAGTCCGGTGAAGCTGTTAAGACCTTGCTAGGTCAATAGCGTAGTCAGTCAGAATGTGTATACAGTGTGTACGTAAACGTTAATAAGTATGTGTACTCGTGTATGTATGTTTGTGTTTGTGTATAAACTTATTGAAGTGAAACTTCTAATGCGACTTCCAACAAGGTTGCGTTAAACGTTTAACGTTACCATGGAGGGAGTATGAAAGCACTGTTGCGTTAAACGTTCAACGCTCCTGGGGAGGGGGAATAAGATGTCTCGATGTTATACATATAATGTAACTAGCTTCTGCCCGCGACTATATAACTATATAGTCTATATAGCTTCCTTGATAAATGAGCTATCTAACACTGAAAGTATTTTTCAAATCAGAGCAGTAGTTCCTGAGATTAAAGTGTTCAAGCAAACAAACTCTTCAGCTTTATAATAGTATAGATACATATTTATACCTAAATTTGTGTTCTGCATAACTATATTCTGACCGGTCAAAAAGTTTGGAGGAGACTGTATTTACATGCAAATCATAACAGGAATAAAATTGTTTAGAAAAGTATGAAATAAGTGTGATAGCACATGTTTGCGGCTTGAATAAAATGAAAATATGTGCCTCGTCTCGTTATATGCGTTTATAATTTATTACGATGAATGTTAATTGTAACGAACTTTTTTGCCCCTGCCTACATGTCACGTTCCGGTTGGTACTGTTTTGATTTTGAGCGTGAGCATATTAAAGCAATTTGAACCATATTTTTCTTTGCAGCCTATTCTGATACTGTGTGACGGTTGTACTTGTCTTTTAAAATACATTCCACTGACAACGATGCCAATGTGGCGACGATAGATATATATCTTATGGCTATCGAAATAAGTTGGAGTAAGAACCTTACATAATTTAGACGTAACTGTAATTGAAGTTAATGAATTACTTTAGACATTGACATGCTATTCGATGTTTGTTATTTTATTATACTGATGATATCATCGTACTTTCAGTTATAGTCGATATAAATATCAATAGTGTTTTGTCCATATCTCTTGTCACAACTCTAGTTAGGAACAACAATTTATTAATTTGGAAACGAAATTACAGCGGTTATATCGCTTTTTGTTAGCAGTTTCATGCCTATATTTTTTATATTACTAGCGGGCCCGGCGGACGTTGTCCTGCCTTGATAATTAAAAAGAGATCCTAAAATTTAACCACAGCGCCACCTACAGGGTCTAATTGTGAATCTAAGCCACTCTTGATTCCACCTGAGCACTCACAATTTTTTTTTAACAAAATCTATGCTGCCGTTCGAGGAATTAAGTCACATACACACGGACAGAAGAATAATATATATAAAGATTTTAATTTTGATATTCAGTACAATATTATAACAAATTCTACTACCAATGTCTTACAATTTTACTTAATAACTATACCATGGCACGAGATAAGTGCACATGCACTTAACAGATGATTAACCTGCGCCCGCACAACTGTGATCGATCGATGTGAACCGAATTAGCCAGATAATCGTGCAGGATTATTAAATTAAGCCGAAATCGGGTCGACCTCTTTCTTGTAACTCGACGCGGGACGTGTAACGAGTTTCCTATCTGGACCTCTGATACCTTGCGTACACTCGGAATCATATTTACTACCGTACTAACATTTGTTTTTAAACACACTGGAATATCAATTTTCAGACATAGCAAATTCTAAATACAAATTTGCAGATCATCATTATCTGCGTAGTATACATTATCTGTTTATTTTAACATAACAAAGGACAATTATGAATTTTTGACATTGACAATGGTGGTATTTTACGTAATATAGTTCGGTTTTTACCATAGGTAAGGGGATGGGAAATAGTACAACAGAGTATGAATTCTGACATGTCACAAAACATCCATGGAAAGTTTTAACAAGGGAGCCACCATCTTGTCAGAACATTGGAATTATGACAAGACACTTGTAATATTACCTACTCGAGAAGGCAGTAATGATCTAAGAGATTTTGACCTCCCATATTTTAAGTTGCCTTAATGGGTATTTATTCACATAGTAGGTATTGACCTCGTTTTTGTTTACACTAATTATCATATAAAATTTGTTAACAGAATTAATAACTTATGTCACTGAAGGATTTTAAAATAATAGTTATAGGTTTTTAAGAATCAGATCAATATTTCTGGATATTTACTACTATAAATAAACACAGTTCATCTGTTTATAATAACACAGATACTTCTAATTTTTTATATAACAAGTTGGCTATAACGTATGGTTTATTAACTTATGTAGTCATAACTACACAGTATACGTACATACAAATACACCTGTGTAAATTGACAATGGAGATAAGAAAATAGTCCAATTAATTAATATACTACGAGTATCATTTGCGATAACATATGTATGGTACATGGAAATTATTATAAGTAATTTCGGAATTGAATTAATATTTTGTTAAATGAAAACGTGAAAGATTCAAAAAGTAACAATTGAAATTGATAACAAATTAATATTATTAGAATAATTTTCTTCACGACTGTAGCCCTTAAGTTAGCGGGAAACATCGGCCATTCCGTCCGTCATTTCTATCCAAGCGAAAAACACCAGATAGTTCACTGTTCAGCGGTACTATAAGTAGGATCTACATTTTATACTGAAACCTGTCAGTAGCTGCGTACACGTTAATAAATACATATTCATAAAAGTGAAGTGTGTTGTTTGTCTTCAGGCTTATCTTCGAAACGGCTGAACCGATTTATAGGAGACTTTTACTGGAATGTGAAAACAAGTATGACTAGGTTAAACATTATTATATTTCTGCAGGAGATAAGTAGTAAGATGAAAATCTAACTAGTTACTAAAATTAGTAATACAACATGATTTCTCGATTATGAAGAGCTGTTGTCCGAATAATATGGAATCCTTATCTATACTAATATATAAAGCTGAAGAGTTTGTTTGTTTGGTTGAACGCTATGATCTCAGGAACTACCAGTCCGATTTGAGAAAATCTTTCGGTTTTAGATAGCTCATTTATCGAGGAAGGCTTTAGGCTATATATCATCACGCTAAGACTAATAGAAGCAGAGCACCAATGAAAAATGTTACAAAATCGGGCACTTTTTTCCTTTTGAGAGATTTCGTTAGCGTTAGTATTATATACGTTGCCATGGTAACGTGGTAAGTTTCTATCGCAACTATTTTCAAAGTTTATTTTGTTTTCCTATTCAAAAAGTTTATACTACTTTTATTTCCAATTTTTTAGTTGTTCTCTATTACGTATTATAAAAATAAAGTCTGTGTATGTACAATTAAAATAACAACTTTTTGATGAATGGATATGGCTACAAATGACCAAGAAATTTTTTTTTATACTTTGTCTATATTTTTTTATTATTATATTTTGTCTGTTTGTTTGTTTGTTCCGGGTAATCTCCAAAACGGCTGGACCTATTTTAACAGGAATTTTTCTTTTTACTGCCAGATAGCCGAAATTATAGCGGTTGACATATTCTATTTTATTTGTCCGCGGTTTCGTCCGCATTGCTATTTCCAAAATGGTTGGACCGATTTTCACGGTATATTCACTGGTAGATTGCAGACCTTATAAAAAGTAATTTAGGTTTTTTTCAGCCGCGGTGGAATATCCGAAATGCTTGAATTAATTTTCACGGGAATTTAACTGGCAGACAACTAATTAATGAGCTATTTTATTTTAAGGTAGTGGGCTCGGCAGACGTTGTCCCGCCCTGATAATAAAAAGTAACCTTGACAAATTATACATAAACCTTCCCCATGAACCGTTCTACCTACTGGTGAAAACGGCATGAAAATCCGTTCTGTAGTTTTTGACTTTATCGCGAACAGATAAAGAGACAGATCAGAATACTTTGTTTTACACTATGTAGTGATGAACTGTTACCTATCCAGTCGTTCGTGTGAAATTGATCAAAAATAATTTGTTTACTGTAAACAAGCGCGTGAGACGTGCGCTGTACTGGACTCCAAGAATAAATGTATGTGTTTTAAATTATATTATCATTTTGGTCAATTTGGCGGCCATTTTGTTTTATTTACCGCGTTTGTACCTACATAACTCAGTTTTTTTTTCTCGAACTGACTATGCTATTAGCTTTGCGGCATTTACGGCTTCACCGAACTACTATACATAACTCAGTGATTATAGCAACGTATAAAAATAACACAATTATATTGACAATATGGGCACGTTATATCTCTATAATAAACAATTTAACACAAATTGTTCGATAATGTATAGTTTAAAATTTTCATTACTTTCTTATATAGTGTTAGTGAGCATCGAGGGTGGTATATAGTAGGTTAAAGTTCCAGGTATGTTGCTGATGATAAATCCCACCCCATTCGATTTACTATTCGTATTCACATATCTAATGTCCACGTAATATAATACAGTAGATGGCGTGCGTGTCGTAGTTACAAATGTTTTTGAAAAAGGATTTCTGTAATGTACACACCTACTTACAATTTTACATTTCTTTAATACATTAAAAAAAACGCGCGCGGAGCCGCGGGTACCCCTAGTACATATATAAAACTATCTAACAGTGAACTATTACTACATTTGCATATTCAGTATGAAGATTAAGTATAATGAAATAGCCAATTTATTAAATTATATGTCACAATTATACTATAGTATCTATATCTATTAGTTCCATTTTTTGTGAATATTTACTAATACACTGCTGGTTAGAAATAATAGTAACTCGGTAACAAACGAGAAGCAAATATAAGTATTTCGGGTGTTATATACATATATTTTTTTAAAGAAATCAAATAATAATACCGAAACTATAATTTTAAATTTAGTTGTAAGTAATCAATACATCATTATTACGTTTCAGATATTATAATTATGTTTTATCAGATATTTTTTTTCGAACTGGCTTCGTTATAGGCCTGACTAGCCTTCACAGCTTCACTGGGCTAAAATTGTATCAGAAATCAATTTAGAGATAACTACAACTGATATGTCTATTTATATATTGTAAAACTCAACAGATTGTTTTTTTCTTTATTTATTTGATCGCGTTAATTACTTAAACCATCACTCAGATTTGAAATATCCTCACCGCAAGTGCTGCTAACGATAATAAAGGTTATATGCTTTCTATCATTACACTACGATCTTTGGGAGCGGAGTAATTATCTTACATAGTGTAGGTCATAGTTGAGAACGAAGAATAGAGCGTGCAGCCGTGTGGCGCGGCTGTTGTAATAGTAATTAAACGCGTGTAAACATTTACAGTGACAATGTAAAATTTATTGAGAATATGCAAAATAACATATAAACAGTTAACATATAAATAATTGACTGACCAATATCATTCCAACGATTTATAGTAGTACCTACTTGAACAAGCTGATCTTTCTTTTCTGTGGTGCGAGGGAATATGAGAAGTGTATTTGGTCTAATAACTATTAATTATAGGATTTTGTGGGCTTAATTGATAATCCTTTATTTATATAATTAAGTAAGATACTTTCTCGTCGACGCTCTTGAGATTTTATCTGATAATGTTGTTTGAATAAGCGTATATCATTTTTTGGGTAATCTCGTTACAATTTGACATTTGTCAGGATAGGATTTAATTCAGCAGGCTATGTGTCGTATGCTATGAGTTTCATCGTCAGGAAACAAGCATACTTTTATATAATGTTTGTGACTGCTTACCGCTTAGTGTACAATATTTAAGATTTTTACGACTGTTTAAACTGTAGACTCTCTTTTGTTTCCGACTACAAACTTTCGGACATTTTATAAGGGCGAGTCTTTAGGTACATTGTTTACACTAATCTATACATATAATAAAAATGAAGTGTCTGTATGTAATATCAAAATAACACTTTTTTACTGATTGGGTGTGAAAGTATACACGCTACTGATAACAAAAATGCAATTTTTAAAATTTTTGTCGGTCTGTCTGTCTGTCTGTTTGTTCCGGGTAATCTTCTAAACGGTTGGACCGATTTTGACGGGAATTTAAATTACAGCGCGTTTCTTAGGCTACTTTAAATTAGATTATCTGTTAACCGCGGCTTCGTCTGCCATGCTATTTCAAAACGGTTGGACCGTTTTCCACGGGACTTTCACTGACAGATAGCGGACATTATAAAAAGTAATTGAAGCAATTTTAGTTTATACTAGCTGTTAACCGTGGCTTCGCCCGCTGTGCTGTCACCAAATCGGTTACATCGATTTTCACGGGATTTTCACTGGTAGATAGTGAACCTAATAAAAAGTAATTGAGGTTATTCTATTTTAGACTAGCTGTTACCCGCGACTTTGTCTCATTATTAGCAAGATTTCAACTCATTCTTTATTTTTAATAAGAGAAATAATTATCAGCTTATTGTTTACAATTCGACATTATAATTATTAATAACATTAATGATATAGAGGTCTTCCTAAAAAGATCTTAGATTATAAACGTATTACGTAAAGTGTTCCATAATACAATTTCTTGCGAAACAGACAAGCGTTTATTTTTTGTATAGTCACAAAATCTTAATTATAATAATGGCAATGTATATTAAATGTAATGTAAATGTAAATCTTAATAATAATATTTTAAGTTATTGTTTCGTTAGTTCCTTATACAGTGTAAGTGAGCACTGAGGTATAGTTATATTGTGGGTTAAGATTCCAAATATGTTGCTGATTACAAACCTCATTTGGCACGCTCTTTGTATTTATATATCTAATGTACGTTACATGTGTTACTTTTAGTGGCGTGCGCGTCGTACTCACAATTGTTTTTAAAGAGCATTTCTATAATTGTACATAGTCTCACAATTTTATAATGCTTTAGTACGTTTAAAAAAAAAACGCGTGCGGAGCCGCGGGTACAGCTAGTAGTAAATAAAAAAAGTTATCCGTAAGAGCAGAGTATTCTCAATTGATTTTTTATACTTTTTGAGAAGTCCTTGGGAGTCCCGGATAGATTTAAAAATAAATAAAACCTAGGATTTTTGGATTTTTTAATTTAAATCATATTTTAAAGAGTATACGTTTCGCTTTTAATACTCTCAATCAAAGCTTGAAATATTACTAAAGTTAGAAAAATTCTCAGTATTTATACTTATGTTATGATATAATCTAATATAAAATGAGGTTTCGTTTACTCTCAAACACTATCCGGTATACATAAACCACAAGTAACATTCCATCTGGCAACGTCAAAATAATTCATTCCAGGCTATTTCAACATGCAAATGCACTCCAATTAGCGATTCTTATATCTCTCAGTACAAAACAATCAAGGTGGGATTTTTTCGCAGCGCTAACCGCGGCCTCCCAACTCGTAATTAACCATGAACGAGACGTTTCAAAGTTTACTTATGAACATCTAATGTTTACTGGCGCCCGTAGATCTTAATTAATTCAATTAAAGTATTAAGGAGTAGTAGGTGAAGGTTGCGGCCCTCTCACTGAAATTTAAAAACTTAACGTCACAGTCGAAACGGCTCAGCGTCTATACAAGGGGGAGAAGAATTAATCAAATAATACGGCTGAGGCGAGGGACGGCGGCCCCTCGCTCTCCCCCCGCTCACACCCCGCGCCCGACCGCGTGGCTCAGTCGCGAACGAAACGTCGCAAGGGGAGGTGTCGTCGATCCCCACAAAACGCAACTACTTTTTTCGCAGTTGCCTATACAATTTTGTTTAAAAGTTTCTAAATAAGTTACATGTGTACAATATACCATTCAAAATACACTCCAAATCTAAGAGACATCGCGTGACGTCCAGTTTTCGTCGTTCGCGTTGAGTTGAGTGTTTTTTTTATTGTTGTTAAGTTTTTTTTTTGTTTGGTGCATCGTGCCGGTGCGGAGGCCGGCGGACCCTTCAAGCCGTAAGGCCTGGACGCGCCTAGCAGACCCGAAAGGACAAAGCCTTTAGGTAATTATTTGGGAAACTTTGTACGCAATTATCAAGTGTGACCGTCCGCCTGCAATGCAGTATGTTTGTAAACATTGTTACATATAATAATCGACTCATATAAGCAACCGTATATAATTAATTATGGCAGACTTTGGTGATGAATTGTAAATCTGTGAATTTCAACTAAGGACCACGTGTGTGACTTTCTCTTATTTGTTTACAACCCCAAACGGACATGGACACAAACGAAGTTGTGCGCAGATATGTTGATTTTAGAAAACCATTATTAAGATTTTGATATCCTATCCATTGTAGAGTTCGAGACATAAATCTCTACGATGAAAAACATTCAAACACATCATGTAAATAAATTACATAGCACATTTTCTAGATCAGTGTGTTTAGATATGAAGATAAAATTTTTGAATTGGATATTATCCAAGTGTATTACTACACCCACGTTGTGTATCCATTTTACAGAGATTAATTAAAATTAATAAATTATTGATAATTAATTACAAAGCTCTTAGCGTCGGTTCTTCCGGCGTCGTACGAATTTATTAGAAGAATGAAGTTCGATAAGCGTGCTATTCGATTTAAGGTGATTGCTCTCGCCTGATTTTCGACATGCAAGTAATGAATCTCGTTGTATTGTCAATTTCCTGTATCAACTTTCCAAATTTAGAATTAGATATATAAACACATATACCTGGGTATGTAATTTTCCAAAATTGTGTTTATATTATACATACGAAAAAGAAATTGTCAAAAATAAAATTATTAAAATCTTTATGTTAAAATCCGCGGAGATTGTTCACCTTATCCTTTCTAATAATAAATCTAGAAACAAGCAAAACTCTGTACACTACGCAGTCTGAATTTTGAAAACCGTTAATGGACGGTTTGTTAAATGTATTTTTTTCATAGATAATATATGTTTGTATTTCCGGATTACAGAAAACGTTTCCATGTGTATTCAGTACACCCAATAATATTAATTATGGTGGACTTAACTCCCTCTAATAAGGGTAGAGCATGTTTAATATAATTACTGATTTTATTTACACATGTTAAGAAATAATGATCAACTAACACCAGTTAAATTAGTAACTGATTTCCTTGTGATTATTTTTATATTTCAAAAATGAATGACTTAAACCAGGTTCAGCCTAAGTAACTCTATGGAATCAATATTTGGTAACTGGTAACGTATGTTTTTTTAAACTAAACTTTCTTGCTTAATGGTATTTTTTGTGTTTTTTTTTCAGTATATAAATTAAAGTAACATAAAAGACAATCCAAAAAGAAAAACAATATTATTAACGAAATTCGATGACAACGGGCAAATCATAACCGCAAAATAATTAATTAAAACGTATAGATAGGTACCTTGTGAGAGAAACATTAATTATTTTACCGTCAGGTGAAACTCAATTACTAAAAGATAATTAAACCATCAAGGATTTATTTACTTTGAACATCAATTTTCTTTAAAATAACCCTACTTTTAATTAATGCTTAACTAAAAACAAATACAGGAGGCGTACATGAGTGGGGTTCCGCTATACGCCGCGGTGCGCTTGCGTGTCCCTTCTTTTTTACATAATATTGGCTCACCCTAATGACTGTACAACGCTGAGGTTCCAATCGACAGTGTGCTTCATTATGTCGACTGTAAAAACCATAATACAACATATTGAAAAGACTCTTGGAAGTTACAGACTGTGTCGATGAAATAGAACGCCTGACAATGTTTGTCATGTTGATTAATTTCTAGATTGTCCAAAACCATAAGAATTTAAACTCCACACAAACAAAGGTAGACCCTATGATACACCGGTAAACAGAGTGATAGCAGGATAAGTTAAAAAAAATCGAGGCAGTCATAAGGACTGCCGATAGAAGTGAAAACAAAACAACGAAATAAGTAGGAATTATTTAAATTTTATAATTTGCATATTGAAATTATCAACATTAGTCTGGTTTTACATGTATTGGCACTCCGAACAATAATTATATACAGTTTATATAGTTTATTAATTAATCAAACATATAATGGGCTGAACAATCTCAATAGAAAACATAAATATTAGACTTACAAAGGCCGCTATACTACGCGTCTCTAGTCAGACGAAAGCCGTGCAAGCGCAATACGCTCGATTACGCTTTTCTAGCATATCATGACGCGAAATCATAACTTTATGTCCTGCCAATAATACCGCTAAACGCGTCTAAAGAAGTTTTCACGTCAAAAAATCATATTTATTTTAAAAATTTGAACAATAATAAATTCTGTAATATCGACTTATAATTACACAATGGCTATATATTTAAAAATGTGATCCGACATTTTGAGATTTGGTTCTTAACAAAATCAGCCGCCGAGGGCTTAAAGAGCCCTTCCGCTAAATTTTCTGTAGATTTGTTGACCTTGAAATACTCGTATCTATGTAATGGTTATATCTAACTGTCATTAGTGAATTTCTCTTAATGAGTTAAACAATATACAGTAATTTACAATTTTTAACGGGCCGTATTTTTTTAATAAATAGGTACATATTGGACAACAAGAATCAATATTTATAATTAAATACCCTACTTATACACTCATAAGTGAAGTACTAAAGTCTTTGTCAATCTTTTTGGCCGCTGTGAATGTAGCCCTTTTTTCGGGCTTGTGAATAATTTAATCAAGAGTTTCGTACAAAACAAAATAATATGTTATTATAGGAATCTAAAATTGGCATTTATTTATTTATCCTTAAGTCGTCTCGATGTTATAAACATAGTGTAATGCACAAAGCGGTCAAAAAGTTTGGCGCAAACTGTATTTCCTAAATATCAGGTGACAGTTATTGACATCTTAAACTTTTTATAAAAAAAATAAACACTCTAATTGTAGATTTAAAAATTAATTATACGATAAAATGTCAAAAATATACGCAATCATTTTTTTTCAAAACTCTACGATATATGCAACACTTCCATCTATTAAATCTCTAGCGAAATATTTTATAACCTATAGATATAATACCTATAGATATAATAAGTAATTTGAGTATATTACTAGCGGGCCCGGCAGACGTCGCCGTGCTCTGAAAATAAAAAACAAATCCTCTAATTACATCGCAGCGCCACCTAACGGTTCCAAATATGAATCTAAACCATACAAGAGCCAACTGATACGCAAAAAATGTCATCAAATTTTCGTTAAGCCGTTTAGGAGTTCAGTTATATATATACACACGTACAGAAGTACGTACGTACGTACACGTATATATATAACTGTTTTGAGTATACCGAATAGTGTTTCTTTAAAATATAGATTTAATAAATAAATAGATATTTGGGAACATTATTTCATGATTGATGACATTCATTATACTAAAACTCATGAACCATAGTTCTCATTTAAAATTAATAATAAATTAAATTTTAGGTCATGTTTAAATTAACAAATAAAGCACCTTGATGAGACAAATGAAGGCAATTCTTTTAACCTGTTTAAATTACTTACATAAACAATATATATATATATATATAAATAATTTAATATAAGAATCTAAAATTAAATTACGCATATCGTTATTTAGATTCCGAGTAAATAATTATGAGCAATCTTTAAATATAATTAGAAGTATACAATATTATGTTTATTTCATTATCCTTATACATAGACTGATTCTACAATTAAATTATTAAATTATAATGAATGTAGAATCTTACATCGTAGAATGGGTAAACAAATACATACCACTGTAACGAATTGCTTGTCTCGGGTGAAACGTAAGAAATAAGGATTTAAATTTATGTTGACAGATTTCCTGTATATACTACTTAGTTTTGCCCGCGAGTTCGCACGCTTTTGTTATCGTTTTACTGTAATAAATGTTTGAGTTTAAATAAAATAGGTATTATGTGCAAAATTACCTATATATAAATAGGTTCTTTTTACACCAAGAACTTCTTGACATGGAGCCCTCATCGACGTTCCAAACTTGTACTTCCCGACGCTGGCTGGTAGCTCCGCACACTCTAAAGCTTATTATAACAGCAACAACTGTTAGGTTCTCCAGAACCATCATTATGCGTACGCTGATATTGTGGAATGGGTTACCCGGTACAGTATTTCCCCAGAGTTATGATATGGGTCTCTTCAAAAAAGGATTGAAACACTCTTCAAGGCCGGCAACGCAACACCGATACCCCTCCATAGGTGACGTAACCATTTACCATCAGATAGGCCGTCTGCCTGTTTGCTGCCCTTTAGCATAAAAAAGGCAGTGGGGAAACGGTTCAGAACATCTCCCTCCACTGTCTTTTAGGTGATTTCTTTCATTCTTTTTTTGTTTTGTAGCTATTGACGAGCTTTAGCGTTATGAAAAATTGGAATTTCCGTTTCTTGATGATCGAAGTTTAACTAACCACTGGACGAGCAATCGTATATATAATTTTCGTAAATGAGAGAATTAATATAAGCAGAGATTTGGTCATAATTATATTTTAATAATACCAAAAGTAATTAAATTAATTTGAAATGAAAACATTAAGTAAATGAAATAATCAAATCATTAGTGATATAAGACGGGGTTGACTTTAATTTAAAACATGTCTAAGCAATATTATACGGACCACTTCATTTCATCGTCGGTTTAATTAAAAACGAGTGCCCACACCCCCTGCCTCCCCCCGGTTTTTGGGCTGGCGACTGGAGTACTGGTGCCCCCGTGTGGGCGTCTCGCTCCGCTTATATTTAGATAATTGTACAATCATCTAAATTAATGAGTCCTCTCGTCCGGTCGAGGCTCGAGGCCATTGTGCTGTCTCTATGTTTATGACCACCGACCAACGGAAACACGGTGACAATTTTGAATAAAAAAAAATTATAATTAATCCATTATTCATCTCGCACTTTTGTTTATGAGATATAATATTTTATCCCAAATTATAATTGAGTCGTTACATTTCAAAATAAACTAAATCCAATTTTAGCCGTAAATATTTTACGTTATTTTTCAAGATTTTCAAATGTTGTACATGGAAAATATGAAGATCATAAACAAACAAAAAAATTAAAAACTGGAAATCTTAAAAAAAATAAACATGTCATATTAACGATTACAGTTGGATTTAGCTCATTTTGAAATGTAATGACTCAATTGTTAAGTCGTGGTGGTCTATCGGTGGAATATCAATCCGATGTCCGCACGTTCGAACCTCGGCATTTACTAACGAATTTTTCGGAATACGCGTACATTTATTAATTTAAATTGGTAACACTATCGTCTGACGACGTCGTGGGTTGGCGTGGTGATTATGCCCATGCCTTTCTTCTGCCTATGACACTGCAGTGGATGCTGATGGCAGGCAGCCTGATGATGATGATAATTGTTATAGTTATTTCAAAATGAGAAAATTCGTTTGCTCATGAAAGTAATCCATGACTTAGATCTCCGCGGTTATATATATTAATGATGCAGTTCAGCTTGATGTAGCAATTATATTTATTACAGTTGATTATAAATTTTAAACTAAAAGGAATTCATTTTCAAAAGTTAATGGCAGTATTAAAAACTTATTTGTTTTGGATTCATCATTTGATTCTTTTGTGTATCCATTATCCTTATAATGTACAGACTATATTTAATTCAATATGGTTAGAAATACATTAGAAATACCACCTACCCATGATATAGTGTAAAATTCATTGATAATTGTGTCATGAGTTGTGATAAATTTCTTTATTTTCGTAGAGTTATCTTTACTTAGAATTTGAGAGCCTTACCACCTTATGTAACCGCCTGTTTTTGTTTCAAATTTATAATTAATTTCGATTTTCATTTAGACATAGATTTTTTTTATGTTTATACAATTTAAAAAAGTGCCAAATAACTGAGTAGCCATGATGAAAACCTTTGATAATAGAAGTATACCCTTTGACAAAAGAACCCGAATAAAGTTGAAACTTTAAAAAATCAATGAATTATGGTCGAATGTCGACCACTGAGCGCCCACTAGTATTATTGTAATTTTATCAATGTTGTCACCACTCGTCATTTTAAAGTCTTTATTAAGGCACTTTTAATTTATTTCATTAAAACAACTTTAAACAATAATTATATACAATAAAAGATAATTATGTAACTAATATTATACGAATGTGTTTGTTTGTTATGCTTCCACGCCCTAATTACACTACACAGTATTATGAAACTTTGGATACACATTGACAGCTTTAAGCAAAGGACATAAGAGTACCTTTCATTCAAAAGAATGTACCATTCCCAAGCGAAGCCATGAACGAAACCTAATTATGTAACTATTCGGATACTGCAGACGATTGCGGAAGCTATATAATACTAGCTGTGCTCGCGACTCCGTCCGCGGGGAACCTAATATAAAAAAACAGTGACTAATAAAATCATTTGAATGTATTAAGTCGAGGTCCATTTACTTATCTACTTTTCCCTCATACTTAAGTGGCGTTGTCATTAAAATTACAATAACTTTTGATAGAGCAAACCGATTTTAATGAAATTAAGACAAACAGACAAACATTTCTAAAAATGATGGAATATATTTTAATTACTTATTCCAAGTCACCTGCAACAATTTTTTTTAGAAAAATCTAAAAAGTACAGTCACGTTAGATTTATATTCTTAATATATCACTACATACTATAAAACAAAATCCTCTGCCACGTCTGTCGGTCTGTCTGTTTGCGATAAACTCAAACACTACTCAACGGTTTTCACCAGTAGATAGAGTGATTCATGAGGAAGGTTTAGGTATATAATTTGTCAAGGTTTTTTTTATTACCAGGGCAGGACAACTACCACCGGACCCGCTAGTGTATAGATAAGGTGTGGTTATTATTATCAATTGTTATTTGAAAGTTAAACAGCTGATGAAATAAACGAAGAAAACAAACTAGATGTTCATAACTCTGGTGTTGTCGACGGTTATAGAGCTGAATGCAATTAAAAGTTTCACTACGTGCGTGGACGAGACGCCGCGCCGCGAGAATCCACCTTAATTTATGCCAACGATAAGCCCAACCAGCGAGACCCAATTAATTACTTATTTAAAGTAAGATTCTCGTTTACAATTTAATTGTTTTTAATATAGAATCATTCATTCACGTTTGTTATGTTATGAATGAATCGGAGTTATTACGCGAGGCGGCATAATGACGGAGATGTATATCATTTTAAGCAGAAATCAACAGGCTAATCTATCGGGTGCGGACATACAGAACCGCTTCTGAAACGCGATAATCCAAAAAGAAGTCACTTGATGGACTGATTAACATGTCTATTGCCGTCGCAACTTGATTGGATATGGATCTCTTTTCGATGGGACAGGCTGATACCGAAAAACGACAAATTTATGCCTGACTCTATGACGGCTATTACACCTGGTTGGTTGTGGCAAATTAGTCAGATGCTATTATTGGCATAATCTATATTTAATTTATTTTTTTTATTTGTAAATTTCTTGATATCGAGTATGACGAAAAAAAATTACACGCACAAAGCGAACACAACAAAAATTAATTTTACATTAGATCGGCTTCTATTAAAAGTTATCGATAGGGTTACACGGGTTATTGATACCCCGTTTGATGGACAAATCAAATTAATACTGCGTCCATCATCTGTTCCCATAGCCGAATTAAATGCACCAAGCGACAGAAGCACAGCGCGCGGTGTGGGCAGAACTCCCCGGAAGGCCCCGGGCGATCAGTCTAATGAACCTTACCACCCCCGCAGCCTGATTTATTAACAAATTAAACGCATACCACTGCACCCTCATGCAAACATGGAAATCCTATATACATTATTATAAGTCCACGTAGATTTGGCAAGGATGTTTTTGTTGCGACATCTGTTCTAAATTTTAATTGGTAATTATTTTATGACAAACCTATTTTATTAATTCGCTTCCCTAGTACTTAAACCGTAGCTTAAATATTAAGAATGAAGATTTCGATACCCAAAATGTTACTAGGGTTGTAAGAAAGAAATAATATAAAACTGGTAATAGGAAATGCTTTCAAAGCGAACAATATGAATATAAATGATAAAAATCCAAATAGCTATGGCAAAAAATGAATGATGTCGTGGTGTCGTATTTAAAATCCAATATGTGAAATATACTCCGGAATATTTTGGAAAGCTTTTCATGATATAGGTATGAGTTCAAGTTCGCGCCAAATCGTTACGAAAAACTAAATACAGCGCAACGAACAATAAACCCTCTAAAACGTCGAAATTACTTAATTTGCTTGACTTACTTCAAATATGTAATATTCAATTTCTTCTCTTCATTTAACGACAACTCTTCATAATGTCGTAAATATTTAGTTTCTTAAGTGTCGCTATATATATTGTATGTGCAATCTCTTTTCGAGAAAGTTCTATGTAATAATGCAAAATAAGTGTTCAAAATTGATTTAATGTATATAGTATATATGAGTTTTTTCAAAATGAGCTAAATTCAAGTTTAATCGTTCATATAACATTTTTATTTTTTTTAACACCATTAGTTTTTATACACCGACAACGAAGTTCAAACTTTACCGTTTATAAGGGTTTTTTTTAAATCTTCATAATTTACACGTACAAAATTTGAAAACCTGTAAAAATAATTTAAAATATTAGAAACGGCTAAAATTGGATTTAGCCTATTTGGAAATGTAACAGCTAATATAATAAACTGCATTTAAACTAGCGAGAAGCAAAGTATAATTTCCCTAAGTAAAACAACATAACCTGTTCCGCTTCGTCGAGTGTCTACCTACACATTAGTACCCCACATTTAAAGAGCGGCTAAACAACTCGTTCTCTATGCAAATATAAGCCGGTAAACGGTAGACATATAGAACTTACGAAAGTTTCTACTATCTTTATTAATAATAACCATATCATTAAGATAATCGATAATGGGGGAATTATGATTTCAACTAAGTGTTTCTTGCCAGTTTCTCTGACTGTTGATAATAATTTATGAAGAAAAATTTAAATAGAGAATGAAGTCTAATTTGAATATAGAATTTTTTATTCTAATTACAAACGTTATATAATAAGTGATGGGAGAAATGTGTAGATTTTTTTTATTGACTAAAATCTTACAATTCGTCTGAAATTGCTAAGGATGAAGAAGACTGACTTCCAGATGCAGCTGTCAAATCTATTCAGAGAGAGTTTGTTGCCGGAATTTCAATTTAATTGCGGTATATATTAGAGCGAACTTCAAAAATCTTCCTTCGGCGAAAGATCAATCTTATTTTGGAATTAAACAGCATTCCAGTTGTAATTTTCTATAAACCGCAACTTATACTATATTTTAATTGAGATATTGTCATAAATAAAAAAAAACGAGTGAGTTCACATGTAATAAAAGTGAATCTTAGTATTCTGAATATTTTTAAGGAAAATGAGATGAATACACTATGGAGGTGGTAAACATTAGTTGTGGCATTATTTTGTAATGTTCTAATATATTCACCATGTTAATAATACACAACACATAATTTTTAAAAGTGCGCGATAGTCACTACGATCCTACAGAAAATAATGTACTATAGATTTTAACATTTCTCTCTTTGTATATATTTCGAGTACATTAAGAATATACTATGTCATTCTCTAACAGCTTAAAAACTTTTCCGTTACACATTTTCGTTTCATAAAATCCAATTCACACCGTCCCCAAAGAAGTTTCGCTTCAAAATTATTTTCTCAGTCGATACGCCTTATACGTGGCTTGTCTTGATAGTTTAGAACAGCTATCCTCAACCTGCGGCCCGCCGGGTCTTTGTAGTTAGCCCACCCGATTATACTTTATTTTCAATTATTTTAAATTTCGTGACCATCAGAAAACTATGAGCACGCCGAGTAGATTAAATAGATAGATCCCAGATAACCCGACCGCAATGCGATCCTTATGATATAAGGGTTATACCAAAATTGTTATATTGGACAACCATTTTTCACTACATTAATACGTTAATTTAATATTAAGTTTTTTTATTTATACCTGAATATTTGTAGTTTGCGGCCCGCGACACCATGAGTGAAACGTGTTTGTGGCCCGTTTAAAAAAAAGGTTGAGTACAACTACTTTAGAACATGATCTTTTGCGAAACGCATGGCTTCTTCTATGTATGACCGACACATAGAACATTACCTATTTTAACCGTCGATTGAAATCGTTGAACAAATTACCGCAAAATAATATTTTGATATTATTTTATTTGGAACTAGCTGTGTCCGCGACTCCGTCCGTGTGGAACCTAATGGAAAAATCAGTGAGTAATCAAATCATCTGAACATATTAAAGTCCATTTACTTATCTACTTTTCTCTCATACTTAAGTCGCGTCGTCGTTACAATAGCTTTTGATAGAGTGAACCGATTTTAATGAAACCAAGAGTAAACGTTACTCGAGGATATGCTTTATGATTTTTATGCTTTAAGGCTTTATCGTGAACGCAGTACTTTAGCAGTTGTGCGTGTTTATATAAACACACAGACTGACATACATTTCTAAAAATGATTGAAATGTATTTTATTACTTATTCCATGACACCTGTAACAATTTTTTTCACAAAAATCTAAAAATACAGGCACATTCGATTTACATTCTTATTATATGTATATATAGGTAATTAGTAACAGTGAATATTATAATCTATAGTTTAATTCTGTAGCCAGACGTTATTCGAAAATGTGTAAAACGTCAGGTGGTCGTTCCCATGTCTCCTACAAAGGCCTTTATTCCGTCGAGAATATTTTAATACCAAAACGGGGAGTCGATTGTTGAGATAAGAGGATTATTTTAGAACCATCGATGATAATAATATTAACAATTTTTAGGTTGTCATAGAACCAGCAATAATTTAAAAGTTTCTATTTCTAAGCCTGGTGTATTTTAAAACATGAATAATCTGGTTGGCGGAGGTGCATGTGCAGTGTAATTTAAAAAACAAAAGTTGAGGCAGTCATAAGAATTGCCGACGGGAGTGAAAACTCAAAACAATTAAAAAATGTGTTCGCTTTCGAATTTTCATATTAATTATAGTGTGAATAACATTAAATTTCAGAATTGGTTCAGTTTATTGACATTATTAACATTAGTGTGATTTTCATTTCTATTGGCACTCGGAGCAATAATTATATACATTTTTATACAAATCAATGAAACGTATGATGAGATGCAAAACATCAATATTAAATGTACTCAGGCCCATACACTACTCGTCGCTAGTCTAACGCAAGCGCAATACAGCCGGTGATGCTCATGACGCGAAATTATAAATTTATCTCCTGCCAAAAATACCGCTCAACGCACCTAAAGATTTTTTTACTATAACAATTTATAAAGTTTCGCGTTACCGAAATCTTTTTCATTTTGATTTGTTTGTTCCAAATGGCAAGAAAGATTAGTCTGTAATTATGTTACTCGGAATTTCCTTGTTACGTATTTATGTAATTTCCTCCAATATTGATTATATAGAACGTAATCTAGTAGAAGCTTTATTCAATAAACTGTAAGGGTATGCTCTAGGCTTATTATTGTTGGATCAATTATTCAGCAAGCAGCCCCTAAGCGAGTCGGCCTGCCTTGTAAATTATTAAACAACAGTTATAAACACGCCACCCCGGCATCTTCAAATGTAGATCGGACGCTGATGTCAAAAACATTGTATGCCAGTTTTCTGAGCGTTTTCTATCCTTTTTCCATCGATAAAATTGACATTACGGCATTTCCTGGTGATGTATTTTTATATAAACACAGTGACAATCAGCTTTGGGCCATATAATAACATACGAATTATCATGCAATCGATAGGTATGGAAACATGAATACACAAATGTTTTAACCCATCTCTGAAGGCTGAAATATGAAATATAATCATTCACCCTAAGTAGTAATGTAAAAGGAATATAAACAGCAATAAATAATCTAATAAAGGGATATTTTGTTAGATTAAAAAATATTAAATACAATTGATATCGTTTCAATTACAAAATTCCATTAACTTTAAAAGACTTTAATAAATATTTTTTTATGCATCTGTATACAAAATGCATTAAGATAACAAAAAGATGTAGAATAAACTATTATTCAAATCACAAACAAATAAAAAGAATACATACCGACAGTTAACCTCAAGTCTATAAACGCGCTTAAAAAGTCTATCAGATAAACAAAAAAAGTGTGTACTTATGTACACGCGTTAGAAGTTATACTTCTTTGGCGTAACAAGATAAAAATCTTTTCAAAAATTTTAGCTTTCGCCTTATTCTACGTTTGTAGAAAAAACGACACTAACAATAGAAAACAGGTATTTAATACATTGACAGTTTTAATACAAAGAAACAAAATGGCGACTATAGCTAACTACAGGGTGTCGGTTTTTGGTGACGGTGTGCGCGCGCATCGTAAAAATTTACTCTCATCATTTTTCCCTAACGCGCCAAAAGAAGTATAACTTCAAAAACCACTTCACAAATACTCACAATAAATTGTCATTCACCACCATATATAATTTAAAATCACAAACAAATACACATGCGTATTTAAATAACTACTTTGAATATAGTCATTAGTACTGATGAGAACTTGGCAAATAATTACCAACCAACTTTATGGTGTCGCTTTTAGGGGTCGGTGTGGGCGCACATCGTACATATTCACTCTTATAATTTCTCCCAAATGTGCCAAAAGAAGTACAACTTCACGGAGGATGTCTTTTTGTTCTTCTCGTTTTTTCTATGCAATACAATCAGTGCAATTGCAATTAAACTTACGTACGCCCTAAGTTTATCTGAATCAGTGCAACCCCTTTATAATAGATGGCGCTCGAGTTGTTTCACTTGAAACTAAATAAACAGAGTAAAAGTTAGTTATAATAACTGGCAAATATATGTGCATTAATTTTCGGATTCCTTTTTTTATTGTAATTTTGTCATTAGTCCTTAAAGATTAATGGTTAACTTTGCAGATTTTAAGTTACCCTGTTAAATTGTATATTTACATCTTCACCCCTATGGAAAAATATTATGGTATGTAAGTTAGACATACTCTGAAAAGTCCTCTATCTGCCACTAAAAATATAGTCGAAATCGGTTTAGCCTTTTCGAATATTAATGTTGACCAACGAGTACTTTCATTTTTTTTAATATGTATCGATAATTGTCAAATGTTTAGCTAATATTCTTAAATTTATTGATTGACAACTTGTAATGTATTTATCGCAAACAAGATAATTACATATGATACTAACATAAAGGATGGGAGTCATGTTTAATTTGTTATTTTTTCTCAAAGCTTTAATCTGGAAACACTTCAATTCGATATATTTCAGTACAGTAATATTTATTAGTATTAGTAAGTACTAATCTACATAATATGGTTAATCTATTATTGCACTTACTTAGATTATTACTCTGTGTTGCGACATTATACTATCAATTATCCGATTGTACATAAGGAGGGTTACTGTTTTCCACCGTATGTATTTATGCTTTTATTTATGTTTATTTAACATGGCCCGGAGCCAAAACGACTCCATGGATTTTAATATGTAGTCATTATATAGATTTGGATTGATTGTAAACGTGAAATATTATATAATGTCATAATTCTTTACCATTTATTTGGCGTTGTCTCGGTGTTATACATATTATATAATAAGTTGTTGAAACTGTTTCTTGCGCAGCTATATTTTGCGCAGCCAGAGCTGTAAGTGTATAGCGATAAACTAACCATCACATGTTTCAGGCTTGGTAAGATCAGTAACAGGTATTTTGAACGAATAGTGTTAGGTTTTACAACACCCTCCTATGACATATTATAATATGTATAGATACCTAATATTTGATTTACCGGGGTAAAGTTCAAGCACCATGTCAAGTGGGTTTTGATATTAAAAGCCTATTATTATTATAGCGATGATCAATACATGGACGATGGTGATGTCTGGAAATAACACCCTTCTCTGTGCATCCGCTAAAAAGGATTGTAATTGTAGTGTATTCTTATATAAATATGTATGTTAAAAAGACAAACCCGATCAGGTTTCTTGCCGGTTCTTGTTGATTGGATTGTTTTCCGAACCGGTGGTTGGAGCATTTAGGTATGGCGTTCGTAATCGCATTCTCAAGGCCTACATTGAATAAACTGTGTATTTTTTATTGTAATAATACTTCAATATAATATCAATGAATGAAAAAAGAGAGGATGAATAACAATAAATATTTCACGAACGAATACTTAACTGAATGAAAAACCAGTTCGTTAAAATAATTTAAAAAGTTCAGTGTTTTTACAATCGTTTTTTTTATAATTATTCGACTTGTCTGTATATGTAAATTAAATTCTGTTTTAACCACGAGGTTGTGGTATTAAGAGATCAGTATAGAAGTCTGTAAAATGGCAGTAAATCAGTGATATTGGCTTCGTCATTCTGTGTATCGGATGTGATTGACTGAGGCCAACTTTTGGCAAGTACAGTTTTGTTGGTTCTTAAACCAATCCATATATGCCTTCCAATAAGGGTGGCATGGTCGCTTTGTGACTAAACCCTTATAAAAAAAAAAAGAAAAAATATACCAATCCAAAAAATAAAGAGTTGATGGGGCGCTATTGTATAGTCTATTTTATATATAAGAAGAATGTAAATCTTATCTGTACATTTAGAGTTTTGTAAAAAAGTGTTGCAGGTGTTTAAGAATACTAATATTTTATTACTTTCAATCATTTTTAGAAATGTCAGTATGTCTGTTTATTTGAACAAGCAAAAACTCTTCAAAAAAAATCATTAAGCATATCATCGAGTAACATTTTGTTTCATTAAAATCGGTTGATCTATCAAAAGTTATTGTAATTTGAATGACGACGCCACTTAAGCACGAGAGAAAAGTAGATTAAGTAAATAAACTGTAAAACATTTAGATGACTGTATCAATCACTGTTTTTTTTACATAAAGTTCCACGCAGACGAAGTTGCAGTCACAGCTAGTTTTTAAAAAGAGTCGACGCGTTGAATGTGATCCTAGTAGTGTATCAGTGATATAGTATAGTAGGTAAAATAAATGGTAATGATTTGAGGCTTAAATTGGAATTTTCATTGAGGCAGTGGTCCTCAGCGGAGCACCTGCTTTGACATCGCGCGGGCCTTCTCCCCGTCTCCGGCTTGTGAGTCCACGTTGGAAAAACCGGTTTCGATTACTGGTTATAGCTGCCTACTTATCCGTTTGGCGGAAACGTATCTCTCACGTAGCTCGTGTGTGCATATTGTGTACAACGGTTCGTTGCATCCGTACTTCATTAATATTAAATCAGATTGTATGTTATTATTTTCTTGTTAATTGTTTTTTAAACTTGTTATTCCCTGTCGAGGTTCATCAATACAAATACGTTATAATAAAAAGTCTTATTACGCGCTTCAGTCACATCTCATATGTAACTCACTTCATTTATAACGAATTCTTTAAAAAAAATGTACACAACAGGTAATGTCAGGAGTCTTCGATTCTATACGCTTGGCACATTTGTAGAGAATTATTCTCTTACTATTTATTGCCGAATAATAATTTGTTAAAATAAATAATAAGCGTTTTGTTACATTTCTTATCTTGTTTTTATTTTACGGCAAATAATAATTGCAATTAGGTATTTATTATTGGCATTCAAATGGTTTTTATAATTGGAAAAAAATGATTGATTAAATTAACAAATTACATACATGCATACATAAGGAAGGTCATCATTTAGCTTTGATTCCGGGTCTTATTTGATTGTTTTTTTTTAATAATCTGATATTTATATTGAAATATGATTATGTGTTTTTTTTATTTATATTTTTAAAGGTTAACAATCTAATTTACGATAGCCGGAATATTATACGGGTATAATTGAGTTATGTTTCATTGATCTAAAATTTAAAACAAAGCCTTATTTATCGGCTACATATATACGTTTATTAATATTATTTACTGAGCGATAATAAATGTTGGGCACGTTGTAGGAAGCAAACTCGCATACAAAAATAAACAAAGCCGACTGAAGTTTATTTGTTTTGTAGGTAAGATGGTCCCCCGACCACAGATGATAATTATGTTTGAAGAACTTAACTCCAAGTCATCACTTGTCACGGTGTTTGATTAAATAACATAATTCTTACAAACCCATGTCTTCTGGCTATTATGTCTTCTCTAAATTTAAACATAGTTTTATTAACTGTATAAAATATGATATCGTGTTAGGAATTCCTGAAATGAGCCGTTACATTTCAAAATAAGCTAAACCCAATTTTAGCCGTTCCCCATATTTTGTGTTATTTTTCAAGATCTTCAAGAAAAACTAAAGATTTCATGAACGGCAACATATAAACTTCGTTCCCGGTGTATAAAAACTGGAAATAAAATAGCAAAAATAAATATGTTATATGATTCTTCAATAAACATATCTATCTTTATATAATCTTTATTGATTTTAACAAGTTATTAAACCATATGAGTTCTAACTAACGGTGTTGTTCTAATATCGAAAAAAAAACCTTACAAAATTACTGAGAAATAAAAACTGTCTAAAAAGAACTAGCGAAGAAGATGAAAACGCTGTTAAAGACGACCGAGGAAGAAAACCTTGTTAAACAAAAATTAAACACCGATTGAATTATTTCCCTCTTTGTACAATCCATATTGTTACAAAAAAACAGAGCTGAGGATAGCATGTCTTACATTTAATCAACACTACATGTATCCTAAGACCATATTTTGACTAATGTATGTGGAAACAATGAAAGTTTATTTAATGTAATTAAAATACCAACAAATATGGACAAGATGTAAATAAAAAACCGTTTAAAAATAATAGAAACATCGATAATAGATTTTTCTAATGATACGTAACAAATACAACCCTATTAAGAAGCGTAGAGTCCAAGAACTTAGTTATGTGTAAACGAAGCCATCAGAATTTATTGCTTTATTATGGACAGTTATAATTTGACGGTTTAGAGACCATAAACATTTGGTGTCATGATAATAAAATGGAGTTGTAAGTGGTTTGAATGAGCGTCAGAGTGCTTTACGAAGATATACTGAGCATTAATTTATTTACACCGAATCGTGGTAGCATTCGTTTCGATAATAACACATTCATAAAATACTAAGGCATTGTAACAGAACTATGTCACTCTGGAATCTCTATATGTATGTCTGTTACCGTTTCAGAATAAGCCTCTACACCGATTGCAATGAAAATTGGTATAAATTTAGCCTATGACCTAAATAAGGTTGCAGACTTATTTTTACTATTGCGGCTAATTATTCAAGTGATTAACATAGAGATATGTAAACGATGACACGGGAAACAGCAGTATAAGAACATATTAAGCCTCTTATAATAATAAATAATATCTTATAACATTATTTAATCTTTTACAAGCTTATAACATTCATGGATGGTCACGTGATTTAGACAAGTATACGTTGATTTCTTAGCTTACTGAGTAAAATACAATGACTATTATATCAAAGATGAAATGGCTAATTGACTAACGTGCACATATTCAATACTCATTAGTCAATTAGCTTTTCCACTGTCGGTATCCAGACGTAATGTTTTGTTCGGAAAATGGGTACAAAGGAACATAGTATTTTAATTGGCTAAACCTCAAATAAAGATTTATTTGCTTACATTGAGTTTTACGTCAATATAAATCACGTGTCTCGAAAATTCTGCGTATCAGATTATAATCAACGTTGTAATTTATGTTGTGTCCGTATGATTATTTTATCTTTATTACAAAAAAGTTAAATACGTGTAGAACACTTACTTATAAAAAGTTTGATCACAAAGGAGTCTCTTACCCTTGTTTACAGACGGACATCATTTAAATGTAAATATCGTCTAACATTTGTCTAAGTTGACAGTTCTTATTTTATTGTTGTGATTTATTGTATTTCTATTTACGGGTGAAAGGACGTCTCGTAATAAATTATGAATTTCCTGGGTTTAATTGATTTGGAAGAAATAAATAGATTACACAATTTTACAATTCCACAAGTAAACCATAACTACCACTATATGACACTATTGACATTTGTTAATGTATTTGACAAATTATTTATTTGACAAATTATTTACCTGACATTATACTGTTATTCTACATAATTAACTTTGACGTAATATATTAATACTAGCGGGCCCGGCTGACGTTGTCCCGCCCTGATTACCCCCCCCCCCCCCACCCGCAACCCCCCTTGTGGGTGGAATTTCGTAAAATCCGTTCTTAGCTGACCTCTACTCGGCGAAAGGAATATTCCTACCATATTTCAAGTCGCTACGCCTTATGGTTCCAGAGATATCGTGATGAGTCAATATATAGGTGGGAATCTCTTATATATATATTAATATTATAAATTGCTTATTTTAATAATTACACCATTTTCTTTTAATTTAACTATCACAATAATGATAACCGATTTAACATAAAATAAATAGATTTTCTTAATGAAGATCTAAATAAAAATATTATTCATTAATTGAATTTGTTCGCAAAATATCTGTATGTAATGAAACGTTTTTGAATGATAAGACTGAATTGAACGAATGCTATTCAGAGTTGCTAGCATAAAAAACTTACACCAGATGTGTAGCTAGATACCGCTTAGATATGCTTTTGTAATAAAGTATTTCAAATATGTGTTCAACTAGGTTTCAAATTTTAGGCACTGTTTAGCAAAATTTGTGTTAAACCCGTGTTCATTTTGTTTTTGTAATAAGACCGATGGGGTCAAAATAATTTCGTGCTGTTTCTGATACAAAGTAACATTTAATGATAAACTAGCGACCCGCCCCTGCTTCGCATGAGTGCGATGTACTAAGTTTTTAAACAATTTAGATATATTTTTAGCACTTTGATATTTACGGTTAATAAAACTCATAGACACTAAAGCTACGTGACAATCTTCACACAAACCATTTTTTGGGCTTATTTCAAATCTATAGTATATTTAAAAAAAAATATTGAAATACTATACTGTAACGGGGAAGCGTTAATGTACACTAAATGGCCAACGTAACGAATATACTTAATTAAATAAGAATTTATACTAGATTAGTGAAAATAACGTCATAAATACCAAATTATATTTTAATAATATGTAAGAAATAAAGATGATTACTGTGAGTTATACTTAGGAGATAGAATTATACCACCCGGGACTTTTTTGTAGGTATTTTTAAGATGTAAAATATCGTAGTACATTATGTTGGTGTATCTTATAAGGTTTAGCCAGTATTTGCATTGTAAGCGTCTAAAAACTCCTTGTTACTAGTTCACTAAAATATATCGATTATCCTCTATATAAATTTAATATATCCTTACCATTATACCCATAGACCTTTCAGAAGAAATTCTCTATGTGTTGTACAAATTTAGAAGAAGTAAGTAACTAAGAGATACATTAAAAGCGACTTTATTATATTTGTAGATAAATTTACGCAGATATCTTAGTATACGAGTATTTCTGTCCTTATATTCTGTAGGGTGTTTATATTAGTAAGAGTAATGCCGTAATGTATTCTATCTTATGAAAAGGCTTGCAAATATATATTATATCAATAAACCGATCGACAAGACATTTTCGATATGATGAACTTCAAACTTCGACTACATTTTAATCCTTCAAAGTTCTTATCCCACTTTTAACAAAATAGCTATGAGACATTCACCTATATTAGCCACGTCGCGTCGGTGCCAGTCGAACATATATTTTAAAAAGCCGGAGTGGCGTGCTTTTATTGCCGGAATAGATTGCAGGATAAATTATTGTCCGAATTATTTATTAAGTTGTATATATAGAATTATTTAATATATCTTTTAATAATTCCAATTTTAGTTATTTACAACCATATTTAGCCATATTAAAACAAAATAAAGATATCGATAATATAGACATAAGACAATTAATACATCGCTTATCGATGTTTTCTTGCTTGATAATACATGTCGATATTTTTTTATACATACAGCATCACTATTTATCGCCGTGGCTTCTGCGTATCACCGCATTTTAGATCATCCACTTTTAATTCTAAAATTCTGTTTGTTATTCCACAATCCACACTTATTATAGAAGATTGTCGTCTTGAATTAACCTTGAATTGCTAAGTTCGTAAAAATAACATCTCTATCCTCCATAAGCATAACAATTCTACTGTTGTAGTAATAATGAGTTGATTGTCAATAATTGAAAGCTCGGTTATGTGGGAATGAGACAGATGTGTGGACGCGATCATTAGAAAGAGACGGGAGACCCTTAATTTTTCTCCGCGTGCGGCCACTTACATAGTGCCAGTCATCCGGTTTGATTGTCGAGGAAATTTTGTTATGTAATTGGTACTAATTATTGTTTCGAGGGCCATCTTTTTTCGTGATGTTTTTAATTATAAAATCCACAAAACATTATGGCGGAGACGTCAGTGTTTGTCTAATCTTTGTGGACTTTATTTTTCAATGCTGTTATTAGCAAATGACATCGGTTAAATTATTCTACGTTTTGTTGCCAATTATAAAAAAACATAATATTCGTATAACGTAATGAGCAGTGTCGAGATTTTTTACTGTTTTGTATATCGCATAGAGGGACGTATGAACGCGTAATTTTCGGCAATAGATTTCCCTATTCAATTATGTTAACTTCCAATCGATTGATGTTATAAATAATTTAAAAAAATCACACTAATCTTTAATATTTGGTAACCAATCTTCTAAATTGTTACTGCCACTGTCGAGTGGATAATAATATTACAAATGTCATGAAATAATTTTAATGTTTTAACAGGATGGTGGCCCCCTTGTTAGAAATTTCCCTAAAGTTTTTCAGAATTTCAGAATTCATGCTCCGTGGTGTTATTTCCGATCCACTTCACTAATGCATAATAACCAAACTATATTACGTAAAATACCACCAGCGTCACAAAATATGTAGTCACATAACACAAGATTATGAATAAAATATAAAATCCACTACATGACAGAATAATATACCGCCAAAACTCTATCTTTAAACTTATGTCAGATTTGAAAAAATATTATTGCATTGTATAGTATATTTCTTGAGAAAGCCCATTTTATCATCACACTATGGCCCTTAGGAGAGAAGCAATTGCTACACAGATTATAGATCAGGAGTTTCCTTAAGAAATGATAGTGCGCGCGGGCAGATAGTATCGCGGTTTCATGGTAAAAAAAATTAAACGCGTGTGAGACCGCAAAGCACCGCTAAATTAAGTGTACAAACAGCTTGCATATTTTTAAAATACTTTATTTTAATATATACGCTGTACTGTATTAATAAAAGTAATAAAACAATTATAATGTATGCACGATATCTTCATTCGAAAACGTATTTTTTTTACAAGCAACTATTGACACAATTTCCTTGGCATTAAGCCAAACTTCCAATTAAAAATGATATTAACAGCAAAACATATAAATCGTTTATCTAATTACTTTAAATGGCTTGTCTCGTTATAGGAAATTTATTGTTGATTCTTATTGATAAATAATTCTAAACCACTCGACGTTCAGTCGAAGCATAGTTACTTGTTACTTTCGTAAAGTCACTTGAAAGAGAAAGTAATTTTATGACATGAAAGTTATTAATATTGCAAAGTCTATCTACACTCGATTCTGCTGGAGCCTAGCTAGATATGATGATATATTTTGTTACTATTACGTTATTAAAGTAGGTGATTATTCAAAGTCATCAAAACGTGTAGGCGGCAGACTAGTAAATCAGAACAAATTACTTTGTGTCCCTTTTCATTTCCTTTTAGCACGCGTCATTCGGTCATGTGTTAGAAAGAGACAGATAACGTTATATTTGTTTGCATAGTGCTTCAAAAAAAAATCTTAATTCAGGACAATGTTGTTACGTTACGTTACGAAAAAAATAATTAAATTGTAAGTCGCTTTAAAGTTTGTGTATTTCAATAATTAGGTTACTCTAATAGGTGTGGTTTATTAATTATACATGTACACAGTGATTGGTAGAACTGTCTGTTGTACGTTGTACATTAATATTGTTGTCCAAAACTAATAACAGCTGTGAGCGTAGTAAATAGGTGGCTAATATATCACCAGTTGCCATAGCGACCGGCGCACCAAACAACACTTGCCCGGCGAGATATAAAACGCTTGTGCAATGTACCCACGAATCTTGAAATATTAAAGGTTGATTGTTTTTTGAATGGCATTAAACAGTTGACTTTAAAATATGTAAAAGTGACTTTAAAATATGTAAAAGTGGCAGTTCACAAAATATTTTTAAAAAGTAGCTCCATCTGCGGCAGCTACGAACTCCTTTTTTGTGCCATATTTATTTTCGATTCGTTATTTTAATTTTATTATTTCTAGAAGTATTTATGATAGTTCTCATAACCAATAACGGAGTAGTATATACTTTCCGATTACCAAATTTTATTAGAAGTGGTGTTGAGACAACATTTTTTTTAATTTACTATTTGTAAATTGTGTCCTTTATAACTGGTTTAAAATAAAATTAACATATTAGTCAAAAAAATTAGTAGAAAACAAAACTAAAATATAACTCTAAAATTGGCAATTGTTTATTTTTAAATTGTATCGATATTGTTCATATAATTAAACATAAATTTAAGTTCTAAGCAACTTCAGAGCGGTCAAAAAGTTTGGCGCGGATTGTAATATAGAATTATAAGTAAATCGAATTATTCGATTCGTCGATGCATCGTTTGTAAATTCGAGTATTCGCACATCTCAAATAAAATCGATTTCATATTCAAAAAAACGATTCCTAGACCAGTTTCAAATAACGTCCTATTTTACGTTTTTATTACTCAACATTATAGGGATACAGAATATTGGAGATTAAACTTGATAACAATATCAGAGAAAATATACTCCACGATAATCATTTATGAAATAACAAGTTACGAAACACTTAATCTCTGATTTCTTAAGATTTCGTATTTCTAGGTATGTCCCTTTTATACGTAAAAATTGAACTTGCTCTATTCAAAAACACCAGGATGGTATTACATACACTACTACAAAGCTCTCTTACAAACTAGATTGAGAAATTGGAACACTTAATTTGTTCAGTTCAGGTGTGGTTCAGGAACTTTATCTAACGATATCTGTTTTATTCACGAGTCTTGGTCTACATTTCAAAAATTATTGTAAATTCATATAATATTTTATGAACATGATATATTATGACTATGAAAGACAAAATAAGAATAACTTTACCTCCTGCATTATTTCACATGGCCACTCGATTTTTAAATTGTTTAGAATTTCGCCACAGCTTCATTTCATTTTACATGACCATTTGGCTTCATGTGATAACAGGCTAAGATAAAACAAGTATAGCTATCGAATAATACTGTAATTTCGCTTATAAATACAATTTAATAATTATAAATTTGTACCTGAATAAGATTTTTGTAAAAGTTTTACCGGTATAGTATAATTTTATCAATATTTTCATTTTCCTTCACTGATAGCTTAAATATATGGACTAAAAGTGTATTTTATTTTATTGTAATTTTGAATTATTGCTTAGTGTTTGCAAAAAAAAACAGATTCAGTTCTGCCTATTCTATTCCATTCTAGCGGCTTCTTTATATCTATGGAATGTTGTGTATAGACGCTTCTTAAGGATTAAACTTGATAATTCTTTTTGCTCTATTTTAGCTTCAACATCAGAAATTATTGGAAACTTTAAGTATATCCGTAATAAAAGCAAACTATCGGAAAACTTACACCCAAACGGTTAGCGCGCAGAACTATTAAAATCATAAGTTGACTTTAGAACAATTTGTTGCTTCATTATCGAGGGCGTCCGGAGCGCTAACAGAAACTAAGTAGATAACAATCAGCTGAAGGCTTGTTCGAGACACGAAATTAATTAAAACAAGTTTGTTCACGGATCCTATGCAGGGTGAACAAAGCGGCGCTGAGTCACTAGGTAATTACACCGCGGCAGACGACGCCTCGATACAACATTATCTTTGGCTCATTACCGTGACCTGATGGTGATATACAAATATAATATCCGTTCCTATGTCGAAAACAATGTTATTATGCACTTTTTATCTTTACGAAATTGTTCATTATTTTTGGCTTCAAACACGTTAGGATCTAGCAGAATTTTACATACGACAAAAATAGAGTATAAACTCTTGAAGCAAACTAAAGGTAAACAACATTTTTCGTTCTAAAGAGTTTCGCAATACTTTTCTTCTACCTTTTTCTATTTCACATATCAAACAAACTTTTTCGTCACAACAATACATATAGACTTTCTTTTACTGGCCATGTTAACAGTTTTATATTTCGTTAACGACTGATATGATTGATGCCTGGTGTGTTTACTAACTGTGGCTGAAGTTTTCTAGATACACTGCAATCGAAGAATAATTGCGCATATGTTTTTGGCAATTAACAAAAGCAAGGCGGCTGTGTACGACCTTACCTTATTACCTTAGAATTTTGACCAATAAACATATAATGTAATAAATATAAATAAAGTAATAAAATGAAAATGTTAATACTGACAATACTTCTTTCTGATAATTCTTCGTAATAGAGAACGAATAAACAGTATATAAATGTATGAGTTTTAAGGTACCAACCAAAGTGAACTAATTTAGGTCCTAGGAAGCTTTCCGTTATAACCAACAACGTTGTATTGAATACACTGTATTTAATTAGATCACTAAATTGCGTTGATAAACACTTCATGATATTGAAATGCGTGAACAAATCGAGACATTATGACTATTTGTTTTCATGTAAATCGCGATCTCGGTGAGCTGCACTGTGTTGTTGGGTTTAATGTCATCTCATGATACCCGTAAATATATTTATATACTCCTTCCTGAACATGGAAACTAAAATAAGCAACCAAATATCGAAAAATACACCGTTTTATGACGATAATTGCGGATAAAATTTAATTTGATTTCATTAATAATTTCAAAACTGATATTTGTTAACGGCTTTCTTATGTTTATTAATAACATTAAAAGGTTCAAGTTTTAATGCTGTCACATTATAGACAGATATGTGTTTAGGTATTTATATGTTATTTTTTCATTTCTTTTTGTCTGTGTTGGATATTTTGACATTAAAATAATGTTATTTGTTATGCGGAACACATTATGTGTATAAATAGCGTTATGCGGAAGATTTTTATGATATTATTTTGGCAACAGGAATGACATTTACATATGTAGATTTTAATGCATAATTACCTCATGTTAAATTTAAATTGGTACTGCATGTTTCGAACTCGTCAGAGTCGCTTTTGTAAAATTTTCTTTACATTCTTAATTAAAAATAAGAATACCTTAGTTTGTTTAGACAAAGTCAAAACAATACCATCGGTTCGGAAAAAAATCCCACGCATTGAAAAGTATTACTAAAAACCTCCATCGAGTTTTTTAAATATGTTTTATTAAAACAGTACGATTAATTATCGATAGTCGCTTATTATTTTTTACGGATGTACAAAGATGTCAGTCATTTCCATACTTCACTATCGTTCACTTAAAGTTAGTTTACTTGATATGGTTCTTATTCTTATTCTCCGTTAAAATAGGTAGTATGCTTTAGGATTTTATTGTTGGTCGTAGATCGTTCCTGTTGTTTTTGGATTACACTATGTTTTTATTACCTACGACCGTGCGGTTAAAAAAGTGAATAATATAATTTTTATATGCGATGTTCTCAAAACGTGTGTTTATTTTAATCGATCACCAATACATTGATTCTATGCATCAGATGTTTTTGTACATATTTGTGTATTTAAATAGAAGTTTTTTTTTGTTCGAACTGACTACGCTATTGACTTACCAAGGTCTTAACAGCTTCACCGGACTACAAATAGAAGTTGTATTTTAAAATTATTATCATTATAAGTGTGGGAAGTCTTACAATTTTCTCTGGTCTTCATTCTTATTGTATAAGACTGAATATTATTATGATCGCGCCCTGTCATCGACATTTTTAATTATATCCCGTGATTAATTACATGTAACGAGTTAAGAGGGGGGCTGGCCCGCGATTCTTGATTGATTACCAGGGAACTTCTCGGTTGAGCTTGGCTTTTTCTCGGCGCATTGTCTCGAATTAATTCTTGCTTAATCGTCGCTTTAAACGCTTATTTCGTTTCATTGTTCCCCACACAGTGGGCGTTGTAATTTGATTTGTTCGTTACACTGAGTCATTGTTGTTATTAATTTTATAAAAGCGAAGACAATGCCCGTATTTGCGTTCCGATGTTCAGCTGAATTATACACGTACGTACCTTACCTACCTATTAAATTATAAAATTTAATGTATTGTTATTAAACTTAATAGGTTTCCATTATTTACGGCGTAGTTAAAGTTTTGTTTATTATGTTATGTTTATATTAATAACATTCAGTACTTCAATATTAATTTTATTTATGTCTTTATTTACATTTCGAACTGACTACGCTATTGGCCTAGAAAGGCCTTAACAGCTTCACGAACTGCTAAGGCGAGCGCTTAAAGCACTCAGCCGATTTAATTTTGACAACTAGCTCAAGGTTGCACGGCACACCTCAGCTTGGGCTGTTGCTTAGTTTATCCAATTCGCGACCTAACTGAGCTAACCTAAGCTAAGCTACATATTCATACGTATATAAGTTAGTGAGATATATATGTGTACCAAGCATATATACCTCATTTCTTTTTGTACTAATTCTACTAATCTCTACTTGAACTAATTCAGGACGATAAGGAAAAAATAAAACCCTTCCACTTCCATGTCTAAGCATGTGTGCGTGCACGTGTGTGGAAGTGATATGTGTAATATTATTGCAGTGACGAAAGATTTTGTGTCACTGTATTCGCGCGAGCAGCGTACTCAAGCTAAGAACATTTAAGAGAGTTAGATAACATTTAAGCGGTTTCCATGCTTAGTTTTGTATGTTCGAATCCCATTATTTGTGTGTCCCACAAGTCGTTTTGAGTCCGGACGCACTTTGTGCGTTAATTGTATGTCTACAAAGCCTTCCTCGACACATGACGTGATTTATGGTAAGGAAAATATCTTCTTAATATAATAAGAAAAACATATAACTCAAACAATAATATTATAGACGCGAAATTTAGTCTATTTGTTACCTCTTCACGACTAAACTTTTGAACGAGTAGTAATGACATTTGGCATAGGTAATCTAACGAAAAATGCAGACGAAATCGCGGGAAAAGCTAGTAGAATTATAAATTGTATAGGGTTTTATCATATTTCACAGCTTTAGTCTTGCCAATTCTACAATTAAATTTCGGTTATTCTGTCAGGTATTAATGTTTTGCAAAAAATGAGAACAAATGTCATATCTGCTTATTATTGTAAAAGCTACTAATATTATACGTTTTACAAATTTATCACATTTCACAGCTTTACTCATACCGATTCTGTAGTGAGACTTCGGTTACCTAAATACCTGTTAGTGTAATATCAGGTTATTGAGGGGCAATTATTAATATTTTGCAAAAAATAATATCAAGTGTTATTATTTTAAAAGCTATGAAACTTATAAATTTTACAGGGTTTTCACATTTCACAACTTTAGTCCTACGGATTCTACTTGTAGTGAAACTTCGGTTAACCTGTTAGTGTAATTATCAAGTTCCTGACAGTCCGTTATCAATGTTGTGCAAAAAATAGTAACAAGTGTCATATCTGTTTATTGTTTTACACAAGTTCGTAGACTTGTCCCGTAAAGTGCATTGACGAGGGCATGGCTTATCTCTGTTTAACAACACAATAGGCCATCTGTTTGTTCGCTGACGACTGACGTTATCCGTGACCCATTGACAGGAACACTGAGATTATATGGTTTACTTCATATGCATTTTGAAATACTAAGTCAATATATAATCATCTATACATATAAACAAAATTGATATGTTTGTTAGTTATTTCGCCGGATATAGACGAGATTTTTACTGACGGATAGAAGATTTATCACAATATTTTACCTATATATTATTACGCTACTTCATAGTAGTTATAAGGATCAAATTTAATAGAAGCCACTTGTCAAAACGGTTTTATCCGTTAAAGTAGCCTTAATTAAATTAATCATTCAAATGCAACACATAATTCCCATTAAACAGCTAAATATTTATGTCGTGAACGAATTCGCTGACTTGTGTTAGGATCGGCCAATATCGGCCAAAAACCTAAGTATATAGTAAACGGGAAACTTAGTTGCGCGAATTCAATCCACACTTCAACATTTTTTTTGTTTACAAGCGTTTTCTTTCACGTAAATGTTACTCAAAATGATTGATTTGATGAATTTTTTCAGTAATAATAGCGGGTCCTGCCATAAAAAAAATCGTATCAGATCGCAACGCGACCTTCCAATTTAATTATGAATAAACCAACCAGGGACCCACTCAAATACACACAAAAAGTGTCATCAAAATCGGTGTAGCCGTTTAGGAGAACTCGAGTGATATACACACGTACAAAATAAGAATTTATAAACGTCAAGTAAACGTAAAAAAAACGTAAGAATTTATATATAAAGACTTCTTTTACTTAGGAATAACACACAGGTTATAAGTTATGAAATAATATTTAAAATGACCAAAACACAACGATAAGTATCAACAAAACGAAGATAATTACATTACTACCAATATTAGACAAAATAAAAACATCATCGATAGAGTTTTATGAATACCCAATCAATTGGAGTACGCGACAATGGCTCGCTTCGAATGCAAATAGATGATAGAGTGAGTGCGCGTGGCGTGTATTGTTTAACGTACGATTAAACTAAATTTAGATTCGGATCGGACAATCCACCAGTGATACGGGAAACAGTCATGTAAACCGGATTCCATCAAATATGCTCTTGTGTTCCCGGCGTGAATGGTATATTCGCGTATTTGTACTCACACTAGTAAAATTCATAGGTTATAAGATTTTGCTGTATGTATTCCAGTACATTCGTAATTTTTTGAAGAAATTATTAGAAGTAATACCCAACCAGTAAAAAGGTAATCTATAACCTCACTATGCTAATTGTGCAGCGATTCTCAAAAGCTTGAATTAATTAATCGTTAGAGTATATTATATTAATGATATGATGAAAATCACCTAAAATAACAATTTAGGTTCAGGCCCTTGACAAAACTAAGGCCATATTATTCTATGGGCCTCGTTCGGTGTGGGGACCTGAATGAAGTATCTGGCCTTCACCCTGAAAGGGCGCTGGCGGTTCGAGCCCCATTTCAAGGGGCTCGGACTGCGGATTGTGTAGACGGCGGCGGCGCTCGGCCGGTTGCTCCCGAAACTAGGGGGGCGAGTGCCGGGTGCCGCCGACTCTACATGGGAGACGTGCGGGTAAAGGCCGTCTATGGGGCCTCGATGTGGGCCGACGCTCTCCGTGCCACCAACATGCGAGCGTTGCGCAGCGCGAAGCGCATCGTAGTGCAGAGGGTGGTCAGGGGATACTGCACCGTGCCCTCCGCGGCGGCCTGCGTACTTGCCGGCTCCCTACCCTGGGAGTTGGAGGAGGAAGTTCTTGCCGCTGTGTATAAGTTCACGGCGGTAAGGATAAGAATTGGGGAGCCCAGGCTCCCAGGGAGATAGAAGCGAAAAGGCGGTTAGAAAGGGAGACTTCGAGGTTCGAGATTTCGACTGGTGCAGATACTCACCGGACATGGTTGTTTGTGATGGTACCTGCACCGGATCGTCCGCATGGAGCCGACCGCTGCATACCAGGAATGCGGCGCTGCGGAGGACACCGCGCAGCACACTCTGTCTGAGTGTGCTGCGTGGGAGGGACAGCGCCGCATTCTAGCTGCGGCGGTAGAGACTTATTTATCGCTGCCGAGTGTGGTTTCGTCCAAGCTGAGCAGCAAGCAAGCAGGCATGGCAAGCGATGGCCTTCTTTTGCGAGGAGGTCATCTTGCAGAAAGAGGCGGCGGAGAGGGCTCGCGAAGCCGGGTGGGCCCATCTCCTCATTGCACAAGTTAGGCTGACGAGGGAAGGCAGCTGGTGTATGTATACCCGGTCTGCCTCCTTATTAGGTAGAAGCGGAAGATGTCCTCTTTGCGGACCGTTGGGGCGGCTATCCAAGGTTGAGTATCGAGTACGATCCCTAGCCCCAACAATACGGTCTGTCGGTACACCGTGGGGTTTTAGTCCGTGAGAGTCGAACATAACCTCTCCCCCGGGACGGTGGGGTATCCATAATGGATTTCCCCACGTTAATCAAAAAAAAAGTTCAGATTTATTAACTACTCGCGTTAATGTAGATTCGGAAATAGTACTTGTGAATTCGCTCACAGTACATTAGTAATGATAATCGCGTCAATAATCGAGTATAAGACAGTGCAGCTATAACCACATCAAACTATCATAGAGAAAGTAACCTAATGGAAAAGTATAGACAATATCATTACTAATTGCTTCTGATAAACAAAAGATTATTTAAAACAATTGGCAGTAACAAAACATGTCGCAACATATCTACGGACCTCGGGTGTAAAATGTCAACATAAATCACACGATTAAATCTAGCCTCGCATTAATTCCAGTTCTTAATTAATAATAAATGTTATTTGCACTTAAAATATATTCAAATTAGTTAGCTTGTGGACACTCGTTTTTTTTAAATTTATTGAGATTCGAAGGCCTGTCGTAATGCCTCGATCTTAATGCGTATTGCAATGTCAAACTCTTTAATGGTATGATAATATATTTCAAATAAAAAAAAATACAGCGGAATTAGTTCTTGTCTTTGTTCCCAAGAAATACCGCAATGAAATCTATTTATAAACCCGTGGTTTTTAAATGAGGTAGACCGATTTTATAATCTTCCTTTTTTCTAACACTGATTTCGCATAATGAAAAGTGACATATTATAAAGTGACACATGATCACTACATATTATAAAATAAAGTCCTCTACCATGTCTGTCTAGCTGTCTGTTCGCGATAAACTCAAAAACTACTGAACGGATTCTCATGCGGTTTTCATCAGTATATAAGATACGATACACGAGGAAGGTTTAGGTATATAATTTGTCAAAGTTCTTTTTATTATCAGGGCGGGATAACGTCTGCCGGGCCCGCTAGTATGCACACATCCATTAATGGACATATCATGCAAAAAAGTAACTGAGATACGGATCGCCTTCTAAAGATGTTCATGGTTTCAACAGTACTTAAAGATGTTATCGGTTTTATTGAAGCTGAACATTTTGAAGCTGCAAAGACTCATTAATGGGGTTTTTAACATTGTGTCGATCGACGCGACCTCAATTCGGTGATGGAAAAAATTGTAATGAAAGCAGAACTTGTCACTGTATTGTCTAGTATTAGCATAATCAAGTTAGAAATCTATCACCAAACACCGTCAGGCCAATAGCGTAGTCAGTTCGAAAAAAAAAACCTCTGAGACGATGTTACTGTCAAAGGTCTACCTCGCTTTCTAGGCTTAGTAATAAAGTCAGTAATATAGTTTGTGATGCGTAATATATTTCATGAATTGGTAAAAAATGTAAGCGTAACTATTTTTAATAGTCGTGATCCCCTCAAAATATCTTCGTAGGTTGCTTACTATTTCGTCTCTTAAGATTTTTACTGCTTTTAGCAAAAGGCTGTTACTAGTAGATCCACAAATACCATCACTAAGTTTAGACGTATGTACTAAATCATTTTCTGCTGCTAGTAACTTGTTAACATTATTTATTTGTCTCCAGCGATATAAATAACCTTTAAAGAATCTTTGGTAAATAACAAACCGAAATATGGTATTGTATGAAATTATACTAGAAAGTATATATAGTTCGCGAAATATCTTTGAATTTGGTTCCCGCGTCGCATCGTTTTCTGCAGTTTATCTAATCTATACTGGGCGGAATATTTGCACGTTGATAATGCGACGGATGGCCCTTCTTAGCACATCGTTTTAATACACTGCTCCAGTTAACGATTTAATACTGTTGTATTTAATTTTAGAGATATAAGAAAGTATCGTTGTCTATTTGTCACACTACGTCTAACATCGTGTTTCTTATGCCGTCTAAGAAAAAACATTAGGAAAATTATGTTATCTAAAAAGAATTAAGAAAGTAGTCGGCAAACCGCGGCTCGTTCTCTCTTTGACTGTGGCGCTTCAAAAAAATGTTTAGTGCAGACACTGAATATTATTTACTAGCTGTCTGGGCCCGCAACTTCGTCCACGTGGAACCTGATGTACAAAGTAATGACTAATAAAGTCATCTGAGCGTATTTAGTCCATTTGCTTATCTACTTTTCTCTTATAATTAAGTCGCGGCGCCATTATAATTACAATAACTTTTGATAGAGTGGACCAATTTTAATGAAACAAAGGCTAAGTTACCCCGAGGATATGCTTTATGATTTCCGTATATGAAGTTTTATTGTAAACCCAGTACTTTACAGTGATGCGTGTTCATACAAACAGCCAGACAGACATTTCTAAAAATGATTGAAATGTATTCTATTACTTATTCCTAGACACCTGTAACAATTTTTTTCACGAAAATCGAAAAAGTACAGACACGTTAGATTAGATTTACATTCTTATTATATGTATAGATTAACTTGCTTTGTAAGAGACAAGTTGTTTTTGAAACATAACCGCACAAAAAAGGCACATTTTTAGTAAACAGGGCTAGTCGCTAATTATTATACACACATCAAAAAAGTCTAAGCAACATGCGTGATATTACAAATTTTACCATTTATATTAATTAATTTCTAAGTATTTACTCAAACAAAGTGCGTAGGTAAGTAAACTTTTTTGTTATTGATGACATACTGGCTGGTTGTAAAAAAAAATTTGATTATGTTTTGTTTTTTCATAAAATTCAAATGACTGCGAATTTGTTTGAATTTAAGTGCGTTTTAATTGCTACGTTTAGTCTTGATTTTATTATTTTACCAACCATTTAAATAAAGTTAGCGACAAAATTGAATTGTTAGATATTCTTTACGTCACGAAGCGACGTCATTTGATGGTAGATGAAATGCAAAGAGCTGTAGGGATGTTGCAAGCGGGAAGTAATCAATCTCAGGTATCTCGACATTTTGGCATTCATAGAAGTGTTATTTGTCGTCTTTGGCAGCGCTACAATAATACAGGAGAACCCGCTGAACAGCATCCAGGCCGTAAAAGGAGTACAACCACTCGGCAAGACCGGTACATACAACTGACTGCAAGATGCCAGCCGATGTTAACCGCTCGAGAGATAAGTTTGAGGCTACAAATTTCAAGTGGTGTTGATGTAAGTCCTCATACTGTACGAAATCGACTGCATGAGTACGGCCTACGAATTCGACGCCCAATCAGGTGCCCACCGATACGTCACGGGAAATGCGCTCGTCGATATGAATGGTGTAGAGAACGCATAACATGGACCCAGGAACAATGGGATAAAATTATGTTTTCCGATGAGTCGCGATTCGGGTTTAAGCCTGATACAAGAAGGGTGCGAGTGTATCGGCGGCCCGGAAATACTGAAAGGCTCAGGTGCGTTCAGGAAGTTCATCCATACAGCGGCTCAACAGTTATGTTATGGGCGGGTATTATGAAGAACAGGCGAACTGAGCTCGTTTTTGTAAATGGAAACATGAATGCTGAAAATTACATTGAGGATATTCTCAGACTTTATGTCTACCCATTTGCACAAACCTTTGGCTCCGATTTTAGGTTAATGCATGACAATGCGCGTTCACATACAGCTCGGCGAACCAGTGAATACTTTGCAACGGAGAACATCCGGGTATTGCCCTGGCCTGCACAATCGCCAGATCTCAACCCCATCGAGCACGCATGGGACATGCTCCAGAGACGTGTTTTGAAGGACTTGGACGGAGCGACAACAACCCAACAGCTGAAAGATTTGCTACAATTCCATTGGGAGCGAATACCGCAAGATGACATAAACAGTCTCATTAATTCAATGAATAATCGTTGCCGACAAGTTCTGAATAGCAGAGGAGCCCATACTTTGTATTAAATTGTTCTATTCTTTCACAATAAATACATTTTCTTTAGAAATTTCATTTTGTAAGAAAAAAGTTTAGTTTCTTATGTATCTTAGTTTCTACAGTATATTCTAATATTGTTCATTTCTGTTATTAAAAGAACTGATAAAGACAACAGCTGTTATTTTTACATCATAGAACCCTAAAGATATTATTTTAAAAATAAAATACAACGTTATAATGTGAAGAACCATCCTAAAATTTAAATTAGTACATGTTGCTTAGACTTTTTTGATGAGTGTATTTCCAATATAATAAAAAAGGGTCTTTGAATAAACTTCACGTTTGTTTATATTTATCTCTTTTGGATGACGAGTTTGCTGACCACTGTTAAGGTAATGATTGGTCAATGGTTCGTTCTGACACCGTTTCGACTGACGTTGGTTCGAACCCTCGCAAATGAGTTGTAGTTTTCGGTGAAGGGAAATATAGTGATGGAAACATAGGGTGGTAAGGGTTTTCTAACCACACCTGGGTATCTACCACCTTGAAGTTGAAAATCTGTCGCCCAGCACCTATAAGTGTGTTCCGGTAGATGCACTTGGGAGCCAGTCCTTTAGTAGCCTTACTGTCTTACATCACATCATTCAATATCATATAAGATTGCAGACAAACGCTAAAATCTATAAATTTAATAAAAAAAGAGCCTACATTCAGACTCATACTCTTGTGTTTGTAAGGATTTTCGGTCGAACCTATTCCGATCCACAAAAAATGTCCAAGATTTGTTTGAAACGGATATATAAACATGAAATATTTTCAGCAATCATTCCAGACACCAATAAAGCATGTAGCGATCTTTTGTGAACAATTCCCAGTTACGTATTCAAATTAAAAGTCACGAATAATAACCGCATCCTCAGTTGATCATCGTGTCGTTACATTTCAAAATAAGGTAAATCCAATTTTAGCCATTTCTAAATTTTTACGTTATTTTTGAAGATCTTCAAATTTTGTACATACAAAATATGAAGATCATATAAAAAACTAAAAACCTTATGGACGGCAAAATCTGAAATTCGTGCTCGGTGTATAAAAAATTAACATGTTACATGAACGATTAAAATTGGATTTAGTTGATTTTTAAATGTAACGACTCAATTATCACCTCTCACTCCAGAAATGTATTATATGGCCAAAGTAGTAATTTTTGCTTTACTGACAAGGCACTCCCACATTTAAAAGTGTATGTGATATGTGTAGATATATTATGTTTTATCTGTATTATTTAATCCTCAGTACGTAAAACAATACTCTTAAAAGAGTAAGTTGTTAAAATAAATGATATAAAGTTCATTTTCTTTCTTCGATAAAGAATAAAAGTATACAAATGTTTTGACTAGATAAAAGAGATACGATTTCATTCTATCTATTTTTAGTTATCTTCTATCGAAGGTCTCAATTAGAACGATAGATATAATACTTATTAAATTTCTGTGATTATACAAAATACTTTTAGGAAAAAAAAAATATTTAAAATATTTAAAAAAATTGCTGTTAAAAAAATTGGACATAAATTGAAAACTAATGATAAAGACGTTATAAAAACACAAGTAGATAGAGATCCAAGCTACGAGAGGGGTGCGTACAGTAAATTGGCAGAACGCGAGGGTTCACCCCACACGTTAAATACGCTGTTTGAACCTCGACACAATCAGTCAAATGAGCTCCCAATCACTTACGCATCCCTTATGGGGTCCGTATCGAAGAGTTCAGTAGGTCAGTACGCCAACATTATCAATATCTGTTGACATGTTGTATTGGATAAATTTATTGCACGGAATCGTAAGTTTCTAAGGGCAAATTTTTGTATCAGTTGAGTGTCAACTGGCAAAACACTAAACCCAGAAAGAGGATTGAAAATAAAAGCAACCCAGAATAATTACAAAGATCATTCAAATGTAGAATTCTCACACAGAAGTATAGACTTGTCTACTTGATTGATTTATATTATCATTATATTAGTAGCGCATATTACGTATACTATCTTCATGCCTATAACAGTAAATGTATCCAGAACTTTCTCGAATCAAAAGGAATTTACTGTATCTTTCTCGGTAATATTATAATACATTTGAATTTGGACGGACGAAACATTTTTTTAATATTCAATCGTAAATAATTAAAGTATCTGAATTAGACATTTTCAATTTCACATTACTAAAGTGTTCCTCCTCGATTCAGTTAAGATATGATTAGATTCTGCGAGTTCACGACGCGACGTCTGTTCGCAGACACAAACATCGTTTGATCGGATATTGAATCGAACGATTTACGCCGACATATATTTATCAATGATATACTAGAATTTTATGTTTACCGCTTATATGTGGTCTTGTAAGGGTTAAAGATGCTTTGACTCACATGTTGTTTTTCTGGTGTAAAAATTACAAAAAAAAAATTCTGGTGTAAAATTTGTTTCTCTTTAGAAGCCTCTTTTGACTTGTGAAAATTGACTGTCTCAATTTTTTACGCTAATAGGGACGAGGGCTTCTATGAGAGAGGCATAATGATATTACCTTTAAAATGGCAAAAAAGTTACTGATTAAAACGGTGCATATATGACCTGAATTGGATCATTCTATAGTAATCAAAGCCTTCAATTGTATGAAAAATAATGGATTTTTTTTACTACATTTTATATTTTTATTATATACAGAATGACTAAGGAAAATATAAAGGAACGCCCAAATTAGTTTATGTAAAACTGCAAATCTATCTATATTATTTACGTATCACACTTTGTCTTCATTGGTGTAGACAGAAATAATGCAGCACTAGTTCTGATTCTTGCAGATTTTTACCTGAATTTTAACGGGAGGTTCTCAATTACATCCTATTGTTTTATGTTTGTCACCACAGAACGTCGTTTATAAACCAATTTGGAAAATTCATTTCTTTTTATTGGATAGAGGTGTTTTTCAAGTGTTTCCCATTTTAATCTCATTAGCATTGAACCTTGGATTTCGAAGATATCAACTCTTCAAAATCGATTAGGAAATGCATAGTGTTCGAGTTATTGGTAGGCTTTGTGACAATCCATAAGTAGGTTACCCTAATTATGTTCTGGTGATTTTTTTTTAATTTGATTATTTTGTAGTCAACTTTATTATATCTTGTTAAAAAAAAAATCAATAATGTTTACTATTATCATAAAATAATAAATTTTTAATTATGTTATGTTTTTAAAAGCTTATTCTACAAATATTGTTATCTGGTAACTCTAGCCCCGACACACATTCGTATTCTTTGACATTATTCAATTACTGTTACGCGACAGATCAGTCTATACATATATAGGTTAATATACATTTATTGAACTTGTTAATCCACCGTTAGCGTCCAGATAAACATGTTGATGTGTTTAATAATTCATATGCTTATAAATGAGACCGAAACTATTTGATTTTCAAATTCCGTTTCAATTACATGATCCAGATCACGTAACGGTAGCGTTTTAAATTTACGTCATTCTCTTAACTTTTTGTTATTTTATCGTGACTATATTTATGTTTTATACACATTAACATACAGGCATCGAAGCTGGAAGGTGGTGGGTGCTTCGTGCACAGCCGATTAAAGAGATCGTGTTTCCAACCTGAAATCTAGAGTCTAGCAACAATCACATCTTGAAAAATAGTAGACTCAGTGAAGTGTCTATACAATACACAAATATTTTAAATCCAACCTTGCCTTTCACACTGGAATGGCTTATTGTTTATAGCAAAATTGCTATGACACAGTAAATAATGTTTTATGTCGCGATATGCATTAAAAGTTATATTTAAGTGGTAGGCTCCCTGATTGCTCAAATACCGTGCATCCTAATTCTAGAATTATGAGTAGTTCGAGGAAAATATGATGACGTAATAATGATGCATTGTTCGAACTCTGTGTCGTATGTATTTCGTATCAGTAAAGCGACAGTAATAATTGATTCAGATCATGTACCTATAATTTAAATTGAACGAGTAATTTCAAGTAAACGTAAGATGCTTGTGGTAATACGGACAGTTCGCGCCACATTTTTTGACCGCAATAAATGTAGATGGGCAGAACATAAATTTAGGTATAAACTAGCAGGCCGGGCGGACGTTGTCCTGCCTTGATAATAAAAAAAAAGTACTAAAAGTCAACCGCAGCGCCACCTACCGGGTCCAATTGTGAATCTAAACCATCCTCGGATCCACTGGAACACTCACACAAAATTTCATCAAAATCGGTCCAGCCGTTTAGGAGGAGTTCAGTGACATACACACGCACAGAAGAAATTTATATATAAAGATACTTATCATTACATAGTATAAAACAAAGTCCCCCTACCGCGGCTGTCTGTCTGTCTGTTCGCGATAAACTCAAAAACTACTGAACTGATCTTTATGCGGTTTTCACCGTGTGATAAAGTGATTCACGAGGAACGGTTTGGTATATAATTTATCCAGGATTTTTTTTTATAATCAGGGCGGGACAACGTCTGCCGGACCCACTAGTTATATTATAACATCGAGACAACTTAAGGATAAATAAATGCCAATTTTTGATTCCTATTATAAAATTTTAAACTTAATTTTGTATTAAACTCTTAACTGTATTATGCATAAGAACGAACTTAAGGCGATATTCAGAGTGGCCAACAGCGGCACATCTTTGAGAGCGTTCCTTGTATTTACTATATTTTAGTTATGAACGGATAGATGATTTATATTTTCAAATTTAAGTACGATTATTGGCGAATTATGTGTGGGTAGCTGAGGTAAAATAGGTAAGAATCAAGTGTCTAAAAAAAAGTGTGTGTGTACTTATGTACACGCGTTAGAATTTATACTTCTTTGGCGTAACGAGATCAAAATCTTTTCAAAAATTTTATCTTTCGCCTTATTCTATGTTTGTACAAAAGACGACACTAACAATAGAAAAAGGTATTTAATACATTGAAAGTTTTAATACAAAGAAACAAAATGTTGACTATAGCTAAGTTCAGGGTGTCGATTTTTCGTGACGGTGTGCGCGCGCATCGTAATAACTTTAGGGTGTCGAGTTTTCGTGACGGTGTGCGCGCGCATCGTAAAAATTTACTCTAATCATTTTTCCCTAACGCGCGACACGTTTTGCACGATGTTCGCACATCCGCAAACCGCGCGCTATACTGGACTCCAAGAATAAATATACATAATTGAAAGTCATATATTGGTATGTAATTTGAATTATATTATCTTTTTGTTAAATTTGGCGGCCATTTTGTTTTATTTACTGCGTTTGCGTCTACATAACTCAGTGATTATAACAACGTATAGGAATAACACAATTATATCGACAATATGGGCATAATATATTTATATAACAAAAGATTTGACACTTCTTGTTCGATAATGTATAGCTTAACATTTTCATTACTTTCTTATATAGTGTTAGGGACCACTGAGGGTGGTATATAGTAGGTTAAAGTTCCAGGTATGTTGCTGATGATAAATCCCATCCCATTCGATATACTATTGGTATTCACATATCTAATCTACACGTTACATGTTACAGTAGATGGCGTGCGTGTCGTAGTTACAAATGTTTTTGAAAAAATATTTCTGTAATGTACACACATACTTACAATTTTACATTTCTTTAATATATTTTAAAAAAACGCGTGCGGATCCGCGGGGGACAGCTTGTATTAAATAAACATATCATGATATATACAATACTAGCGGACCCGGCAGACGTTGTCCCGCCCGGATTATGGAAAAATCCTTGACAAATTATATACTAAAACGTTCCTCATCAATTATTCTATCCACCAGTGAAAACCGCATGAAAATCCGTTCGGTAGTTTTTGAGTTTATCGCGAACAGACAGACGCGGTAGGGGACTTTGTTTTATAGTATGTAATGATATACTCTTTATAACGAATTTCAAGGGACCGAATATTTTTTTTCGCTATAAAGAAATTTCGTTATGCGGAGGGAAGAGAACAAATAAATGGTTTTGTGGTAAACCAACCAAATCGAACTAATTTCTACTTTATAGAAAGGTTTTCGTTATAGCGAACGACGTTATGAAGAGTTTACAATATATTTTAAAATAAGGACCATATATATATATAAGAAGAAGTCATGCTGGTCGAGTGGTTTGATGGGTGGAATATCAATCTGATGTCCGCAGACTAGAACCGCGAATTGTGTCTACGGATTTTTGGGAATTCGCGTACATTTACCAATTTGAATTGGTAATACAGTCGCTGACGGCAAAGGGAAACACCGTGAGGAAACTTGAAGAACCTGAGAAATGTTCTTCTAATACCACTTGTATTTTGGAAAACATAGAACTGTGGATTTCTCAGAGTTTCAAGTATCGATATCTATATCGATATCTTCTATACATATAATAAGAATGTAAATCTACGGCGAATGTACTTTTTAGATTTTTGTGAAAAAAATAGTTGCTTACAGGTTTCTTGGAATAAGTAATAAAATACATTTTAATTATTTTTAAAAATGTCTGTCTGTCTATCTGTTTGTTTGAACACGTATCATTGCTAATGTACTGCGTTCACGAAAAACCTCACCGAGACAAAAACTATAAAGCATATCCTCGAGTAACATTAGACTTGGTTTCATTAAAATCGGTTCACTGTATCAAAAGTTATTGTCATTTTAATAACGATGCGACTTAAGTACGAGACAAAAGTACATAAGTAAATGGATTTAATATATTCAGATAATTTTATTGGTCACTGTTTTTTTACTTCACGTCCCATGCGGACGGAGTCGTAGGCACAGCTAGTGTACAAAATAAGAAATGCAATACATTATTTTTGGCTGAAAATACTGTGTTCGTGAAACTAACTCACCATCCGTCTTTGACAAGTCGTCGAATATGTCATGTATATTAAGTAGAATGTGTGACAATTTGTTCGAAAACTTTCTTGAGTTTAAAGTTATTCTTTACATACGAATATGTACTTATTTATATGAACTGTATCATCGTTCGTAGACGTAACTGTCGGTACATGTGTAAATGATATGTTAAATTATAAAGGAACTTGAACTCGTTAAAGAACTTCAAGAGGTATAAAGTTTTAACGAGGCACGTATAGAGAAACGTTGCTATATTTTGTAGTTGACTTATTACTTACATATTTACTTAATTCAAATATATACTTTATTTATATGGTGACAGTTATTATTAGTGGCTTCACTGGAACAGCGTCTAGAAACAGTTTAGGGTGCGTCTATTATTTACATGAGGTTAAAAGGGACGCTCGGCAAAAACTCATTTAAGTGAAGGATCAAATAAAAATCTCATGTTAATTGTTCTATTTTAAAGAATATATATAATATTACTACCTTCTCCTCGCTGCGTCACTCGCGTTAATGTACATTTAACCTATTCCTTTGGGATGTAGTGGAGTATCTGCCAACCTTCCGTCCGACCTTATAAAGATGGCAGAAACACGACAAAGTAATAAAAAAGTAACCCACTCGCATTTTTGAAGTGAAAACTTCTTGAGGCGCGTTGAGCGGAATTTTTTTGGCAGGAGATAAACTTATGATTTCGTGTCATGAGATCTGGTAAGCGTAATCGACCGTATTGCGCTTGGGCGGCTTGCGTGGATTGCGACGCGTAGTATATATAGCAGCTTGTGTATATTAGGTATAATATTTATATTTTGTATTGAGATCGTGCAGCCCATCATATGTTTTATGAATTCATAAACTGTATAAAAATCTATATAATTACTGTTCGAAGTGTCAATAGATGTGAAAACCAGACTAATTATAATAATTTTGTAATTTAAATATTATAATTCACACTATATTTAATTTAAAAATTCAAAGGAAAACACAGTTATTTCATTGTTTTGAGCTTTCACTTCTGTCGGTAGTCCTTATGACTCTTTTTTAAATCTCTCTAAATTAACGTTGAAGTTGTGTTTGAGAATATTTAGTAGCATTGTTTTTGTGGCCCCTGCGTGAGAAATCATCGGCGTGAACAATGTATGACCGGCGCGTGCACACTTAACCGACACACTAAGAACACATGATGTTTGCATAAGTTTACCTCGGTGTCACCGATTTTTATTTGTTTATGCAAAGCAAAAGAAAACGCTTACTGTAATTTATTCACACAGTACATGTCCTGTGATGTCTAATTAGTACATTTTAGAAGTCAAACTTCTTACGGGAGGTTTTTGAAATTGTAATCGCCAAACTTTTTGTGTGAAGAAAAGTGGTGGGGTAGACACTGTGTTGGGTAGAGTTGATAACACCGGTTCTCGTTCGATCATCGAAGTTAAGTGACGTCGGAAGCGGTCAGTACGGGGATGGGTGACCGCCTGGGAACACAACGTCACGTTAGCTTTTTGTTGTATTTTTTACTGTAATACATAAGTTTCACCATCTTTACGACAGACCTTTTAATAATTATTTTTGGTAAAAATATGTCGTAATTAGCTTAAACACGAGCAAAAAGCTAATAAAGTTTTTGATTATAAACCCAATGAATTATTTTACGATTCAAATAGTAATGTTAATATGCTAGATTGTAATAATAATATGTAAATGGCGACACCAAGTCTGAAGGGGAACAGTTCGGGCCAACGAACGTCCCGCTGTGAGATCGTTAACTGAACATAAGTAGATAGATAAATTTATTTCTATTGAACAGTTTACCCCTAATCGTTAGATATATCGCAATGTGTATACTCGGTAATTGATGTCGAAGTTCAATTGAGTTTAACAAAGCACTAAAAATCGAAATGAACCACTGTTTTAACAGTCTGTGAAAGTTTACTAAATAGTAGAACCTGTGATATATTCGATTATACAGGTAATAACATCACTCTAATTTCTATTGCAAAAGAGTAGTATTCATGCTGCAGTGTTCCCGTCGAAGTATGTGGTTAGCTATATATTGATACACGACGTATAGCAACATACTCCTCAAAAATAGTAACGTACTATAACTGGACTATGCTGCTATTGAGGTCTGTTATACATACCCGTAAACTGCAGCAGCCACTTTACGTTGTGGATTGCAAACCTGTTTGCTACTTCATAATGGCTTAAAGTAATTCGGATTAGATAACTATTGCCCATATTATTTTATGTGTTCGTTAAAAGAGAAATTGCAATGCAATACTATTTACTTCCTTTTGACCGAGTCCTTTCTTCGACCCTTTGGCACGACATAAGGAAGTTGCGTCACTTTGCGTCTTTTACAAAATCTACAACGGAGAGTGTTCTGAAGAGCTGTTCGGATTGATACCTGCTGCAGAGTTCCATTACCGAACGACTCGCCACAAATTGGAGTGCCTTCCGTTTTTTCCTTGTACGTCTTTGGAAAGAACTACCGGCAGCAGCGTTTCCGGACCAATATAACTTACAAACCTTTAAGTGATGGGTCTACTCATTTATCAGGGGTCGCCAATCTGTGTTTCTTATGAGCAAACTATACTACAGTAAAGTGTCATCAAAATCTGTTCAGTAGTTTTAGCGTTAGTTTGCGCCGAAGACTTTTTCGTTTATAATTTTAGTAGAATTTATTGACGAAGGTTCTAGGTCATACAGCTTCACGTTAGAACTTTTAAGAATGTTGTAATTATCATACAAGTTGTAGTAGATCAAAAAGTACAGTAAGCCATAACGATGTTAGTAAAGCGATACTTGTGTTCAGTATAGTATCAAGAAACTGCGAAGTACATCTTATCTTAAATACAATTAATATATTTTTTTAATAAAACACGTAAGTGTAAAACCGTGTTACTTTTATTTGGTAATTCTTCAAATAAAAAAAAAAAATGTTTTTTGTTTCGAACGACGCGTGCGTTGTGCGCGAGTGGTACTTTCGTCCGGGTTCATGAGCCGTGTCTCCTGCCCGCCCGCGCCCGGAATAACACAAGCGTTATCTTATCATTACCGCTCCATCCCGGTGAATTCATCCTATGAATTACCATAACTCTCATTTACATACACCTATACATGCCGGGGCATTGTTTACAAGCAAGTTTGTTCGTATATTAATATTTCTCTTTTTTGTCAACACTGCTTTAGTAATAATCATATTTTACACACAATATAAGCTTGCTTATATTGTAAGCTGAATATAAACAAAGATTTTGTGTATTTAAAAATAAATATTTATGAAGGTCAAATATCTCTAATAAGTCAAGGAGTTTTTTTTGTATATTTATAAAATTAATGAAGTATGTTTTCAGTATATATAGAAACTAGCTGATACCCGCGTTTTCGTTTACCTGAAAATACTTTTATCGTTTCAAAGGAATAAAAAATAATATTAATTGGCGTTTCCCTCACCTTAATTATGTAACAACTATTTTCTGCAATAGTAAAAATATATTAATAATTATAAATATTTAAGATAGGAAGTGGTTTTTCCCCTGGTTCTAGGCTATATACTTCTTTGCGTAATTTTATTGCAATCGATTCAGAGATTTAGATTAATCTAATCAGAACAAACAGAGGCATTTATAATTAATTGCTCCAGCAACCGTCCGCCACCTAGTGGCGAGTTAGAGTAAAATGAATAACATAAAAACCTCCCTGAAAAAACTATTCGAATTGTTTTCATGGTGACCGGTCCAACTGTATCATCAAGCGCAAATATGTGTACCGATGAACACTTTTCTATATATAGATTAAATGTGGATGCTATAGCGAGTATTCTAAAGTATTCATTTGTGTGTATTAAATACTTTTTTTTATTGGATCATTAACCTAGTTTTAATACCCGTTTACATTAAACAAAACACAATAAAATACATTTTAAAGACAATTTATTTTATACATTTCCCTCTGGAATCAGCAGCAGCAGTACGTAACGTTTTAATGCGTACTCAAATTTGGGGAGCACTGATAAAATGGGAAGCAAGTCTTAAATTACTCACTTACAGAGTAGTTATCCGAAAGAGCTTTTAAATCATTCACAAAACACTAATGGACGTGGGGTCGGACCGAGGGGCGAGGCGCGGGGGACGGCGCGGGGGGATGAAAGCAGATGTACTCTCCGACGAGCAATGAATTTGTGATATAACAATATAAAGGTGCAACGTTTGTATTGCAGCGAATTTATGTAATTCAAAAGATATATCTATTTGCCGAGTTTTTATTATTCGAAGATTATTTAGAAGAAATTCTGTAACCTCAGCTTAGTTACGATTCGTACAGAATTATAAAGATACATATTTCAATAGAGTATTATTAAGTATTTGATACAAAATACTCCACTGCACCTGTAAGTAAATTACGGTAAAAGGAGCGTAAACCAATGTTTGAATTACATTGTACCGCTCCACCAATAGCGTAGATTCGAATTCATAATTATATCCATGGCAACGTTGTCCAAGCTTTAGCAATATGCCATACATTGAGATCCTAATTAGTGGTGTATACGCTCATATAATTTTTCTTTAAAATATTTCTACAGTATGTCTAACTCCAATAAAGTATACCGCGTTGTGATTGATCTGTATCAATTGATACGAAATAATAAATTACAACAAGGAAATTTACAACGAGCTAAGTCCAGATTAACAACTGTTTATAATAGCCTTTTCTTTACCGTTCTTATACACTGTGACAAGTGACACTGAACTTATATGCCATATTATTTATAGGTATTTCGCAAACATTTTTACTAACAAGTATTATTCATTGTTAAACCTTTCGGATTCGTTATAGCGAATTATAGGAAGTGATGATAGCTTAGTTGACAGCTTGTTCGGACACAGCGTCGATGTACGTACGTACGTAGGTAACTGCCGAAAGAAGTGAAAGCTCAAAACAATGGAATAACTGTGGTCTCTTTTGAACTTTTATATTAATCATAGTCTGAATTTAAATTTCATAATACGTTAATGGAAATTATTATTAATAGTCTGGTTTTCACATTTGTAGGCATTCCGAACAATAATTATATACATTTTTATACAGTTTATGAATTAATCAAACATATTGGATTGCACAATCTCAATACAAAATATAAACATTAGATGTGCACAGGCTCCTGCCTGCTATACTGCGCGTCGCTAGACTGATGCAAGCCGCGCAAGCGCAATATGATCGGTCACGCTTACTAGCATGCCATGACGCCAAATCATTAGTTTATCTCCTGGCAAAAAATATCGATCAAAGCAGTTTTCATTCCAAAAATAGATTTAAAAATTAAAATCGACTTGTAAAGTGACGTCACCAAAAATAAAATAAACGATATCTCATTTCGTTATGCCACAGTTGAGATCCCTTGAACGGAACAAAAAAGAAACGAATTGTTTCAACGAAAAAAAGTGTAAGTAATATCAGGAAAATATCGAGTAATTACTTTTATAGAAAACGTCGCGGTCCATTGCACGCAACAAGTGAGCGGCCTCGCCTTCGTAGATAAATAGTTTTAATAACTCACTCTATTGATACATCCTTGAAACATAATTCTCAGAGTGAACCAGAAGCCCTTTGATTGCGTCCTCGTTCCACTTAGAAACAATTTTTCGTTCTGTTTACGTTAATCGTCGACTGTGTTAAACACTACATACTGCATCTTCGTAATCATCTCACTGATACGACCAATGATATTATAATTAAAAAGCTGTAGATACGTTACCTACATGATATTGTACACGTTGATATCGCACACATACGTAAAGTAATAATGTAACGCTATACTGTCTTAGATAAAACGTGGAAGTAAGATGGTATATTCTCAGTATCGGTGGTGAAAAAGAAATGTTGCTTATTGCATTGATTGATTGTTGATTAACGGGGCAGCCGTCAAAAATAAGCTAGTTAGCCAAGTTTTAACAAGGCGTTGTCGAAGTATCTACAGCTTTTTAGTTATATCATTTGATACAAAACATTATAAATTAATATTTATGTATGAAAGCAAAGAGGTTTTCAGTGGTTTCGGCATATTTATAGAAACATCGGACGAGATATTGACGAAAAAACCATAACGCTACCTACGACAACGCCGCAATTCAATTGAGGTATTAAATTCAATTGTTAAACAGAATAAGTAGTATAAAATTGTATATTGGAAATGTATTAGCTATACCCATTGCTAGGTGAGTGCTTCTTTCAGAAGGAAAACAAATTTCAATACGTCTCTATTCACAACGTATTAGTGATTTGAAATGCGAAGACAGCTTTGCTATTTCCTGCTATACGGTAAAATTATAAAAACGCTTCTTAACAGTTCAGCTTTTATGAAGACATTTCCTTCACTGTCACCTTTTAGCATTAATTACATTGTAATTAAAAACTATTCTGCTAATAGTGCTACTCCAAAATGAAAAACTATTCTGCTAATAGTGCTACTCCAAAATGTTAAGAAAGCTTTTCCATTTTATCATTTATAAATAATTTGTTCCTTCATTTCATTTCCTCCTGTTTATTTATACTATGATTCGACTTTGAAATATATCGTGCATGTTTGTTCTTGAATATATTATCAAATTCGTTTTTTTTTTAACCTTAAATATCCGAATTAGCTGGTCTGATTTCGACGAGATTTTTAATGACACATAGAAGAATTTTCTTACTTATTATCTAAGCTACATAAGTCTAAGTGGTAATGATAAAACTTAACAAACTTACAAACGATAGAAGGGTTTTTAGGGTTAAGTGACAATCGCAAAATTACATAAAAATGATCTCACAGTTAAAATACGTGGTTGCCACTACACAAGAACTAACCAAATCGGGAATTACTATAAGATTACCAAAGTACCGAATCTATAAGTCGATAGAATTAAAAAAAAATTCCCACCCATACAAAGTACATACAAAATTGTTGTTCGATATTTTGCTTATGTTCAGGTGGCGGGTAGTAAAGCAAGAATAATAAATGTCGAGGGGTCTGCTAGGGGAGACCGAGTGCCATTATTATCGGCGGCAATTTAATTAGATCCCCTGCGATATTACCACACTGATTCGTTTTATAATGGCCGTCTAATATCTACCCTGCGATGGAGTTGTTTGTTACACATTTAATTTGGATATTACAATTCTATATTATTTAAGAAGCGTTTTTATTAATTATAGCGTGTTTTGTTTCCTAAAAAACAAAGGAAAATTCAGCTTCTTTTTTTTCTTTGGTTTTGGTTTGTGGCGGCGTCTATATTTACATTAATAGAGGATACAAGTAATTATTAACTGTCTTTCAAATTATTATATGACCTTGCCCTCATTCTAAGGTACATTGGCTTAAATCGTGATTGCTGCATGAATAAATGGAATGTAGATTCAATATTCGCGCCTCTAGTACACAATGTATATATTAAGCATTTTGTCCCATTTCGGGATCAATTACTAATTTAATAATACAGTCATTTCGATGAAGTAAACCAACGTGTAGAAATCCAATGATTTTCGTATTAAGTTAAGAAAACAGGTAACTTTAGATATGTCGCCATTTAAAATCGCTTTTGCGTCATTTGGCGTGGGTTTAACCTTTTTTTTTACCTTTATATATTTGCCAAGTAGTAAAAGAATTATACACTTTATTATTATTAGGTGTGATCATTATCGAATAATGTCATCGTATGAATATACATTTCGTTGAAATAAAATCAAGTTTAAAAAGCATAAAATTACTTTCCCGATAAAAGAATTCGACGATCGAGTTTAATCAGGCGAGCCGGTGGGCTTCCGTCTCATCGATGTTCGTAACGAATCGTCGAAATTCAATAATTACACCGAACACGACTTCATTCGGTGCAAACGTTACAAAAAAAGGTGTGAATGGAGAGAGGGAAAGGTGAGGAGAGGCGTCCGTTTTTTATATACGTCCAGTTGGTCGGTTAGTTTGTTCACGTGGCGGGCCCGCAACTTGTAGATAAGATTAAAAGTGGGTAAGTGGTAATCAGTGCGTAACCAAACTGGTTGAATGGGATACGATCGGCGTTCATTCATGTGGCGAGATGCCTTCACGCGACCGCGCGATGCGACCGGCTTCGGCGGAAAACTCGCTGTTAGGGCTGTCGACGTTCAATATCAATATCATTTAATATATACATATAATAAGAGTGTAAATTAAACGTGTCTGCACTTTTATATTAATTTTTTTTAATTTTTTGCGCGTGTCTAGAAATAAGTAATAAAATACATTTCAATCATTTTTAGAAATGTCTATCTGTTTGTGTGTATACGGATCACAGTTAAAGTATTGCGGTCACGATAAAACGTCATCAAGAAAATCATAAAGCATATCCTCGAGTAACATTTAGCCTTGGTCACATTAAAATTGGTTCACTCTATCAAAAGTTATTGTAATTTTAATCACGACTTAAGTAGGACAGAAAAGTAGATAAGTAAATGGACTTAATACGTTCAGAGGGTTTTTATTAGTCACCGTTATTTTACATTAGGTTCCACACGGACGAAGCCGCGAGCACAGCTAGTTCAGTATAAAGTTTTCTAAGTCGTATAAATAATGAGAGGTACGGCCTGGGTAGGCGTGATAAGCGTTTAGAATTAAAAAAATTCGCAACAAAAGAATATTTATTTATTGTTATATGTACATAATATACTATATGAAAATACAATATCTATTATTGTACTTTTTATTTGGTGTAGAATAGATCGTAGTACATTTTTTTAAGTTTAAACGTTATTAAGGTTTTTCAACATAGTTTATACATTGTAGATTAGTAGACGAAAAGGTCGTTAAATATGACGAATAGAGAATAATAAATAAAGGCTCCGGATTTTTTTTATTCATAAAGCTAAAAATTGTTGATAGTTACTAAAGAAAAACTAAATAATAACAATCGGTTGGTAAACGGAGTAAAAAAGGTATTGAACTGCCCTATTTTCGCCTATTTATATATATAGAAAAAATATTAAAGCAATGAGACCTAGGAGAGCAGTATACTTTAAAAAAGTTATATTTGCAACGATCGCTTGACGACCCTAATGCAAAAGTCAGTAGGCGTCCCACTTAATAGCTGACGATCCGATCGTGTCTCCGTGTATCAAACCGCTAATGATTCGCAATTAACAGTAACACGTCATTAACTGTTCACACATGTCGAGCATACTCGAAATTACCATCACCCTTTAATATATCATTTACTACGCTTCCCATAATTTATCTATTAACACTCGTTAATTAATCTTTAAACTATATTAACATTACATACTTGAGTAATTAAAATATTTTCTCCTTGATAACAATCAAAATACTTCTTTATATTCTTAGTAATAAATTGTTATTTTAATGATGCCGATGGTTAACTGTAGTCGACGTATCGATGTAGCAATTTTGGTAGCGTTTATTTTGTTTTTCATTTTGAATTTCTTCAACGCAATTATATAGGTGTAAACAAATCTTAACTATTATATATGAACTAGGTTTTATCCGCAGCTATGAATGCCGTTTTGGAATTGTATTGTAGAATTACAACATTCTGAAAACATGTACAATTACAGAAACATATATATACATATATATAAAATACTCTATACCCACAATACAGCACTAAAAGAAATACTTCTTTCAAATAACATTTTGCAAAATGTTATACATCAGTTCAGTTACTTGGCCTTAGTTTTTGCTGTCATCTAAATAAATTAAAGTACAGATAACTAATCAGCGAGATCGTAATATGATTCATAAGTTTAGTTCGCTCTTACTACATTGCGGTAAATAAAACAGGTCGAATATTTAAGCCAAAAAATTGGCTAGTATTTCTATATATGATAGATATAAAAAACTATATTAACCTTGAGATAGTTTATATAATTGTCAATGTTAATCAAGCAATGTCAACAGTTGTATTATTTCTAAATTGTAATTAGAGGGTTAAAATATTATCTTTATCTTTTATTATCTATAGATATAATAAGAAAGTGTCTGTACTTTTTAGATTTTTGAAAAAACATTGTTGCCTGTGTCTAGCAATAAGTAATAAATTACATTTCAATCATTTTTAGAAATGTTGGTCTGTCTGGCTATTTGTTGGGACACGCATCACGGGCTAAAATACTGCGTTCACGATAACACCTCTTCAAGAAACTCATAAAGCATGTCTTCGGGTAACAATTTAGTCTTAGTTTCATTAAAATAGGTTTACTCTATCAAAAGTTATTGTAATTTTAACGATGACGTGACTTAACTGCGAGAGAAAAGTAGATAAGTAAATGAACTCAATACATTCAGATGACTTTATTAATCATTGTTTTTTTTTACATAAGGTTCCACGCAGCCGAAGTCGCGGGCACAGCCATTATTAAAATAAACTTTGTCCGAAACAGTATTAGCCATAACAATAATGGATAAATTGTGAAAGGGGTGTCTGGCGGTAACCGACGGGTTGGACGTGACGGTGGAATCGGGGCATTAGTTCCCGGAATCCAACAAGTTATGATGGAAGAATAGATAAACTTTATATCCCACGGCTTTGATCTATATAAACAGGTCGAATCAAAGTGTAGGAAATGTGTTAGTAGTATTTTTATTGCCGGCCTTTAAATTTATAGTTCATAGTGAGGTACGCGTGCGCCCACGCATCATTTCTCTCAATAAAATAGTCACTGAGATCGCGCCACTGTGGAATAAATATGAAAACGTTTATTTAAATTTTGGAACACGCGTGTAATTGAACGCAATGTTTGTACTTGATTTTAATTTAAAAAAAATATGATACCTTTTTGGGAAACTTGTGGATTATGGTAATTTGTTTAAATATAAGTCTTATGCAATTAAAATAAGGTGTACAAGAATATTTGAACAATATATCGATATGTAATCGAAACAAATAATAGTTCGAAAATCGATTTGGATATTCGAAATTTTTTTTTTTTTTTTTTATTGTAGCTCGGCAAGATGACTGTACTGTGCCTGATGGTAAGCACAGTACAATCCAAAAACAATGGCGACCACCGAGAGATATACTATCCATTGCCGGTCGCCGCTGTCATGCCGGCCTGCGTAAGTATCTCTTCACGTTGCGCTTGAGTACCCCATGTCATAGGAAATATAATATATATCATGTTATAATGAAATCGAGTTTCGGAAAATTTGAGCTATTCGAATAATTGATTCAATTAATTTTAATTATTTCAACGTTCGGATATTCAATTCAAAATCCGAAACGAATATTGTTATTCGGTTTGATTCAAATACTATTCGCATGTCCGTAAAAAGTATGTGACGTCTTAATTTGCAAATTAAATTTGCAGTAATATAGTGTTTAATGTATTAATTACACAGTTTTAAAAATAAAAATTAATCCATAAACTTAATATAATCTAGCTTAAAACGCGACTCGTGTATTGCGTATACGCCGTGCTGATTACAACCTTGATCTGATATTAATTTTACGCTCATTTTCACCTCGCCCTCGGTGACTCACGCTTCTGCGCCGACGCAAGCAACTAGCTCGCCATGTTTTGTATTACTCTCCGATATATGCAAGATTACTATGGAAATCAATTGTTTGATCAATAACATAACTAGATTTATATTTCGGTACGCATTGTCATCGTTATTTAACTTAGAAGAGGTCAATGGTATGTGATTCAATTTACTCCTGGAATTCTGAGGCAGATAAACGAGCTAGGTCATACGTGCATATTGGAACTGCACATGCATTTACGAATTTGTATGGCATGTAAATACTGTTTTTAGTTTTAGATGTTCAGTTATGAATGTGTTTGTATGAATGTGTAACGCGATTACATCTGTTGTGTATTGTCACGTTATGAAAAACTCATTTATATTTTTTTGAAATGAAAATTACTAAGTTGTGAATCAGAATTTCTCATACGAATTTTCACTTGAATGTACGAAGACAGGTATAAAAATTTCTTATGTTATGGAGTAACGAATAAGGTTTTATTTTTCGAACTGACTACACTATTGGCCTGACACGAGGGGCCCCTCACAGCTTCACCGGACCAAACCGAACAAGTACGCGGTTACCCTGACTTTATGTGGCTACTTAGTCTATAATTATGTTCAATCAAACTCAATTTGTTCTCGAGTACTAGTATGTGCTTCCAACTACAAACATCGACAAACATGTACCCTTAAGAAGAAAATACACCAGGAATAAGAGTGGCGGTCAACATTGTACACTCTCTCCCATATTTAAATTCAGTTGTAATTCAATTTAAATCGTTGAAATCAAATAAATAAATCGACTTAAAGCGCTACAATTTAAATGACTAATTTATCATGAAATCCAAGTAAATTCGCCAATATGCTTATATTCAATAACATTAAGTCAATTATCATGTTTTAAGAGTGAGTTCGTTCAAAAAATATAAGATAATGCGTTTCTATATTATAAATATCCAGATCACTAAAATCCACATAATATTATTAGCATAAAACTTAATGTAAAACATCATTCCCGATAACCTTTCTTTAATCGCTAATTGGGAAATAAATTTTAATTTACGACACTATATTCATTTAAATATATATATTTTATTAATGTAAATATATAATCATATTAACGAATATGTGATTTTTATTGACAATTTTGTTTTTTTATTGTTTCAGGTAATATTCATCTTCTAGAATATTCCAATAAATCTTTATCTATGCATCAAGGTATCGTATTTGGTTTTTGTAAGCATTTCTCGTCTTCAATTACCGATGTCTCATATATTTTGCTCCTGTCAAGTCGAAGAATGCTAACGGGTTATAGAAAATTGGAACTATGACTGGCTATTATGTCTTTATCTTTATATATAAATTTCTTCTGTACGTGTGTATGTCACTGGACTCCTCCTAAATGGCTAGACTGATATTGATGAAATTTTGTGGGCGTGTTCGAGTGGACCCGAGAATGGTTTAGACAATTGGATCCGGTAGGTGGCGCTGCGGTTGAATTTTAGATTTTTTTTTATTATCAAGGCATGACAACGTCCTCCGGGACCGCTAGTTTTATATAATTATAACCATTGGAATTTCAATTATAACTTTTACAGACTCTTTTATTTATCTCCGTCTTCCCTGAAACTAAAATAAGTTGATATAAATTTCTTTACCATTTACATTTTAATGATACATAGTTACCATACTAATGCAAATACTATTGTATTTTTTAAAGTTACTAGCGGGCCCGGCGGACGTTATGCCGCCCTCATAATTAAAAAAAACAACGAATTATATACGTACACCTTCCTCATGAATCACTTTATCTACTGGTGAAGTTTTGAGTTTATCGCGAACAGACCGCGACATATAGACGTGGCAGAGGACTTTGTTTTATAATATGTAGTGATTAAAATACAAAAGATTGCTTCTTATCCAGATCATCAAGAAAACAATACATCAATGCGCATCAATATTATGGGACTACTATTAAAATTATTAAAACCTATTTAAAAATGTCGATACAGGTGTAACTGGGGGTAAAAACGAGACGCAATTAAATTCCAAATATTCACGTTTAAATCTCAACCCGATAAGGATCATGATTATAAAAACTTAATACAAAATGTTCAACATAATTCACTCGAAACGCCTTATCCCAATCCCTTATTAGCAGCGGGAAAACATGGGATCCGAAAACCTACCTGACTGCGACTGTCACCCCATATTTCTTAGACATGCATTGTGTTTATCATACTTTTTATTAATTCCTCAACTTGAGTTTTAACATGACAAACATTCTCTTAAGCTTAGGGTTGCCCCCTAACGGTAAATTAAAATTTACCAATTAGTGTATATGAAAAACAGTCTATTAAAGCTTATTCCGTCAAAGCGTGTGCTTTAGTAGACAAGCATTGGGAATTATTATGCTCGTCGTAATCTTGACATTTTTATTGTGACTTTAGTAAAATAGCGCTGGAATTTTCAAATTAGTCATTTAAATTCAATGTCAACAGCTTCTGTCCATTAAATAAAAAAATATATTAGTTTTATCAAAACGTTTACTTATCAGTTTTAGTATTTTTTTTTAATCTTCTTTGGTAACCTGAAATAAACACATAAGTTATTTTTATACTGCTTCGAAATAATATAGAGATAATAATCAAATGATAATTGCCGTCGTCAGTTTGGTCTCCAAATACCACATGATAATGGATAAATATCGCGAGGCAAATGCAGAGAGAGCGTATCACAGCATTTAGATAGGGTCATACGCCAAAAAAGCGCATATTTTATGTTTTTGATTTGGATTTTTATTTTATTTTAGGCTTAGAAAACCATGGATCAGATAGAAGATCACCAACACCCGTTTATTCTGACCTACAAATAAATCCTAACGGTCATGATTATATAAAGATGTCATTTGATAATGGTTGTCAATTGTTAATCTAGTGATGCTTTTGAAAAAAATCCTCCGAAAAATTGCGTAAGACGTAAACCTAGAATAAAGGCTAAAATACTGCAGGTTTCTGAATAAAAGAATAAAAGCAATACCCAAGAAGTAAAAAGACACCTAATACTAATTGAATTGTATATAAATGATATAACCTCTGTCAATACATTATTACAACTGGAGTTCCTAAACTTTAAAGATAACGGAACACCAACCAAATACCTTTTCTCTTATAGAACCCCATATCAGATGGTTACAAATCAACACTGAAATTTATATAAGCAAATTTTTTAAATAAATGTATGATATAATTGAAACGCATTATTCGCGCATTGTCTCTGGTAACCTGCGCTGCTGGGCCATACGTAGTCCGGGGTGAATGCTTGCTAACTACCTACCTATAAAAAATAATGAGCACTTCTCATCACATAGTTTGCGCTGTTTCAAAATAATATTTGTAACCAAGGTATTATTTAATAGCTAATAATAAATAATTTTGGCGGAACCCTGATGACTATTCTACGGAACCCAGTTTGGGAAACCTTTGCATTACAACACCGAAAAGCACAATTTAGGTTCAGATTTATTGATTACTAGCTTTTGCAAGCGACTTCGATCCCATTAATGTAAATTTGATTTATACCCCGGGAACACTATATGTATGGAAACGAAAGGTACGCTATTTCCTTTTATGTTTTCTTCACAACGTGTATGTAAAGTTTCATATGGTCAGTTTCATTATTAAGACGTGAAAGCATAACAAACAAACTCATTTTCGTATTTGTAATATTAGATACGGGCCGTTCAAGTATTACGTAAACTGATTTTCTATTATTTTGGACCGCCCCTCGCCCTAGTCAGTAAAAGTAAGCAATGCTCTTTCCACCCCCACCCCCTCCTACGTATACATTTATATATGTATTTTTAAATCTGTTCTAGTTAAACAAATAAATTTTGATGACGTAATTGAGTGGCCCCACTTAGTTATCAAATTTAATTTTTACATAGAGTGCAGAAGGTTTAACTGTTAAAATTTTACCTCCTTTCAAAGTGGTTACATACCGATAACGGGCTTTAAGAACTGCGCGTATTAGTAGATACGTTTTATACTAAGAGTAGTTATTTAAAGTTATAATTGATTGAATGACCATAATGAATGAATGAATCGCAGATAATGGGAATTTTAAGATGTTTACATTTTACCAATTTACACTATGTTATCTGTTGGTGTTTGTATAGGAAATATGTACCTACAAGCAAGCACAAGGATCTCATTAAGCAAAACCTTGACAAGGTCGCGAGTTTTCCAATTTTATAGGATTTTTTATACTCTACAAGATTACCATTATGGGATATGTATAATTTTGTAATTGATATTGTAAATGCAGCTTACCAACCAAATCAAACAAAACCCCAGATTTAACTAAGGTCAGTTTTACATAGGTTGTTTCTTCTGAGGATTACGTTAGAACTACAACACCTTTTAGACTGGAACACAAAAGAGCGAATGTTGCGCCTTAGTGTCTAATTTTGATGTGACACATCTATACGCGAGGGTACACCTGGTTGTTGGCGTAGCGAGACGTAGCGACGCCATGCCAGGCGTCCCGTGACGGCTCAATTTTCTTTATATCGCTTGCGTCTGATACAAGTTTACAGGGAAAAAGTAATTAAGTAACCGAATCGAACAACACATAGAAAAGAAGTCTATAACACTTTGGCACTTTCTTAATTTTTTTTTCCTTTTTCTCGAACTGACTATGCTATTGACATGGCAAGGTCTTTACAGCTTCACTAATACGATATTTTTCTTAATGTGTGAGATTTTTATTAAATAGTAATGTAGGCTTAACCCTTGTTACACCGTATGCACCAGTAAGTGTTTTACCATACAAAATGCAATTAATCACGTTTAAATTGGTTCATATCCATACCACGTAGTCCTATAGTTTCCTAGGAAAACGTAAAGTTCTGCTGTTACGTTAAATCCTACCGCGATTTTTTAACAAATAAAATTTTTTTTTTTCAATTAAAAAAAATCTTGAAATGGTTAAATAACATTTTCAAGGAGAACCGGTTTTAATATAATTTTATATGTAGATATAAAATAGTTCTCCTATTTCTTTTACTTGTTTTGGCACCGCAGAACCATTTGCCAATGTCAATGTTTTGTATTTAAAATAGTTGTTGGTAAAATTTCATGTGAAGTTTTTAAGCATTGCCGAGTAAGTACACGTTTATTTCGTTGAGAAATAAAGTTGTAGTGAGTAACCCTAGCGGGCTCGTCCCGTGTGGCGCGAGACGCGGTGGGGGGAGCCCCGGAATGCGGTCTACCTGCGCCGGCCGACGCTAATCAATTTAGCTTTTATTATCGTACAAATAACGCTTCATTACGACTTCTAGATTTATGTTCATGTTGTTTGCTTTACTCTCAAACGGTTTTTGTGACCGGAACATGTATTTGACGTGGTTCGCTTACGCTTAGAACGTTTGTTTGTCTTATCTTTCCCACTTTTGTAGTTAAAAATATTTACACTAATAATCTCCCAGATTATCTTTCCAAGGAAGTGATTACTTTTTTAACCTGTAATCATCACGCCGCATCTTATCTCAACATTATTAACTAAACACAGGCCTGGTAATTGAATGAAGTTAGCCCAGCCCCAACTGTCGGATTAAATGCATTATAGGCAATATTTTTAGTTATTAGCTTAGTTTAGAATGACATACCTTGGTTGTAAGTAATTTCATTTTTTTTTTCTGATTAGTGTTTAATACCAAATCGTTAGTTAATCGGAAATTATAACACATTACACGACTGATTTAAGGCTTTTGTTGATAGAGATTTCCACGACTCAAGAGCTATTGTTGTATCGCAATTTTAATTAAACTTGCAGAATTTGAATCCACACCACGTCAAAATGTGCCACTACTAAAGCATTTACTACTACTATATCATATAAGTATTATATATATTTGCTACAGATAAATTCAACAAGCAATCTATATTCATCTGGCACTACTGGGAAATATTGAGGTCAAGTTCATTCTCGTTGACCTCAAAAATTTACCGAAAGGCAAGTTTCTAATGATTACACTCGATGTGTGAATTGTTTACAAAATGAATAAGTACGTAACACTAGAGTAACATTCACAGTTTATACATATTCATAATGTAAAATTATGGCATCCTATATCTTTATATATTACTAGTTTTGCTATCGACTTCGCTCGCGTAAATGTAGAGTTTAAAAATTAAAATACAGACCACGTTACTCGCTGATAATGTAACTTTTTACAGATCAAGGTATTTTAAAGTATCCATTACAAACAAAACGTCAAACCTTTACTCTTTATAATAGTAAATATAGTACGGATATATACGACTATGAACCATCCGCGACTTTTTCCGCATTCATATATAAAGTATTTATAATAATAAAATATAGGCCACCCCCCACCTGATGGCAAGCTATAGTTAAATGGATAAGATAAAAACTTTATGAAAAACACTTAGATGAGCCAACTTTCATGATGGTCGCTCAAACTGACTTTGCGTTTATTTATCTACTATTATATACCTTTATTTTAAGAGTAAAAGATTTCTAACAAATATGTATGCATTTTAATATTTAACTTCTTAAAAACACTCACACTCGAAAGCGTGGTCTTTGATGAGTGTCAGTTGCAAAAACATAGAGTATTTAGCAGAACCTTTTTCGGATGAAACTAAGGTGTAGTATAACACAATTGATGTCTTACCAGCGACTCTCCTGATGACCCTAGGAAGAACAATGGGACTGATATGTTCTTTGAAATAAAAGCCTCTAAAAATAAAAATACCACTCATACATTTATCTCATTCTATAGAAAGACTGCTCAGACGCCTGCGTTGCGCTGTTAGGTTTATTAAGGGAAACACAGATCATGAGTTCGAATAAGTCTATAATGGATTTATTTTAAAGCATTGGTATTAGATATCTGTGAAATAATTCATACAGATCTATTTGCCATTTTACTTGGCCTTTACGTCTATGTAAGGTCCAATGCTCTGACAAACACCTCGTTTCGTATAAGCGAATTTGGAAGCTGCATATAATTTCTAAGAACATATAAGTGTGGAGTCGTTTTCAGCGCCACCCATACTATTATGTCACATAGCTTTTCGATGCTCAAAGACTATGAAATCATTATGAAATAGGGCGAATATTATATGCGTATGATAAATCAAGTATATGTTTTTTCCATATATTTTACGTCGATTGTATTTCCTAATATTATTTAGATAAATTTCGAATATTCGTGAGACCGCCCGCAGTGCCGCCGCGGTATTCATGTCGTAGTCCCATGTCCGTCAAAGTCAATCTTTATAAGTTCAGCGCGGATGGTTTCCATAGAGGAATGTTCAGCCATGTCTGATGTTTTAAAATTTCAATAACACTTCGTATTTAGGAGTAGTTGGTACTCATTTTATTTCTAAAATGCCTTTTTGTAAACACACGTTTATCGAAATGATTTCAAAATAAAAAATACTTTCTACAATTTTTGCCCTGAGAAGGCGCTTATGAACGTCATAGTTACCACCGGTTCAGAACACAACCCAGTCATCGAGAAGAACCGGCAAGAAACTCAAACTGGTTCATCTTTCCATTATACATATTTTTACAAGCATACATAGTTACATTCGTTTTTGGTGGATGCACAGAGACTGACGTCATTTCCAGGCATCACCATCGTTCACATATGGATCCACCCTATAATAATAGCTTTTAGAATTAAAGCCTGCTTGACATGGTGCTTGAACCGACTATCCGGGAAATCGGTAATGTGCTTTGGGACTTTGTTATAAAACGTAACTCTGTTACCTAAAAAACTGTTTATGGTCTTAGTGAGCCTGAATCATTGAAATACCAATTTATTATTGTTTCTAGTATTTAACTTAGCAACGATTGACATGACTTTTTTGAATTGAATATAAAGTTTTCTAAAGCTATTATGATGTATGTTTATAACTTTAGTTATAAATATGAAATACTAGTTTGTACTTACACGAGAACGTATCTGGATCAGAAGTCAGCTGTATTTTATTGTTTTGCATTGTAATTTTATAATTAATATTCAGCGTCTATGTTTTGTTATATCGAAATCGGTTATGTGTTCTATTTTCTATTCTATCTATCGAGTTCTATGTCCTTCTGAAAAATGTATTTAGGAGTTTTGTCGATTATATGTTAATATCCCAGTTACAGAATAGTTTTAACATGGACTACGGGACTGGACATTAACAGTTCCGAAAATTACTACGTCATTTACAACCAAATTGCTACAAAATACAACAATCACTGCTACCTATAGTAAAGATACCATTACACAATAATTATTGAAACCTACGAATCGGATTATAAAATACTAGAGTGTTTAACAAATTAAATATGTCTCAATGTAGTTTTTTTTTTCGAAATCGACATATTCATACATTCGTGCAATCACAGTATCTCATTTGTTACATTTTTATCTAGAATCATAGCAGATTATAGCAATTAATAATGGAATTATAACGAATATTATTATTTCTGCTATTCTAGTTCTAATAATTGTTATCATTACATAGTATAAAACAAAGTCCCCTACCGCGTCTGTCTGTCTGTCTGTTCGCGATAAACTCAAAAACTACTACACATCATTTATGCGGTTTTCACCAGTGGATAAAGTGATTCAAGAGTAACGTTTTGATATATAATTTATCCCGAATTTATAATCAGGGCGGGACAACGTCTGCCGGGCCCGCTAGTGTGGTATATAAAACATCACTAATGCTTACCCTTTGACACTGGATATATGTTGATCAATCCGTTACCACTATTGTGATATAATTAAATATATCTCAAAAATCAATCAACGCAACTATAATATCACAGACATTCTCAGTCAAATAAATGATGGTAAATGATATCAAAAGTTAAAATATAAAGGGTTTACTAGTAATCGTGATACGTAGTATCGAGGTCACTTTTGTATAGTTCATAGTGTTTCCGACCTCGTGACTCTAATCTCAATTCATGACCATTCTTATACTAAGGTCTTAATGATCACGTGGCAATGAATTTATTATACAGTGTAGATAGTTGTCGCGCGTTTATTTGTATTGTTTCAAGTATACCGTACTTTTTTTAAAGTGACTCTTCTTTAGGCGCGTTGAGCGGTATTTTTGGTAGGAGATAAACTTATGATTTCGCGTCAGGACGTGCTAGTAAGCGTGACCGATCGTATAGCGCTGGTGCGGCTTGCGTCGGATCAGCGACGCGTAGTATAGGAGCCTGTTGTATAACTGATATTTATATATTGTATTGAGATTGTGCAGCCCATCATGTTTCATTAATTTATAAATTGTGTAAAAATGTATATAATTATTATTTCAAGTACCAATAGATGTGAAAACCAGACAAATGACAATAATTTCAATTTACAAATTATGTAATTCAAATAATTCATACTATAATTATAAATTCGAAAGAGAACGCAGTTCTTCCATTGTTTTGAGTTTTCACTTGTTTCGGCAGTCCTTATGACTGCCTCGACTCTTTTGAATAGGATAACTAAGTTTATATAAATAAGGGTTAAGTAAGCGGTTTACGATGTTTCGAATTTCACACGGAATCTGAGCTTTAATGGGAAGAAACATCGTGAAGAATCTTGCTTAGTTAGATACCCCGGTCTAATGAAAAATATGTCGGCAAGCTTCTATCGGAGTGTATAAACTGGACATTAGGAACAATCCTTATCCTTTAGGCTATCGTCATATACATCAAATGACATTGTAAAAAAATTGTATCGCTTGATAAAAAAACGTCACAGTCACTAATATGAACTTAACACTAATTATTGTCCGCGAATTCATACGCGTGATCTTTGATTTAATGCAAGACTATGATTGTCAAATATGAATACCATACAACGAATGCTAATTGCAAAAATCATATAAAATAAATACTGATTGATACGATTGGCACACCACATACTACATTTGAGGCCGCGAGTACAACAACTCGCTAAAACCTCATCGCAATCTGGAATCTGCCTGTATTCAAGCATGATGATATATTTACCTCTTCAAGTGATTCCTTTTGCTGTAATGCTATGTTATATTAATAATAATTTCATTATAATTAACGTGTAAGAAGTCGTTAGCGGTTGCTAGTTGTTAACCAAGCAAGTTTGTATAGTCCTAGTGGCGTAGGGATAGTGGGTATTGTTGAGTCGAGAGGTCGCAAGTATGAAATTTGTCTGATAAAATGAATGGTCATTGCATCCAGGTATGTTTTTATACTTGTTTGCATATAACAAGCTACGCTTAGTTTGGAATCTAATTACCAACTGTACAATTGCCTCTCTCAAATATAGAATAAATCGTAGTGAAGATGGAAAAGCTAATTGGTTAAAGTCACAATTACTAACTGTTAATCGTTTGTACACCAATAGATGGTGCTGTACAATATATTGGTACAACTGTGTCGCGGTGTCAAGAGGAACGCCAAATTAATGATGTTCCCAGTGCTTGTTTACACATTCGGGAGTAGTCCGGTGAAGCTGTGAAGGCCAAGTTAGGCGAATAGCGTAGTCAACTCGAGAATAAAAGTAACCATTCGAGTAGTCAGGTGAAGCTGTTAAGTCCATGCTTGGTAAATAGTGTAGCAAGTTCGAAAAAAAAATACACATTCGGATTTTTACATCTAATTCGCTAGGGGGTATCTGTACCCAGTTAATAAGAGTTTCTATCTCCTAGTCGATATTGTTGGATTGTCATAGTAAAAGGCTAGTCCAAAAAATATTGAAGTACAAACAAAATTCTATCGACGATTCTAAAAGCCCCGTCATTGTCGTAACACTAACTGACGCTTAAAAAACACCTGTATCCCATTACATGACTTCTATATTAAATCTCATTAGAGTTTGTCTAACCATGTGAATGTCATTAATAAACAAACAAAAATACTTCACATTTAAGATGTGTGTTGAATAAATTATAGTCATAGTAGGTTTATTAAAAAAAAACTGATTTTAATCAACGTAGGTAAGTAAGTCTAAGCGGTTATCGTTGAGTGATATAATCAGGCATCCACAGGTCCTTTACAAGTTGATAATATCAAGATAGTGTTTTAGTACAGTCATTGACATGAAACTACCGTGATAAGATTTCCTCTTGTCTGGTTGTCAATCACGACTTGATAAGCTGAAATATAGCGTCAATTAAGCAGTTGTAAATCTTGTTCATTGCTCCCACCAACACAGTATTTTGAGTGAGCCATCTTTGGAAGCAGAGCCTCCTGTCTTACGATGAATTTTTATTTCAAACTAGCTGTGCCGGCGACTTCGTCTGCGTGGAACCCTATGTAAAAAAACAGTGATTAATAAAATCATCTAAATGTATTAAGTTCATTAACTTATCGACTTTTCTCTCGTGCTTAACTCGAGCCGTCATTCAAAATACAATAATTTAAGATAGAGTGGACCGATTTTAATGAAACAAAGACTAAGTTACTCCCAAAGCTTTATCATTTATTGTGAACCCAGTACCTTGGCAGTGATGCGTGTTCATACAAACAGACAGACAGACATTTCTAAAAATGATTGAAATGTATTTTATTACTTATTTCTAGACACCGACAATAAGTTTTTTCACGAAAATCGAAAAAGTACAAACACGTCAGATTTACATTCTTCAATTCAAATGCTTCACTGAATGTCATATGTACCATAACATCCCTACGAGTAAATCGTAGAGAAAAATATTATAGTAAACACTACGGGGCCCGGCAGACGTTGTCCCGCCCTGATTATAAAAAAAATCTGTGACAAATTATATACCAAAACGTTCCTCATGAATCACTTTATCCACTGGCGGAAACCGCTTGAAAATCCGTTCAGTAGTTTTTGAGTTTATCGCGAACAGACAGACAGTCAGACGCGGTAGGGGACTTTGTTTTCTACTATGTAATGATTTTGGTCGGTACATAATCAGTATTTGTCATTTTAAGCCTTTTCTGCTAACGCGTTATTCTTACGACTTCTATATATTATGCATTTTAAGCAACAAGTTTCGGAGTTTTGTTTTTTTTTTTACCATATTGTGGTATTAATAGAACATTTCTTGAAGCATCTACTTCCTTATGATGCTCGCGATCATAGTCATACTCTGCTACAGATTATTTATTATACATATACTAGCGGGCCCGGCAGACGTTGTCCCGCCCTGAATATAAAAAAAAATCCTTGACAAATTATATACCAAAACGTTCCTCATGAATCACTTTATCCACTGGTGAAAACCGCTTGAAAATCCGTTCAGTGGTTTTGGAGTTTATCGCGAACAGACAGACAGACAGACGCGGTAGGGGACTTTGTTTTATACTACGTAATGATAATTATGTATATACCCGGACATACCGGTAGTCCGGTGAAGCTGTTAAGACCTTGCTAGGTCAATAGCGTAGTCAGTTCGAAAAAGGGGGAGGGCCGGACATACCACGGTCGTAGCTAGGAAAATTGAAAATTTGTGTCATTAATCCAATGTTTTGTATGGTTAAAAAAATATGTAGAAATCTACAAAAAGAAAGAAGAGCTTATGTCTGTCTCACTGTTCTCTAATACCCGAAGTCCATGGAGACACTGCTCCCACTCTACCCCACACAGTGTTTACCCCCACCATTTTTCGTCACACAAAAAGGTTGCCGATCTGAATTGCAGAGCCTTCCCATAAGAAATTTAATTTCAAAAACATTTATTCTTTTAATATTACTTGTTTTCGTGGTATTGCATTAATAATATATTACAAATGAAAAACGTATTTATTTATTTTTATAATCTTATCATTCAACGCTCGCGGACATTGTTAATTACAATTTAATCTTAATTATGATCAATAATTTAGTTTTACTTCTAATTTATTATTAATGAAAATACTAAACGATCGTTTATTGTTACAGTTTTATGTTCCTGTGGCCATTTTGATTGTTCTTAATTGTCTTTTGTTCTCTGTTATTTTCAAACAGATATGTTTTATTTAATAAGTCATTAAAACGTTTCATAATTTACTACGTGCTTCGTAATTGTAATTAAATCACAATCATGTAATAATACTTTTTCACGTAATACTCAATAATATATTTTAAGAAAATTAATACATAGCAAGTGTGTTTACACAAAACAGAATCGGGTAACTTTAATTGGTTTAAAAACAAATGTAGGTAGAATGGTAACAAGGTTTGCCTCGAGCCCTGCCTAATGAGACTGTAATGAAGGCTTTCCGATTAAAATCACAATATTCTTTGTACACAGGATTGGCCGTGATGTGTTTCTGTTGTTTGCCTGAAGGAATTCTCCTATTTGATCATTTATAATAATCAAAATATATTACCACGTTTATTTTTAGTAACTCTAAATTTAAAGATTTTTTAAATCTTAATAATATTATTAGCAACTAGCTTGCACGTGATATAAATTAACGTAGACAATTAAGAAGCATTCGAAATCTATGTGGACTTTACAATCTACGTAAAATCTAAAAGAAACGAAAGAAACTTTAGTATTTTTATATTAGTTAGAACGAACACGCCTTGGTATCGACTTCTCATATATATACCAATATTCATTCTACCATAGAAATTACTTTTCATAAATATTTTAAAACGTTTCTAACGATATCTAATAATGTAATTAATAATCATTAAAACTTTCTTAGAAAATTAACCGCAATTCAAGTCACTTACACTTCCGAGTCTGATGTTAATATAATTACTATCATATGAAAGTCTAGAAAAAGAAATACTCGTAATTGTGATATCTATTAGCGGGTCTAAAATCGTGAATGTTCGTGAAGCCAGAATGGTTTCGTTATAATGAGGCCGCTTTGGGCACGGCTATTAACAACACCAATTGAGTCATTTGTTAAGCGGGCCACACAAAGAAGGCTCGATGTCAGCTAATTAGTGGTATTATTTGATTGAAATTAGCTACATTTATTATAATTGAACCTTTTATAATCTGAAAATAGCTTGGGGCTATCTGTTGGATTGATCAAAGAACGTAATTAATCGTCCGATATTAATAAACGGCGGATTGCTTGTCGGGAACGAGTGGAAGAGAAGCAAAGTTGCGAGGTCACGAACGTTGTTCGATGAACAGATTATATAAAAGTCAGCTTGTTCACTGTGGGTTAACATAATCCAGATATACAATTATCAAATCTGATTTGAGGATTTTCGAAGTGCACCTTCTGTAATGCAGCTGAAATTATCAATTCAAACCTAAAGTAACGATGGGGTGGTGGTAACGTATTCGGACAACGCATCGATTAACTAACGTTCGAATCTCCACAATATTCTGACGACATTATAGCACGTTAGTAAGACTTTTTCTAATCGACTGGTTAACTATCGCAGATAAATTGAAAATCTTTTACCAAGTACTTGTAGGTGTATTCCGGCAGCTATATTTGAGAATCAATTCTCTCTGGGTTTAGCGTATTACCTTCTTGAGCTGCGTCGTCATTAACATTGGGTGAGATTGTATCCAAATGCTCAAATATGTTGTACTAGTTGCGTTATATTAGTTTTGTGGGGCTTGATGTGACCCACGTCCGCAGAAAGTGTATCTCTCATTCCTCTGCATGTGCTCTCTGGTCGGTGCTAAAGAGTAATAATTTTTTGGCCGTTGCACTGTTCCATATAAACTGAACCTTGCAGTGACAAATAAAGTAATCAAGCAATCGACGATAATAAAACATGGATATTCTATTTAGCCATATGATTAAATAATAAAATTAATTTTTGGCCGCGGCTTCACTCGTGTTAATGCAAATTTGATCTATCCATCCAGAACAGCACTTTTTCTTTCTTTCTTGTGTATATATAATTTCATCATGATCGGTTGAGTAGTAAAGCTGTGAAAACATTACAAATATACTCATTAGGCTGGTCGTTAAAAATTAAATTTTTTGCGACGCCCCCTGAAAAGCTTCCTTTTGATGAGAAAACACTGGGAATTTTTTTTTTTTTTTTTTAATTCAAAAGAACACGTGCCTCTAGAGGATCTAAGTTAATTTTTGGGTATAATGATTTTTTCTCTGAAAGTATCTTATTAAATTTGAAATAAATATTATTTTAGATTTGAACTCTTAGATTGAAACTCCTTCATTTTTGGGCTTTTTATACTTCTGTGAGCAGTCACGTATGAATTATTTTCATAAAAAAATCTTAAAAAAATATCAGATGCGCATGCCCTGGACGTCTTTTAATATACCAAACAACTGGGAAAATTTTTGAATTTAGATTTTTGTTTATTGTTAATTTGATCAAATATTGTTATTTTTATTGATTTGAGTTCTATAATTTTTTATATTTCGAATAAAATTGTATTTTTCCTGAAAAATTCCCGAAAAAAATGATTATACCCAAAAATTAACTTAGATCGTCTAGAGGCACGTGTTCTTTTGAATTAAAAAAAAAAAAAAAAAAATTCCCAGTGTTTTTTCATCAAAAGGAAGCTTTTCAGGGGGCGTCGCAAAAAATTTAATTTTTAACGACCAGCCTAATACTCATATTCGCATTTATAATATTAGTTACAATATATTATATATTCAATGATGTAATCACTTATTATCATTATTAGATACACTTTAAAATGTGTTTTAGGAAAAGAAAAATCTTTAAATGCTACGTAGTAAACGATATTATAAACCTGTATTACACCAGTCAGATAAAATCTATTGATATTAACGAAATAGATTATAGACTAAATCTCGCGTACTAGGGATGCACAGTACTCACCCGCTGTTATCGATGCCGGTGTTTCAATAAAATCAGTTATTATAATAAACGCAAAATAATTTTACAAATCTGGCCAAACGCCAGTCCAACGGTCCTGTTACAGATTAATGTTGCGGTTGACATCGCGTGCTGCGGGTAACGGTATATCATCAGTTAACCGCTTTATTTTAACAGTTATGACATTAAAAAACGAGCTAATGCAAGTCCGAGTTTGTTAATTAGTGTGTTCTGTAAACTAGACAAACATTTTAATTTACATATCATTATAATATTAACGACTTTAAACTTGTCTAAAGGTAATTCAACTGAAAATTGTAGAACGTTTGCAATACAATCTCACCTGATGTTAAATGACGATGTGGTCTAAAATAATAAACTAAAAAAAAAGTCGCGGTGGCCTAGTGGTTTGACCGGTGAAATAACAATCCGGTGTCAGCAGATTTGAATTCCGGCATGTACCCACGAATTTTCCTAAATTCTCGTACATTTACTGATTTAAATTGGTAACACTATCGAAAGATGAGGAAAAACATCGTCAGGTAAGCTGAACCTGAGAAGTCTCCTTGTAGTACTAATATATGTGGGAAAACATAGAACTGTGGATATCTCAGTTTGAAATCGCCAATACGTCGTGGGCTGGCGTGGTGATTATGCCCATACTTTGCTTCGAGAAGAGGCCTATGACCGTGTATTAATACCACACCATCATGCTATGATTTTATCACGAGGTTCTCGTTCACCGAAAGTTTCGACTCATTCGATCAAAATAGTGTGCAAATACGCTAACCATTGAACCAACATCGCTTTTGCCTTTACGGTAAGCAGTCTCAAAACAACGGCACCACTCACAGATCTACATACTGGCGTTAGTTGACGCTATCATTACGGCCTGCAAGCCTTTTGATTTACTGGCTGATCCCAAAACACAATAAATGAAAAAAGTGACACTGTGACTGCTTTTAAATGATATGCTGTGATCAGAAGGGTCTGGGAATGTTCACTGGCAGACGAACCATTCCAACATTTCAGGACTAGCAATTAGCAAGTAACTATGGACTGACCTCAGTTAGGACTACGGACTTTTTTGGAATTGGATATAATAATAGTAGGCACCTCTTACCGTTTAACATCAGTTGGACGCCAAGATTACTTGATTCTTCATACAACAAAAAAACAATAAATACTGATAACATTTTTATCTTCTTTACCTCTCACTATTCCGTTTGTGCTATCTACATTGGCTAATACAATTCATCTGCATAATAAATAAGTAATAACTTATTTCTTTTATAGAGTTTTCTGGTAATTAATCTATCTGGCCTTTATTGGTCCAAACGAAATAGGTTGAAATATTGAGTATATGGAATTGTCGATAAGCAAAATTGTAATGCACAGCCATTCGTCCGTCTATTATTTTATGGTTCGATGTTTTTTTGTTGACTAGAATATTATAAAATCACCAAGAATATATCAAGTTTATATACCATTAATCTTGGTTAGCATAACCGACTAAACTAAATGAATAGTTTTATCGTACGTGTATTTAAGACAGAAAAATATTATTTTTTATATGTAATCTATATAATTCTCTTCCGCTTTGTTGGATATTAAAAAACGCTATAGGATCAATTGAATCGAAGAAATAATAATTCCTCATCTAATGTTTGTAGTTCTATTATTAATATATTTTCATTATATTTGTATGTAGAGATTTCATAAATAGCTAATCTATAAACCTTAATCTTTTTGGTTCAATCTAATTGCAAATTCAACTCGAGAATCAAATCTATATTTTTATTTAATTATTCTAGTCCATATAGTTGTAGATAACAATAAAAGAAAACGTTCATTTGTAATTGAAAACAAATTAGAATAAAAAACAGTGTTACAAAAAGCAACGTTTACAGTTGTCGTATGTCAATTTTACTGATTGAATTTAAATGTAGCCAGCGTAAGCCGTGTAGGTACGGTTTTTCTTAATAGTTTATAGAAGCAAGGTAATAACATAATAAGTTAATGTTAAATCAAGAGAAGCTATAGACTGCTAGATCTTGCTCGCGACTTCACTCACATTAATGTTTTGACCTTATCCCTCGGGAACAATACATTTTTGCTGGATGAAAAGGACCCTATGTCTTTTTGTGTACCCCAGACGAAGTTTATGAAAAATCTCATGATGATTGGTTGAGTAGTTAGGCGTGAAAGCGTAACAAGTAAACAAACTTACATTCACATTTGTTATATTAGGAGGAAATGAGATCGATAAACTCCCAACGTCGTTTGATCCATCATTATAAAAGTTTTAATACAGCGAGGTGTTTTTTGATCAAGAAAGTTTCCATACAATTCGGTTTACCATAACTCGTTACTAGATGGCGCTAGACTATATCTTATTATTATTGAATATATTTCTACACAAAGCAGACGAAATCGCGAACGCTTGCTAGTGTAATATGATATTAGTTATGTCCGTAATTCCACATGCTTGTGCTACAAAATTCTTATTGTGTTTATATTGTTTTGATTTAGTATTAATTTCAATCTCCCCTTCACCGGTTCTCGTATCTCCTAAATATTAACATTATCTTTAAAAAAATAGGCATAGACAAAATAATTAAGTATATCTTCCTCCCCTATTTCTCAACTGATGTTCAACAATAATTTTTCTATTCGTTTAAGAAATTCTGTTTAAAGAATGCTAAATAAATTATGCAGATAATATTTTACACTTTTCATTGTGGTTTTTTAGTCACGAACGTTTCACATTTAACTGTAATTTTTTTATGTAAATAATTTAAATGAATATATACAAGTTATTTAACTGTATCAGTTGCGTTATGTTAAAGACTGACTACGTACTGGCCGATTCTGAGACATGACATAACGACCGTAAACATGATTGCAAACCGGTTACGATTTGGATGTATGGGAATTATTACTCGTACGAGTTTATTAGTCATTTAAAAGAAAAAAAAAACGACATAGACTGCCGATAGAAGTAAAAACTCAAAACAAAGGAAATAAGAGTTTTTTCTTTTAAATTTTCATATTAATTATAGTGTGAATATTCAAATTAGAGAATGTATTTATCGAAATTATTATCATTAGTGTGGTTTTCATATCTATTAACACTTGTAGCAATAATTATATACCTTTTTAAAGTCTATTAATCAGTTAAATGTATGATGAGCTGCAAAATATCAATATTACGTGTACAGCTCCTATACTACGCGTCGCTAGTCTGACGCAAGCCGCGTAAGCGCAATACGGCCGCTTAAGTAGCATGTCATGACGCGAAATTATAAATATATATTCAGCCAAAAATACCGCTCAACGCGCCTAAAGAAGTTTTCATTTCAAAAAAAGATTCTTTGTCAATCACGATACTGAAAAACGAATCGCTTTTATTAGGTAAAACTTAGAAAAAGGTCAAATTAACGCATTGTACTGAGGATGTCGGAACCTTTTTATTTAACTTCTATATCAAATTAGCGTGACAAATTAAAAAAAAAGAAACATTTTACAGCTTATTTGCAATACATTACGGTTCACTTTTGCATATAGCGATTTATCATCTACCACTAATCGCCAAATATACATGTTTCGTAATGTTTATGAGCGTCTCAGTAATATGGCGATCTTTGTATTTCTTCTTTGAGATGAGTTAAACAGTAGTTCTGCTGATATATTTATACCTGTACTACGGCGACCGATCGTAGATGAGGATTTAGAGACAGTTACCGTTATGCGACGTTGGCGAAAATCACAAGATAGCTGGCTATACCTTTTGCTTACTTTGAAACTCTTTTGACTGTGTATAAAACATATATATATAGTAGCTGTGAATAGTAATGAATAACGTCCATATAGACCAATAGTGAAAAAAAGCAGAGTGATAAAACATAAATGTAGTTTCACAAGTAACACATGCGATTGTGCCTTTATTTATATTGCATTACAAACGCAAAGCGGATGCACAATATACACATTTTCACTAACAACTGACTTGAAATTTATTTGAAAAGAAACTCGATTATTTATGATAGTAGTGTGCATTAAAACGATAAATTAGCGCGTATCGTAATTTTATTGCTTTGGAGATGCGCCCGCGCATGTCTGTTATGCGATTATATGTAAAGAAGCGCGCATAATGTCGCTGTGTAGGATCTTATATGAATACCAATAGACATTCTTACAATTCATCTTGTAAAAATCAGATCTATATGTATAGAATGTGAGTAGATCGATAAATTCCAGTACTGTTTGATAAATCATTATTAAAATTGGTACATGTGTTTTTCATGAAAAAGGTGTATATTTTCATGTACACAGGCCCCTATACAACACGTCGCTAGTCCGACGCAAGCGCAATATGGTCGGGTATGCTTACGTAGAATGTCATGACGCGAATTTATATATTTATCCTCTGCGAAAAATACCGCTCAACGCGCCTAAAGAAGTTTACACTTCAAGAACAGACGATTAAAAGTAACATTGAGAGTAATGATAAGCAAAATATCTCATGATAATTTAACCGAGAAAATAATACCAGACGCAGAGATATTTTTTACACGTTCGCCTTAATCATAAGGGACAACGAGAAAATCAAATAAAACCCAATAATTTAAACCAAGTCTGTAGTCTTCGGTAACAAGTTTATAAGTGCTCCGGACCGGCCCGAAGCCAGAATTTACAGCGAGACGCATGAAAATTACACAGTACACGTTTCTACCACGTGTACTTAATACATTTGTCGGAGGGAGTACAATTATGGTCAGTCCAGTGTGACGGGCTGCCCCGTTAAACGTGGAGTCGTGAACTTTTAAACGCACTCGGACACGGCAATTCGAGCTCAGTTCGACCGTGAAAATATTATAATTTGTTTTTTTACTATGTTCAGAGGTACTAAAATATACACATTTAAATTAAAAGTAATGGCTTTGACGTTTAATCTTATAGTGATAGTGACGTTTTCTTACAAGATTTTTTAAGTACATAATTAAATACTATTTACTGTACGTTTTTTTTTCTTTGCTTATATGCATAATTAATTACTGTTGCTAGTCTTTTAATTAAAAACTTTTCCAACATCCCAGACACAATCATGAATCTCCATCGCGTCGCGTACATATAAGCAAATACTATGATAATCCTTTATTAGATTACTCATCACACATTGCCTCATTCGACTCCATTCTATTCTGACTTCTGTTTTAATTAAATGAAATTTATTTTGAATCACAACGGAAATAATAAATTAATCAAAATTACAATTACAACTTAATTATGCATTCAGTGGTGGTTCAATTATCATATTAATTGCGTATACTGATTAAAACAGATTAAAAATCGTTGTTTAGAACCTCACAATGATATCTAATTAAAATACGAAATCCATTATTAAAATAACACTAAACTGTTGAGAATTTACATTACGAGGAGTTTTTAAAAGCAGTTTTCGTATTGTTGTGCTTTTTTATCATTATTTTTTTCCGCAATGAGTAATGTTTGATCACAATATTACATCTCTCCAATGTCAAAAGACATTGTGGATGAAGATGGTAACAAACTAGACCCCTGTTGGTTGGTTCTCAATTGTAACTGCTGAAATACAATATTGTTACTTGAAGATAGATTTTCATCTTGAGAATGTTAATAAATGAAAGAGTATTATCACTATGCTATGGATTTATCACGACTACGCCTCATTATTTCGAAACAATGTCAATCGATGCGATCTCACAGCATTCTACATATCAACTGTTATTGCTGGAGAAGTAACATGTAAAATATAAGTTATTTATAGATATTTCAGAACTTTGTTACTAGCATCATATGTATTAGTTTTCTGAAACAAAGCAAAAAATATATTAATTTATTCTGTAAAATTTACTCTTCCTAATTATATTTTTTATGCATACAAGTATAGAAAAAATATACAGTTATAAAATTGTTCCATTTCATAAAAATAATTATAGGAAATTCGATTGGTTTATCGACTTCTCCTTTAATTAGTTTTTAATTTAGTGTGAAATAGTGTTCTCAGTCCGCCACGTCATCTCTAATTGCAAGCAATAACTCTCCATCCGCAGGCGACGCGACGTGTCCACACTAATTCCTTAGTGAGTGGTTGTCGTCACGATACACTTGTTTGTCGTACTGACAAATCTCTGGCTATTATTTATTAATAAACTGCTCCACAAAACAAAGTCGTGGTAACTTTACGAATAGATTTGTTATTTTATGACTTTTCTGTAAATGACACGATGATGGCTAGGTTGATAGCGTGTTCGGACACCGCGTCGATGGACGTAGGTTCCAATCCTAGCAAGTGAGCTCAAGCTTTCGGTGATGGAAAACATCATGATGAAACATGGTGGTAGGGTTTTTACTATGCCCACTTGGCTAGCTACCACCCTCAAGTTAACAATTATTCGCCAAGCACTTGAAATGATCTCTATTTTTGTAATTAATATTTATGATTTAATATGGCCTTTATAATATTTTTATATTATAAAATGATATTCAAATGATTTAATCATCTACTTCCGGTACTGCTATAACACACCCGATACATTAATACTAGCGCCACCTTATTAGAGAGTTCGGCCTATAAAAGGCAAGATGTCCCTAATTGGATATTCATTGCTATGTCGAAGCTATTGTAGGGCGAAGCTCTGCTCGGATAAATAGTCACAGTGCTTACAGAGTATTAATTTGACGGATTATACTTTTGTTCCTTACACACTTGTTGGTGTGTTCCGGCAGCTTCACTTGAAAGCCATCCCCCTCTAGTTTTAGCTTATTTACCTACTTAGACCGCATCGTCATTTAACAGCAGGTGAGACTGTGGAGAAAACGCTAAAAAACCTATGGAGTATTAAAAAAATTTCAGAGTCCCTTTTAAAACTTTCATATAACTTCCTTCCAGACCCTGCTACACGGACCTAACTAGTTGTTACGGTATCATTCTAGTTAAAAAACTAACATTTTTAAATACGAAAGGTACGGCCTGCGGTTACATTCGAGTTTAAATTTGTCACCGAATTACCAAATGGACTTTGGGATCTGTTCCTTGTATGGTAATTGCTCCGAGGTAATATGATGTATAATAGCATTTAACTTTCCACATGAATTAAACCTAAAAAGTGGCAAGAAAACATTCCCGAAATTTCGCATAAATAATACAAGTACAGTTTATAACATAAGTGTGAGCATAAACTAACCGTTACTATATTTTCTAACCTACTATATTTCGTTCGTGTCTACAGAATCCGGATTTTAAGTAAGCAGTCTGTTTTTTTTTAAATAAAATTTAACGATTTTTTTTAATATCGTATAGGAGACAAACTGACAGGTGGGTCACCTGATGTTAAGTGATCAACACCGTCCATAGATACTTGCAACACCAGGGGAATCGCAACTGCGTTGTCAGCCTGTGTTTAGAGGGAAGAGGGAGGTGGTCCTCCCGTGCTCTCGCTGACCGAACCAAACGAAACAATGCAAGCACTGTTACTTCACGTGTTTTATGTGTGAGGGTGGTAGTGCCCCGGGTGAGTCGACACATCCATGTTGAAACCATTAGTAACTTCAGCGTAGCTCTACCACCGACAAAAGACACCTACTAACATGTGAACAGAATAAATATTATTATGCGAATATATGTATTGTTTGTTACATTATCTTGTATTTATACTATGATTTTAGATATTTATTCATCACACCGAATAAACTTCACATCAAGTTGTTTTTACGATGTAATGTATATGATCGCGAATGACGTTGATCTAGGACATATTCCATTGGTCAATCTCGAATTTGAACAGTTCACGTCATAGCGACGCCGTCGGATTGATAGAATTTGCATGTTTGAACACGGCAAGGACTAGATAAGTATACTAAACGTACTCCATAATTAACTTGAAACATCGGACGTTTTACGAAATGATACGTATAAGAAAGGTCAATAATTCGTTTTTAAATATAATTTAAAGTTATTTAGGTATTTAATATTAGCCGGTATTGAATACAAGGACTTGTAGTGTTGAATTGCAATACCGTTACGATATACCAACATGTATATTATTCGTTAATTTTAAAGATAACTAGAGATAAATTGCCCTTCAACTAGCAGCGAGAATTTACTTAAAATCTATTTAATGATTACATAGTATAAAACAAAGTCCCCTACCGCGTCTGTCTTTCTGTTCGCGATAAACTTAAAAACTACTGAACAGATTTTCTTGCGGTTGTCACCAGTATATAAGTGATGTATGAGGAAAGTTTTAGTATATAATTTGTCAAGGATTTTTTTATAATCAGGGCGGGACAACGTCCGCCGGGCCCGCTAGTTACAAATAAATAGGCCAATTTGATTGAATTCATGGCGGATAAGCAGTAAGGTTAAAATTTCAAAAGTAAAATAACATTACAATTTTCTCGATTACGAAGTCACATGCACCAACCGATTATATCTAAAAGTACCCTGATTTTAAATAAAACGATACATTGCTAAAACGCACATTTTTTCCTCATAATTAGTTTGATGATTGATTTTGTAACCTTTCCTTAACCATATCTTTTTCTACATTATATTTAGGGGCTTTTGTCATTGTAGATATCTAGGTCCCGTCATAACATATATGTACCTATAATTAAAAATGAAAATATTAAAACGAACACCGCAACATTCTGGAAAATTCTAAGTCGAACATATCATAATGCTGTGGTAAACATCCAGACCCTCGATATTAATTTTAAACTTCTTAAGAAATAACTTCGTCCACTCATGATAGATAATGTCGATGAGTTTATATTTTTTATTAGAAAATCGGGATTATTTGATTTTTATTAAAATAACCTGTGGTCGTGAACGTACTACATAATATTGTAAGGTTTAACTAAATCAACTGATTATTTGAAGAAAATCGCGTAATATATTCATACATTCTAATTAAAATGATATCGTACATGCAAACTTCATTTCATTAAATAAATACAAAAAAAACCTCATACTAAAAGGTGTTATACTACATAAATATTTTTTTCTTGAGGAATACATGGACCGTTTCTTTTGAAAGTGGTGTAAGTCCATTTTCTATTGTTTCGAGAAAATTAAAGGTTACTATATTTGTTGATTTAAAATACAGGCAAATCATATGAGGTCTGGCATTGTTTCTATTGTTTTATCAACATTTAATTTGTTTATATAAATTTGTTTTTGGCTAATTAGACTACGATAACGCATATTTATGTGCTGTAAATGGACTTACACCACTTTCAAAATTAGACAATTGTAAAAATCGTTTAATTTCAATTTTGAAAAATCAAATATCGCTTAAAATATACTTCATTTTAATATAATTTTGTTTACAAATACGCATAACAACACATAAAATTTTATTTTAGACGGCAATTACATTGTCATTACAAGATACTGATTACAAGAATTTACTTATTCTCTGCATGTGGTAGTGTTTCAAAATATGCATGATGCACCGTAGGTATATAGGGTAGTAGCTGCTTCATGTCTTTATATTTTTCGTACGTGATAGGTCTGGCATTTTGGTACAAAGGCTCCAGGGCGATTTTTTCAAATTTTAACGGTCTTCCAGGACGTAGAGGTAATAAATTGATAATTTTACTACTGTTGTTTTTGTTGTTTTTTTAATTCGCCAAAATACGGGCAAAGATACGGAGTCATACAGCCTTGTCGTATTTATTTTCTTCTCACAGGTTATTTTCTAATAAATTTCTCTAATTTTCTAATAAATTTCTCTAATTTTCTAATAAATTTCTCTAATTTTCTAATAAATTTCTCTATTTTTTTAATATCTATCTTTTAACTTACGAGTAGTGGAAACACGGAGGGGAAACAATGCAAATCGTCCGTGGGTGAAACCGCGGGACACAGCTAGTATAAAATAAATGAAAAATAACAAAACACTGTTCGGTATCCATCTGCTATACCACCTACCTCTGTCAATTGGACTTACACCACTTTCATAATCGATGATTATGCAATTTCATTTACCGACCGATTTTAAGTTGTACAAAATATGGGATTTTTTTGAGAAATTAAACATGGACTAGTTATATATAAAAAATTACATTAAATTAAGCATGAATTACGTGATAGCTCATTTTTCTCAAAAATGGACTTACACCACTTTTAAAATAAACGGTCCATATAATGTTAAAGTTTAAGTATTAAAACAAAACATTAGAATGATTCGTTATCAAAATATTATAATAAATTAAGAATAATGTTTGGATTATACATAGTCGTATTTTTAATATTTCTCGCATATTTGTTATTATTTATATTTGTTTATATATTTTTTTTTTTACTTTTATGAAATGCTACAACACTTATATAGGACATTATAAAAGTCATAAATATTAATATTATAAGTAACCATAAATGTAAAGTACAGTCTCGTCAATCTTTTTGGCCGCTCTAAAGTTTCAAGAGTTTGACACAAAACAGTTCAAATATTATAGGAATCGAAAATTGTTAATTATTTATCCACGAGTTTTGTCGATAATAAATTTAAGTAAAATTTGTGTTCTGTGCATCTATATCCACAGCGGACAAAAAGGTTGGCGCGGAGTTTCAGTAAGTTTTGGTGACTTTATATGAATAAATAAAATCTTCATGAGAATGCTCTTGTACGAACTTTGAAGATGATCGGTCGAATGTTATCGAAGTTTATCGATCTCGGAAAAAAAAATTCGAACGATACGATCGATTCCCATAATTTCTAGAAGATTACATATAATCAACGGCGATTCGATGCTGGTTATCTACCAAATTACAGTTTTAAAAAACAACAATGTACGTAGAAAAATATGTACAATTCCATTCAGAAATCAATTGAACGGTATACAAATACAGGTGTTTTTGGTTCCGGGCGATTTCAAAATGACACAAACATGTGACGTTGGAAACACGTAACCGACAAATTATGCGAAATAATAAATTGTATATCTACTTATTGATCAATCGGACTTTAATTTTATTTCCAAAGTGAAACTTAAGCATTAATAATTGTAATATAATTAATTTATTTATGTAAATAAAATGATAGAGGTACGTCTATGTACGCACATCACGCAGAAACTACTGGATAGATTTAGATCATTTTTTTTGTTTTATATCTTCATTTCATATGAGGTTCTTTAACTAGAAATTACGATTTTAAACTAGTAGTTGGAAGTACGTTGTATCGAAAGTAATTTTGTAAGCAAAGTTTAAATATAAAATATATATAAGTGTTTTTTTTTTTATATTTTTCCGGTACTTAAAATATATTATTAAGATAATAAAAAATGTTGACGAGGTCGCGTGTAACAGCTAGTATATAAATAATTGTTATAATACAAGGCTTAGTAAAATATATCAGGTTTTCCTCAAATGGCCGATGGACAAAATTCTTTCTTTTATAGTAGTACTTGACTTTTTTCTTCTTCTATTTTATTTTTGGCAACCAGTCTTCTAGTAGACTATTACTGCCATTGTCAAGTGAGTATCAATATTACAAGTTTCTTGATATAATTACAATGATCTAACAAGATGGTGGCCATTTTGTTAGAACTTTCCTGGGAGTTTTTGTGGCAAGTCAGAATCCATGCTCCGTCGTATTATTTCCAATCCACTTCACTTGTGCACAATAACCAAACTATATTACGTAAAGTACCACCTACATTACACATATATAGCCAAAGAACACAAGATTATGGATAAAATATAAAGACCACTACATGACATTTGACTTTCATCGGGCAACCAACAACATTGCAATAACAATATATGATTAAAATAATGCAGTAAAACTTTTTGGTTTCGCAAAATCATAAAGCTATTGGACTAGGCTGAACAAAAAAACATTGCCTGGAATACCAATTATATTCAATTCCAAAAGTTTCTCGAACTGTTTACAAATCTTAGATATAATCGATTAAGTGTCTTTCCACATAAGTGGTTGAACATTCATTTATTGCTTGTTTGGCTAGATATATGTACTAGCCTCTCGTGTGGAAACTGTAACATGTGTTTATTCCAAGAAATCAATTATTTAAACTAAACTTGTTAATATCACAAGATAATAATATTTATTGTACCTATAATACGTATATAATGTTTATAAGACATCTTCGGTTATTTACACGGAAAAGACTGAATTATTAGGGGGTTCCTTTCCGACGCTGATTAACCTATGTAGAACGGATATAATAAAGGGTGGATATAGGTAGAATGCGACTCACCAAGATGTCGGTTTTCGGTGGTTTCGGTTTCTCTTCATTCACATCTAATGTAGCTCGCATCATTTAACTTTCACTCGATTAAAATAGTATAAATATATTATTCTTATACAACAATCTATCTATACTAATATAAAGCTCGAAGGTTTGCTTGTTTGGTTGAACGCGCTAATCTCAGGCACTACTAGTCCGGTTAGAAAAATGTCAGTGTTAGATAGCTCATTTATCGAGGATGGCTATAGACTATATATCATCACGCTAAGACCAATAGCAGCGGAACACTAACGAAGAATATTTTAAAATCAGGGTTTTTTCCTTTTGAGAGCTTCCGCTGCGTTAGGGTAAATATTCCAAGCGGACGAAGTCGCAGGCAGAAACTAGTTCAATATAATTAAACAATTTATTCTATACTTTGTAATCACCGATCATCTTTCGCCGTTGCAATTCAAAATTCCGACGGATTGAGCCGCGAGAGTGTTGGAGGGAAGAAAAAAGAAGGCATTGTATGGATTTAAATCGTAAAAAGTATCGAAGGAATATACCGTTATGTTTCGGATTAATTTATACGTATTTTCGCCTAAACAGCATGTAATATATTATATCAATAATAAACTGATAAAGGTTTATGAACATGACCGTACATTGGTAAAACCGTTCTCTTCGTTTTGAGGTCACGATGAATAATATACTGGCATATTAGCGGTCATTATATGCAAATAATGTTACATATTAAGACCGCAGTAAATTTTTGTATATATTTATATACAACTAGAAACTGCCTGCGAATTTGTCCGTGTTCAATTAAATAGTGGCTAGGTATAGTATGTGGATAGCATTGATTGATACATGATAGCATTCTTTTTCCAAGTGGCTGTCTATTTTGTTTATCGTTAGAGTTGTTGCCCAATATTTACTTATTGTTAGAGATAAAGCCATTTCTTTTCTATTCATTGTTTTTATTTTCCCCTTAAAACAAGTGTCCCCACGGTCCTAGACACGTTTTCCTAGACACGTTTCCAACTACAACTTCAGTGGAACATTACCTCGTGTATTTTTTTATGAAACAAACCAACAATTTTTTTAATTGTTAATAGGTTTTATCGTTTGACATACTGAGCCGGAGCTATCTGTGAATGTGCTGCCGAAACATGTGTATTTTTTTGTTGATAACTGACTTTTAGGAGACGAGCTTCCGAGACACTAATGTTTCCCAACAAGAAAAGTTTAGTTCTATTGCTGACTCGTGTATTTAGGTTTGAAGAACTTATTTAAGCACAAAACGCATTTTACTACTAATTCTCCAGAAATTGTGACTTAATACTGCCGTTGAAGCTTACCGTAAAATCAGATTTTAAACCAATAAAAACTAAAGTAATCCAACAAATGAACTCTACAATTAACTCGTAAAAAACTTGAACCTATATACCGTGATATACGATTGGACGAAATTAATCAATGGCCACCGGGACCGTACGATTGAATGGATATTTTATGTTCCCGTGGGCGAAAGTGCCCACCAATTTGTCCGCAGTTTTTTAATTAGTACGAATACGTGAGTATTTGGACTACTATTGTGAGTAAACTTTTGCGTAACCCTCGTGGTTACTAATATACCCGTGTCTAGTATGGTAATCTACATATATAAAAATCCATTGTCATGATGTTTGTCCACGATGAACTTCGAAACTACCTAAACGATCTTTTTGAAAGTTGGCATTTATGTATAATTTGGTCATAGTCCGGTGAAGCTGTTAAGGTCTTGCTAGGCCAATAGCGTAGTCAGTTCTATTAAAAAAGATTAATTAGGTAGAACCTGAAAGATAGGATAATTTATATTTCGATTAATGACCTCAATATTTTTTAATTACCAATTAAATTATTGGCAACGTTGATTATTGCTATTAATTGTAAGTTTCATCAGTCTCAAACGGATGGCGCTTTAAATTATTTTTTTTGATGGAAAGCTGTAGGACCGACTGTTGTAGATATCTCATAGATGACGAATATATAGAATAATAGAATTTCTTTTCCAATAACAAAGCCACAGCAAAGCGTGGCCAGGTTTACATATAAAAAACGTTTCTATCATATTACTGAGTTGTTATATCTGTTGTCATATCAACAAATATTGTAATTATCCAGACTAGAATTGGTTTAATCATTTATAACCCTTTATTATTAAAGTATCAGTTCACATAAGACATTTAAATCCTTGGCCCCTCAATAGAGGGGATGCCGTTGTAGGTCTACCATATTTTCTGTCTGGACACTTCATAACATACGAATTCGTATAATAAAAATAATGGATTATTCAAAACAAGATATAACACAAAATAAATGAATAATATTAGTTATTCTTATTTCCATGCATTAATCATGTGCGATCATTGATTACACGAATATGAGGAAACTTAAAACCTTACTTTTTTATTACAATTAATATAAGCATATAATAATTTTCATGAAGCATTATTATTACCCTATTAATTAAAAATAATTAACTGTCAACATTAAAGCTATAATTACATATCTAGTATATTTCCTTTTGTATTATATTAAAGTTAATGAATAGAACATACTTGGAGGATAACAACTCGTGAAACTTGTTTCCTCATGTCAGCCATTGTGTGTATGTTTAAAATAAAGTAAAAAAACCAATATGCATGTTATATGTCATATCATTTCGATTGAATTATTTGTTAGTAACTTCTATATTTCTGAGGCATTAAGGAAGGATGACTATTTTTATCTATCGTCGGTTAGACATACAATGAGATCCCAAGGTGGTTGCAAAATTGTAAGCGGACTCAGGCGTAACAAGAACAGGCAAGGAGAATTAATAGTAGGTTTCACTTTAGAATTACCGCTAAATGTATTTTGAATTTTGCACCTTTTAATGTAAATTCGCACTTGAAAAACTTTTTTATACTACTCTGTGATATCATAGCATGTTTTTATAATTTGTAGGTTAAAGCGTTTGATTATAATCTCATCTGATGTTAAATAACGTTGTGGTCTATAAAGGTAAACACGCTAAACCTAATGGGGGACTGGCTTTCAAGTGCAGCTGAACACAACAACACGTGCGTAGTGAGAAATTCTGAACTCGTGGGTAGTAGCTAGCTAGGCGGACTTAGATAAACCCCTACCACCGTGCTGTGGTATCACCACGATGTTTTCCTTTACTGTAAGATCCGACTCAGTTGCTAGGATTCGAACCTTCGTCCATCGGCGTGGTGTCTGAACACGCTATCAACTAAGTTGTCATCACTTCAGAGCGTAAAGAAGTAGTTAATATACTTCTTTTTCTACCTATTGTTACCACCAACGTCTGCTTTCGTACAGCTTAGCTTCCTTCACTTTACCCAGTCTTAGGCATAAGTAGTTATTGTACTTAATAACTTATAATTTTGAAATATTAAAATTATAATAAGAGTTACTATAAAATTTGTATAACTGTCCGGTGTTGTGTAACAGACTTGGGACATATCCCGATTTGTAAGGACGCATGGCTTTCATACAGTTCGAGTACAGGGTGGCCGTGTCAGTGCAACGTCTTCCACCCCCGCTCTCAGATCTAATTAGACTCACATTCTCATTTCGTTTTCGCGTTTAATTTCGCCGGCGGTTTCGCTTTAATTACATTATCGCGGGTTGTCCCGTTGTGTTCCTCGAATGATTATTAAAAATAATCGATTCATTTGCTTGGAGTTAATCAACTTTATTGTATTGTTCAGGATGTAATATTGCGTAGACTTTATAAACTTCGTCAACGGATTTTTAGTCTGTTCCTAGGTGATCGTCCTAACACCGCAATCATGAAGCGTTTTGATGTTTTGAGGCGAGGATTAGTTCATAGCGTGATCGGATAGCGTCGATGGACGTAGGTTCGTATCCTTGCAACTGAGTCTGAATTTTCGGTGAAGGAAAACATCGTGAGGAAACTATAGCATGGTGCTAGTAGGGTTTCTTCTAAGTCTGTCTGGCTAGCTACCAAGTTGAAAACCTATCGCCAAGCAACTGTCGGTGTTTTGCGCAGCTACACTTAGAAGCCAGTCTCTCTACGTTTGGCGTGTTTGCCATCTTAGGCCACGTCGTCATTTAACATCAGATGTGATTGTGGTCAAACACTAGAGCCTATAAAGTTGAAAATGGTCATTTTATTAGGCATTTATGTATAGAAAAATACACTTACAGGTTTTGCCTGGAAACCAATTCGGAGATGAACAAGATGAATTTTCCACCAAGTGTCTCAAAATATATACTTTTTAAAATAATACGTACATAATAAACATTACTCGAATGAACTTTTAAAAAAAAAACAAGAGACTTTTTTATTACCGCAATAATACTTTATTCTCGAATAATATTTTACACACTACGGTACTTACTGTACGGTTATTTTTAAGTTTTAAATTCCTCTGAATTATCTCACCGTCATCATGTTTATTGTAGTCTTGCGAGGTACTTAAAAACGTCAAACAAAAGGGGACAAGGAAAAGTATTCTTTAACAAGATGACTTACACTTTCGCGTTAAATATTCCCAGGTTGCAGTTCAACGTTGTAATTGAAAAGGAAAAAATCACTTAACAGGTAAATAGAACGGCGGGGCTCATCCCCGCTTTGTTGTCGAGTGGTTGCTAATAAGATTTTTAAACGGCAACAAAGTATCCAATCAATGAGGCTTGAATAATGAAACCGGCACCTGCGGAGTTCCCAGGCCTCCCTCGCAGACCTAAACACGCACTGCTAGAGTTGCCAACGTTATAGAAGATTTTTAGTAGAAAGATCTGAAAAAAATTGACGTATCGTATTTTATTGTTTTTTTTTGTGAAAATCCGTTGTAATTATTTCATTTAGTATTACGTGGCTACTACCACTTGGAATTATTGTAGAATTTGTCTCAAATGAGCCTCAATTGATTACATGTGTCGCTCTTCCACGTAGCGACCTCAGTTTGTCGTTAACTTTTCCGAAACTAGTGGGAGAGTCTCATCTATAACAGAGAGATAGAGAGTAATAAAAAAGTACATGAATCATAAGCTGTCAAGTATAACATCTGGTCGTGCTCAATTTAATATTGTATTTAAGCTGGACTAGATTTAAAATGATTTCAAAAAAAGAGCGGACCAAGCAAGAAAAATAAATAAATAATTAAAAAAAGGAAACCGCTGTAGAACCAATATATCCCAAGCGGAAATAGCAAAGTGACATTAAATCAACTACTAACTAATGTACTCATTAATATGATGAAAATAATCAGTGTTTGACATACTTGTTGCAACAATTAAGCAAAGGCAAATATGAACTGAAAAGACACCAAACCAACAGTGAATAATATAACCTTTTTTTTTCGCGGGGAATCCTCTTGGTTATCTGCACCTAGCCGGGCAGCATAGGTGAGAATGCTAGATTTCTACTGACTAAACCCCCTCGATGTTCTTCTTGCACCATTTAGCCGGGTGGGCAGGAACAGCCTCTGCAGTACTTCTATCCGACCCGGCAGGTGTTGACCCCTCATCAGGGCCCGACTGGTAGTCTGGAAAGGGAAGACCTTGACCCTCTCTGACGAACTGATGGGAGGCGCACTGAACACTAATGCGCCTTAACCACGTGGGCCTGTGTTAGAGTTGCCAGGGCGACAAACATGCCCGTGTCCATCGAATAATATAACCTAACCCAACTTAATCATAACAACGCAATTATGATTGTCCAGTGAATTTGCTATAAATTCTCCACGAATTTAAAATTTCTGTTTTAAAATTTACTGATAAATTTCTATAGGATTCTAGAATTCCTAAAGGTTGGCAACTTTACGCGCTGGTTAGGCGACCTCGACAAATAATAACCGTTTGCAACCTTGAATTTATTGTAATACTGTTCATTTTAACATCGCCGGATTGTATCATGGTTACGTGGACATAAGTTTGAGTAATTCGAGTAAATTATAAAAATAATAGTATTGCGTGTTCAGAAACGAAGTAATATGTGAATTTGCTATGGTAAAACTGTGTACATCATTAGTAATGATTATTAAATTAACTCGCTTTCAAATTGTTTTTGTAACAATACACTCGCGACTTTGTCTGAGTTAAATTGTGATATATAGCTTAATAATGATAATCTAATATCATCCAATGGTTAATTATACTTAGCTCCTTAACTGTCAAAAACTATAATAGTTTAAACTCCATACAGACGAATGTAGACCTTATGGTCAACAAAAAAAATTGACTCAAAATTAAAAAACATTTTTCGCCAAAGTGAGATTTGGGTTTAAAAAAAATGCCGTGGGTTTTAATGGATATCATGAATTGTGTATACTTCCCTATGACAAAAGATTTACGTGTACCCTACTTTCATGTTGTTCTATCAAACAATTTTGGATTTTATCAATATTTCGTATACCGACATACATCCTTACTAATATATTAAAAACAATGTGTGTTTATTTGTTTGTTACGCTTTCACACCTTAACTAAGTAATCGATCTTCATGAAATTTTGCATACACGTTGTGAGGGGTACATTTGTTCAAAAAAAGGTGTTATTTCCGAAGGATAGATGACATCTACATTAGTACGAGCGAAACCGCGAGGAAAAGCTCATTTCTATACATATATAGATAGTTAACAATTATCGTCTTCGTGTCTTAATTAAATCGGTTAATTCAATCAGCTCATTCTTAAGTCAAGAAATTAATGCTAAATATAGAAAATTGTTTTTTTTTTTTAAATACATTTCGTTAAATTATTACCTCAGCTATCGCGTTGTCTTGATTGATAACAACTTTTCTCTGATCTTTAAGATATTCTACGTATTGCTATCGACTTTATTTATGTTATTTTCTATTTTGTTTTATGTTGTTTTGCTCACGAAGTAAACTAATAATTGGAAAAATCCCTAATGCTTTAAACTTAAGCTCTGAAATTATTATAACAATCTTCCAAATAACCTCGCATCTTGATTAAAATCTTATTTTCTTATTATATCTTACTAGATTAATTGGTATTGAAAGCAGCTACTGGTTTCATGAAATAATCTAGCAAATACAGAGAGTCTTCAGATCATTATGTAACCATAACATTAGAGGTAAAGTATTTTCTAGTACCTACCTGCCAGATCAATCCCACCTCCAGTTGAAGATTTTTCACAAGGCCCTTATTAAAGTGTTCAGCGAGTTGCACTTTAAAGTCTGTTTGTGTATCATAGTTTTAGGTTTAATTTGTATTACAATCTTGTCATCTCTAGCAAAAATTGTATAGTTATTTACTTTTGCATCTGTTACATAAGTATTTATATTACTAAAGAACTTATTATTTCCGTCCCTTTTCCAAAATATCTACCAATCTAAATATCTACTAACTGTGTATGATCGTGCACATAAGTAAACTTGTAGGATATGCCACTAAAACATGTTATTTAAGAAGTTTTAAAAGTTTCCAGTACAGTTCTTAGTGAGATTTTATTACTGATAAATATTTTACTCTAGCTCTGAGCAAATCAAACAGATTAGAATAGAAATAAAGCAGACTTTCACATCAATAGTTCCTGATATAAATATAATCCACATAATATAATTCAATCTAAATTTAAGTTCATCAAGAAAATATACGCAAGGGGTAAAAACCACTTCTTAATTTTCGCTAATAGCTAAGCAGTAGATTAATGGTAAGATACCAATTTTTTCAGTACAGCCTAAGTATTTCAAAAACATCTTACACTATAAAAACTTAATAGTTGATTACCAGAATAAATGAATAACCTTTTTGATGATATAGTGATTTTATTTGTTATTAAACCATTGTTACAGTGAGTAGAACGACCGTCCGTACTGTTATGGTTCGAAGGACCAATATTTTCGAATAGAATAGATAAGTACAGTTTCGATTACCGGTATCCGAGTGCTAGCGTTATTTCCTTCTATATTTTGTCAGGAGTTTGTGAGTTGGAACATGGTTACGTTTATTTTATACATTTATTTGCTTTACTTAGAAACACCTTTGCACATAATTAACGGAACGAAGACATTAATCGCGTAGTTAGTTGCGCGTACTTCGGTTGCGATTTAACGACGTGCGATAGGTGCGGTGCGCCGACACCGCGCCGTGCGCACGCGACTCCCGCTCATTAGCACGCACGCAACGCGATCGCGGGCCAATCCGCACGCTAACAATAGTCCGCCCTTAAACCCAGGGTTGTCAGTTATAGTCACACGATTTGTATTATTAAAGTATAACTAACTTCTTCCAGGACGGTGTGAATTGGATTTTGTAAAACGAAAAATATATAGCTATGAGTCGTTACATTCCAAAATGAGCCAAATCCAATTTTAGCCGTTCATAAGATTAAAAGTTTTTTTTATAGGTCTTATTACTATAATTTCATTCTCTTAAAAATTAATCACAATAATAAGTTTCAGTTCTACCGCGTGTGAACGCACACTCTTCTTTTTTTTCAATAATCATTTGTAAAATGAATAACGGCCTCTTTAGTAGATTCATCAATTAGTTATACATTATATGTATGTGTAGAAATAAAAACTAAGTTTTTATTATGAACTTAACTTGTCAAAAGTTGCTATAGAAATAAGTGATTTGTGATTTTATAATAAATTAAAAAATAAAATACTTTTAAATAAAATAAGTTTTGCGTTGGAAATTTTACAACCTATTAATGTTATATATTTTTTTAAATATGAAATACTTTCCAAGTATAAGGGAAGTCGAAGTCGATAGAAATATCACTACATATAATAAAACAAAGTTTTCTGCCACATCAGTCTGTCTTTTCGCGATAAACTCAAACTACCGAACGGATTTTCATGCCGTTTTCACCAGTAGATAAACTGATTCATGAGGAACTTTTTGATATATGATTTGTCAAGGTTTTTTTTATTATCAGGGCGGGATAATGTCCGCCGGGGCCACTAGTATACTCATATATCTTTAATTTGCATATTAAAAACAATGATGCAAACAACTTTAGCCGTTTTTGTAATTGATATTTGGGAAACAACCCTACCGTTATGGACTAAAACCACCATTAGACTCGGCCGACAACAACCGCCAACAAATGTAATCGTTTTCTACAGGTCAGACCGTGTTGCAAACAACATTCACTCCGGTTTATAAATTGCAATGTAACTGTACCGTTTATAACTTACGAAACCGTGTCAATACCTCGGAACCCTAACAGATCCATAGCAATCGGCCCATTTTAACTATAGATGAACGTCGAAAGCACAATGTTAATCCATGCCATCCCCACCCGATGTCCGACACAGAAATTAAGCAAATTACATCCTCGAAGCAAATCGCTCCAAAATAAAGGGCCACTGAAATAATTGTCTACTTTACTTCACAGAAATAGAATTACAATCTAAATTAATTACGCTTTTAAAGCGTCCGTTATTCTTAATTAGTTTCTGCACCGCAGCGGAAGCGGCTTCGCCCGACGTTCCCGCCTTGCTCTCTCTTAATGAAGGGTAGTTTAAAATCAGTGCGTTTGATCAACTGTGTGCAGTGTTAATTACGGCGCTGGTGCCGCGCGGGGGACAATCCGGTTATTTATTACAACATAAGCTTGATTATTCTTTAATGAATACTTGTTTTAAAACGTTTAATTAAGTTTTATGGCGACTGGGCCGCTCGGATGGAGCGTCCCGCTGCTCCGCCGGCCACCGGCTAATTGGACCAAGTTGACGCGATCCCCGCACACCCCATCCCAACTTCACCCCGTTCCTAATTGCATGAAATTGCTAATTGGAAAATTTTATAAACGCGGCCACCCGCAGGCCTATGCCCGAATACATCCTTTGACCGAGGTTGGTGAAGAAAAAACTTTTCGTTTGCTACTGGAACGGGGAGCGCGATTGGTAATTTTATTTTAATTCTGATCCTTTATTGAGAGCAACGTGTGCAGTGAATACTAGAGTATATTTGTATTTGACTAAATTTTGTTGGCAAGCTAAAAGCGATGCCACGTCACAATTGTGTATTTTAATATTTAGGATTTACTAATATGTTGTTAGTATTTATTTATACATAGTCGTCAGATGGCAAGAAATACAGTAGTCCGGTAAAGCTGTTAAGGCCTTGCTAGGCCAGTAGCGTAGTCAGTTCGAAAAACAAGAAATACAATGTCCTTTAATTTATACTAGTGGTCGTCTACTGGTCGAAATTCCACCATAATTCAATAATTTATCGAGATTCAAATATTAAGGAAAATAACAAACCTTTACAACTTTTTTATTGACAAGACTAAAACTCGTCAATATCCAGTAAACAAAAAAAAATAGAGATTATCGGTTGAGAAACAGAAGAGGAAAATTTACTTAACTTTTTTGTATCTGCCTATTTAGCATATAGATATGCAAATATATATCGCACACGTTTTTACTGATCAACGGCTTCTGATCCCTCAGTCATGTCCATAAAACCCATATTTCTTGGGTTTACAGTATCCTTAATAAACTAAATATTTATAATTTGCAGTAATTCATGCGTAGTCACGTGTTTATACGTGCTACGAAATGTCATAATCTAAAGTTTCATGAAAAGTATTTATACTTCATCGGTGTTATTACAAAAAAGTTAAATACGTATTAAATACTTGCTTTAAAAAGGTTTCGTACTAAATGCACCGTGCTCGCCCGAGGCTAGTTCGCGTTATCCTTTTTTCGCAGGTCTAACCTTTTTTTTTTTTTTTGTAAACCTAACCTAACCAAAGCGAGACAAAAGAGCAAGATGGCGAACATCCAGCGAGCGCGGTACACTTAAAACGTAACCTTTTTAAAGCAAGTATTTAATACGTATTTAACTTTTTTGTAATAACACCGCATAGGTTTTAGCGCTTGACCACAATCTCATCTAATGTTAAATGATGACTTGGTCTAAGATAGTAAACACGCTAAACCTAGAAAGGACTGGTTCCCAAGTGCAGCTGCCAAAACAAATCATCAGTTGCTTGACAACAGATTTTCAACTTAAGAATGGTAGCCAGACCGATTTAGAAAAAACTCTACCACAATGCCAAGGTTTCATTATGATGTATTCCTTCACCGAAAGCTGCGACTCAGTTGCAAGGATTCTAACCTACGTCTATCGACACTGTGTCCGAAAACGCTATCAACTAACCCACCATCAGTAGAGATATCCAAATACTACAAGGCTACAACTATCTTTTAACTTGGAAAACTTATTGAACACCTATTGTTAGAACCCTCAATTCATAGTGAAGTTAAAGGTCTAAAAATTTTGGTCATGTATTTTAGGCCAGTACGGAGTTTGTACAATGTCTCGAACATACTATATGTAATGCATATGATGCAAAAAAAATTATGAACGGAAATAATATTTTAAACTGCATGAAATTTAAATACTCTGCAATTTTACATGTTAACAAAGACAAAATAAAAGTGCAAAAAAAAAACATTTTAGACGATTACCCTGAAATTGTATTTAAAAAATCTACCAAAATACATTTTTAGGTTTGCTTACATGTAAATGGCGGATTTATTTAATAGTATAAAACAAAGTCTCCTACCGCGTCTGTCTGTCTGTCTGTTCGCGATAAACTCAAAAACTACTGAACGGATTTTCATGCGATCTTCACCAGTAGAGTAACTGATTCATGAGGAAGATTTTGGTATATAATTTGTCAAGGATTTTTTTATTATCAGGGCGGGACAATGTCTGCCGGGCCCGCTAGTTTAATATATTTAAGAATATTCCTAAGAAGCCAGACAAAAATTATTGTTTCAAAAGATTGGCAGATTTAAAACGAGCATAAATGAATGTGAGAGCGAGCAAAAGAAATCGCCAACGATTCCTTCGGTGTTAACTACAATTTAAAACTGAGTATAATAATAAATAGTTATTTTAATTTTTTATGTTTTCACATATGAATTGGATTTATTTGTTTGTTCTCTAATAAAGTGCGACATTTCAATTTCTTTATCTTGTTAAAACATTGAAATATTATTAATATTGTTAAGTAACTTGTTAAATATTTTAGCGCTTCATACTTTGTAGGCACTTGGTTGTAATAACATAATTAGTTCGTGTAATTTGTAAACAGATATTGTTATTTTTTTATAATTATGTCAGCATTATATTTGTTTATTTTCATGAAAGTGTAAGTCAGACCGATCTTTTGGTACAAAGTAATTTTAAGAGTCAGTTCTCGTTTGGAAATTGTGATAACATGGTTTTGTTTTTATTGTAATTCCAGGGCGTGTTGTCGTGGTGGTCGCCCGCTCAGCCGTCAAGCTGGCAGCGAGTGCGTTGAGCATGAACCCGCACTACCACGGGTACGCGGAACTCAGCTCGCCGCACCCGCCCTCGCCCGAGCCAGCGTTCGCGGCGAACGGGCACGACTACCCACACAACAACAACAATCCCGCGCTAAAAGAATGCGCAGGCTGTGGCGGAAAGATCGTAGAGAGATTCCTCCTTCACGCACTAGACAGATACTGGCACCACGGATGCTTAAAATGCACGTGTTGCGGGCAAGCGCTCGCGGACATGGGCAGATCTTTCTACTTCAAAGGGGGAATGATATTATGCAAAAGCGACTACATAAGGTTCGTACTCTATCAATTTATTTAGCTTAAGTTATTCAGTAATTTTTAATAGAAAGTATTCCTTCCCTATTTCTCAGTCCCTTTTATGCGGTATTTTATTATAATCCGTCCAGCCGTTAAAACGTGGCTCAGTGATAGACATACTTACACATTTATAATGCACTAACAACCAGTAACGACTTCATTCGTCTTGTTTCGTTTACAAGAGAAAACTTAATAACAATAAAATGCAGTCTAGTGCCTCCTAATAGCGAGTTATAGTAAAATGGATATAATATAAACCTTCATGAGAAAACACTTAGGTGTGCCACTTTTATCGATGTCAGATACACAAACACCCATTTTATAAATATCGATATTAGATGAGATATTTTCAATATAGGTATATTAGATTAGATAACTTCAGATGAAATATGAGTTGTTCAATAAGATTTTTGTAATGCAAAATTATAAGGAAAATTTTACTTAAAAATTTATACCTAAAAGGTTACAATGAATATTTTATGCAAAGGTGTGCGTTTAGTTAGCATACATTAAAGCTTTAGGAATCAGTTCTAAGTGAAGTTAGGCACCAACGACATTCTTCTGGTTGAAGCACAAACACTAAATACTTTTATAACTTTACTCTTTCTGCACTCATACTTACTCTATGACGTGTAATTGTTTAGTTATTCCCAAATTGTCATTTTGGCGAATGGTCTATTCAAGTTGTAGATTTTGCAATTTATCAAGGGACGATGTTTTATAGTTTTATGAAAAATCGATTAAATAAACAAGTTTGGAATCTTCGGAAATATATATTTAGTTTAACTTCATGCTTTTTTATTGTTTATATAACAATAACAATTTTGTAACGTAAATACGTTTATATAGGTAGTTCGGAGTAAAATATACGGGACGAGATTAAAAGTACATTTGAAATTAGGACAGTTGTCTATCTCGTGACAACACTAAGGTTCTCTAAAACCTTCCTTTCCCGTACGCTAGAGTGGAATGAATTACCTAGCACAGTGTACCCAAAGGACTATGACAAAATTTTCAAAGGGACTGAACAGTAATGCTCCTGCTGTTGATGAAGTTATTCATAGGCGACGATAACCATTTAACTTCAGGTAGACTATCAACCTGTTTACTGTTTTTTGACATACAAGAAAGCTCGATTACTACTTTTGTTGTCCCCAACTATAACTTCATATATTATATTGGTATAATTATATCGCGGTGTCAAGAGGAACGGCAAGTTAATGAAGTTACCAATGCTTGTTTACTCATTCGGATTTCTACATCCCAGCCGCTAGGGGCTTTTTGTACCCAGTTCATAAAGGTTTCTGTTACTCAGTCGATATCATTAGATTGTCATTAAAGTCAAGAGCAAAGATATCGAAATACTCGTATAAGCAAAATTGTGTCGACGATTCTATAAACCCCGTCATGCCCTAAGAGATAAAATGAGTTCATTGTAAATAATCTCTTAATTTTAGATAAACTTTTATTATGTAAACAGGAGAAGCTTCTAAATACAAAGCTATTACCAAACTAAAGAACAAAACATATTCTTGACTTCGTCTTATTTTTGTCGCGTCTCTAATTGATACCATTTATGGTATCGCATTCCATGTCCTTCGATCTTCCACATTGATCATCGAAAGTGTTTTTACCAAGATCGCGGATGACAATGGCTTGTCAGTCAAACCAAAAAGTTAGTGAATCGCTGGCGCATTGTTACCTGGGATCCTTTGAACCGTTGTACTACCTGAGCGGTTGGCAAAAACTAACGATTCTGAACACAACGGACGACCGACGCCGCCTCGCAAACTTTACACTAAATTGGTCTCGTTAAGATGCCGTGGTAAGGTTATTTAAGATGTAGGTAACAAAGTTTTTGTCTAAGTTCCTGACTAATTAGATGTTTGCGTTCGTCGTTCTTCTTGTATTCTCCAACGGTACACCACTGGCGTTTGGCATTATGGTAATGATTCCTTTGCGAACTAATGAATTAACATAAGCGGTTCTTCTCAATACACGAAAAACCTCGTGTCCACTTCGTTACGAAGATAACGCAGCGGGTGATATTTATATTGCATTAGTATAAATGCATTTATTATCTCCATTAGGATTTAATGGATGTAATAAATTTAATCGATGTTCATCGCTGATTGACTCATGTTTATTTGTTTGTCCATATGAAACGATTCGTTTACGAATGATAATTCTGTTTTGTTTGCGAAAAGAGATACAAAAATTTAATCGTCTATAAATTTGTTCGTGTTTAAGTTTAGGTGCCTCAGGTTTTTATTAATTGTCATATTGTTAAAATTGATATGACGTAAATATAATATAAGAATAATTTCAGACATAACTAGAGAACGCGATTTTGTTTATTTTGAATCTATAACGGGGTAAAACGTTCACCGACCATCTGAGGGGAGTAGTCCGATGAAGCTGTTAAGACCTTGCTAGGTCAATAGCGTAGTCAGTTCGAAAAAAAAACCATCTGAGGGTATATTCACATTACCTTTCAGAAACAGTCGAGTGTGTTTATCAAGAAATTACTGCCTATCAGCGATCTTGAATATAGTGGCGTATTAATAGTAGTAAGACTAAGTTATAGAATCAAATTATATAATTAGACTAGCGACCCACCTCGGGTTCGCATAAGAACAATGTATTACTACTACTAATTTTAAGTCTTTGATATCTTCCAATATATTCAATACAATTATATTTTGTAAAAGGCAATTTTGATCTACATAGATTGCCTAACGTAACAAGCCTTAGTTGAAGCGATGATGGCTTAGTTGATAGCTTGTTCGGACACCACGTCGAAGGACGTAGGCTCGAATCCTTCCAACTGAGTCGGAGCTTCCATTGAAGGAAAATATCGCGATGAAACTATAGCATGGTGATAGGATTTTTTTCTAAGCCCGCCTGGTTAGCTACCACCCTCGAGTTGAGAATCTGTCGCGAAGCACCTCTTGGTATGTTCCGGCAGCTGCACTTGAGATCCAGTCCCCTCTAGGTTTCTCGTATTTACCGTCTTGGAGCACATCGTCATTTAACATCAAATGAGATGGTGGTCAAACGCTAATACCTATAAAGTATAAGAGAAAATAATGAATTGGACAAGAGTAATACTATCTAGATCTACAAATAGGAGCAAATAACCAATTTTTTAATAATATGTAAAACATTAAAATTATTACTGTGAGTTATCCTTTTATCATTACAGACTTTTCTGTAGGTATTCTTAAGGCATACAGTTTTGTAGTACTATAATTTTATGTCTGTTATAAGGCCGTCAGCCACTGTTACGAGCAACCCGCTCAAAAACGGCTTCTTACGGCTTTATTGGAATACAACGACTTTTCCCTGCTTTACATAAATATGATATACATTTATTATACACGTAAACGTTTAGAAAGAAATTGATTAAATGATGATGAAAATCATCTCAAAATCCATCGTGTACTATAGAAGAACCAAAAGAATGCAGAGGCAAACGTGAAAAACGTTTTTATAATATTTATAAATGTAAATATAGTACATGAGTTATACGTTAAAACTTTTATACGAAAGTCAGAACGAACTCTTAAAGTAATGCATATTCATATTATTAATAATTAATATTACAGTAGTAAACAAAAATATGGTACATTCTGATAACCAACATCTGGTCGTATGCACATGGATGGCATATGTACCCGGCGCCTACAACCTTCGCGTTAATTAACCAAATTAGCGCAAAGAACACGACACGGTTATTCTAATTTAAGCTATATTAGTAAATTACAAATGACATATTTTTGTCTGTTAGTTGCGTTACTGACTTATTTGTCATTTATCTTTCCAGTACTTTACTGCCACTAAAAATAATTACATAACGCTGATGGAATTTTCTGTTATTTTTGTTAATTTACACTACAATTAGAAAGAAGACTGTTTGTAATACTGACGCGATATTTAAAAACTTCCACCGACTGAAAACTTATGTCCAGGCTGAAGGTTTAAACCCATGTTTTACTGTAATTAACGCGTACAAAATCGCGGACAGTTGTCAGTTAAATATGTATTTGAATTGTGGTTTTAATGATAAGTCATTTTTGTTGTTGTATTTACGTTATTCTTTTATTTAATTATTAGTTCATCACAAAAAAAAACATTAACTTCAATGAGGTAAATCCCCATTTCAATAAATGACCATATGTAAACGTAATCTAACGTACTGTTTTAGAACTGGTAAATATTTTAAAAGTTTAACAATTACTTATTTAATAATAAGTCAGCACTTTTACAAGCGAACTATTAATTCATAATAACAAGCGTTACAATAAATAACAGGTTCTACTTTTGTAATTCATATCTGACAGTGTGTGTGGTTTTTGTTTCCAATAGTTTTCTCTTAATTGTCATTAATCTGATACTTCAAAATGCTGTTAATATGTTGTTTAAATATGGTTATGCTATTGTGAAATAGATTAATCGAAACAATAGCTGCAAACCTTACATTAAACATTTCCTGACCTCATCAACTTAATTGTAATAATGATTTTTGTATTTATGTACTAAACGAATCTTAGAAATCGAATGGTTACTGTTAGCTCGTTATATGAGTCGTTACATTTAAAAGAGAAAATTTTAACTTTGTTCTCAGTGTATAAAAACTGTAAATCTTAAAAAAATAAACATGTTATATGAACGCTACATTACATTACAGTAGTACACTTATAATGTGACAATGGAAATTGGTATTACCTGCGATACAGGCTAGGCCTAGTACAGGTACTACAAAGCAAATCATTTTTCATGTGCAAATAGTAAGTAATTACATGTGTAAAATGTAAATGTAAAGTAATAAAAGTAAATATAAATATAATGAAACACTTATAAATTTTATGAATAAATGAAAATGAAATGATAAAAACTGGATTTAGCTCATTTTGATTAACGACACATATTATACATTCGATTCAGTTTGATTTCCCTTGTTTACCGGTGGTTGGAAGGAACGGCGTACGGGAGCAAAGAGTGGTCGGACCGCGGCTCGGCTCGTGCGTCGTAGATTCGATAAAGCTCGTCTCACAGTTGACAGAGACGGCGCGGCCTAACGAACGGCAAGCGGGACCCACGGAGGGGGATGAAGAAGTGCGGTTCCGTGCATGTCTCTGCTGATTGACCCGCGTCACTCTGTAAACAACAACTAACGAGTCGGCCCCCGCGCCTCCAGGTAATCCGCTCGAGTCGGTCCCGCGGCGACTTTACTCACGAGCTTCCCTGATTGACGCTCCTTAACAGAATTAACAGTCTCTCGTACGCGAACCGCGTCTACACGACTCCTTTTGTCCCCCCCCCCGATATGATGGATTGCGGTTCCACGGAACAAAGATGCTGATGACGCTCCGTGCTGATTACTGTTTGCCTACAGAATTACGTGTATGAAAACGTAAATAAACATTAAACCGGCTTTATATGGATTTTATGATTTATTACTATCATATACACAGCTAATATATCCAGTATGTCATTATTCATTGTATACAAATGAGATAAACATTCGAGACAAATTATTCTGCGATCGAACAAACGAATGTATGTTAAAAACCTCTTGTATGCATCTGATCATCTTTAATAACTCTCGTCACGAGAGGTTCAGGTTCAAGTTAAAATTAGTTTCTCAAAACAAAATCCGCAATAAAACTTTTTTTTTCGAGTTGACTACATTGTTAGCCTGGCAAGGCCTTTACAGTTTCACCGGGCTACACAATAAAACGAATAGTATAAGATTATTGATGAAACGAAGATCGGAATTGCTCTAAACTTTTAAGTATCTAAGACCAATAATTCTAGACGAAGATAAATTTAACGCTATCTAGGGAACTTAATACTTTGCCCATAAAACCGATACAGACGGCGATGTGTCTGCTAACAGTGAGTATTAAATAGAAATAAATAATGTAATAGAGAAGTAGTTATGTGGAATTAAGGTATTTTCGTGTTAGTTAAAGAAGGCGCGCGGCCCTGTTGGGCACGTCCAAGTTGAAAGCAGGTTCGTTAGGGCGCGCGGACTGCGTCAATCAAGGCAATTGCTGGCTCAATCGGCAATCAGACGCCGCGCACCCGCTACCTACCTCAAGCTTCTCGCCGCAAACATCCTCACCGCTAACGAGTCCCCCCTGTAAAATAGGTAACTTCTTATTAATCGATCTCGTTACATTTGCAACTGTTGCGACTTATTTGTATAGTTCTTTTTTTATAAGTAAAAAAGCCTTTTAGTTCTTCCAAAGTAATAGCAGTGTATGAAAAAATATTATAACTATGTTCAATCTACTTTTTTTTATATGTAACCTCCCTGCCTCACTCTCCTCGGGTGAAGGAGAGTTTCTTTTATATCGCTGATTAAAAAGAGCCACAAATCAAAATTATATTTTTTTTTTGTGCAGAATCGTCATTGAACGTTTTGACAATTATTTTTTGTCTGTCGCTCTAGAAGCAAATTTTAAAACTCCTTTTAATGTTATATTATTTTAATTTATAAATATTTATGTTATATCTGGCTCATTTAAACACAAAAGTGCAAAACGTCTTTCTTTTTCTATTTGTAGCCCTTTTGTATTTGCTCAGGAAACCTTACCGAAAGGAATCTTTAACTATTAAAACTGTATATTGAATCGACGCCAGTGATAGTTTCGAAACATTATATGCTAGTAAATTTAATTTTTCACGCTCTAGGTCTTGACCCCTCGACCCATGCTATACGGTCCTCTGCACTATTACTTCGTTCTGACTTAGCATGCTTATAGTTATTACTCCACTCCTAAAGGTAGTAGCGTGATGGTATAACCTATAATCTTCCATAATAAATTCCTTAAAAAATACAATAGCAATTTTTCAAATCCAACTCACGGTTCCGGAGAATTAACAAACAAAAAACAAACAGTCTCTTGTGCGTTATAATATTATTAGAGGATACAATAACATCAACAGAGAACTTTCAACGAAATTTGTAATTATTGTCATTATTTTAAAAAACAACACTTATAATATATTAGTAATGTTTTTTTTTATTTGAAAGAAATAATAATTTATGAATAATTATAAAACTGTCAAAGTGTGTTCTCCATAATAAAATATTTGCATTCTCTCACGTTTGTCTATATATACTGTTGTCCATTGAAACCAATTTGAGTGTTGCTCGTTAAATCGCAAAAGACGTACACTTTAATTGCAACCGCTCGCCTCTAATGATGCCCCGTGTCCCGTACCCGGGGATTTTCTGCGCACAAATTGACATTGTGCACGTAAATTGATGTCGCCGGATTCCGAAGCGTAGCGTTAAACATATGTCACTTGGTGTGTAGTTAAGAAATGAAAAGAAAACGTTCCGTCATTTATTTTAATTTCCAACTTGGCGTAACGATAATCTTTGTTGTTACGATAAATAAAAATTATTATGACATATTCCATTAAATAACTTGTCATATTTATTTATAAACGGTTTTTAAATATTATCTGTTGACGCCGCTTTTAAGATCTTTAATACCGGCATTTATATATGCCAATAAGTGCTATAAATGCCAATGATATTATAACTAAAAAGCTGTAGATACGTTACCTACGTGATATTTTGGCAAAATAAATAACATGATAACGCATACATACGTAAAGTAATATTGTAGCGCCATACTGTCTTAGATAAAATGTGGAAGTAACATGGCGTACTCCCAATATCGGTGGTGAAAAAGAAATAGTTTATATGTTGCTTAGATACGGGCGGATTGACGGGGAAGCGGCCAAAAATAAGTTAGTTAGCCAAGTTTTAACAGGGCGCTGTCGCAACGGTTATGACGTATTCACAGCTTGTTAGTTATAATATCATTGGTTGTCGCCGCTTTTAAGTGTTTAATACTTAAATTTATAAATACTGGAGCTTGTAAACTTGACATAAGATATAATAAAAGCACATTAAAATGTTGTGATTGGCGCGTAAACATCAAAATATAAAAGTCTGCTGACAGTTCAGCGCTTCGTTTCATGTTTTTAAAAATTGTGCTAAAATGCGTACATATACTTTTCAGCATACTTATGTCAACCGTCAGCTAGCCTTTTCCCATATATACCAAATATTAAACTGTGCTAGAGTACTAAAATCATATAAAAATTATTTAAGCCAGTCGTTACATAAATGATATAAGATAAAATTCACCCTGCCCTAAGGTTGGCTGAAAAAAATCGTGCTAATAAAAAAAACCAAAAGGTATTATGATGGTATACAGTATATTGTATTCCATTTTTATAGCATACTTCTCCAAAGTATTTGATAATATCTGTGACTATCTAGTAATAACGTCCCGAATACGTCCATTTCTCTGAACCAAACACCATCATATACATAATGGTCCAACCTAATTTAAACACAGGTATTAAAGTGTGCAAATTCATTTTGATATTTGTTATTGTTCAACAAACTAATTCTGTTCTCATAGCAGAACCACATGCTCTTAGTTTTATAGTCGCAGATGTACGGTACCCTCCATCTTAGCACGAACTAAAAAGTGCATAATTTCTTTTCTTGGCCGTACCGTAAGCCTGTAGAACTGTCTCCTGACCAAGAAGTTCCCTCGTTTTACATCGGATTCTTTAAGCTTTACCTGAAGATACATTTAAACAGAACAGCATCACAGCGATGGACGGCACTGGATTTCTAATATCTCGATGGTCGCCGCTTTATTTAGATATATACTACTACTGCGTTTTTTAATATACTACTGTGTTTTTCATTAAGCATAGTGCCGTCTTTTAACTATGCTTCAATTAATAAAGTAAATTTTCAAAAAAAAGTATTAACCTACTTCAATATCAATCAAAAACCCATAAGGCACTAAAAAGCGGAAAATAAATAGTTTATCAAATTAACCAAATTAAATAAAACATATGAATACGTGTGCTACCTAGAGATGTATTGGAAGTCGGTGCCAACCGAAATTTCAAATTTGTTCCAGGTAGAAATGTATTACAGAGACGCGAGAGTGGACTTAAACTTTGTACCTATGATATGATTTTCGGTTCGCACCGACTTCCAATACATCTCTAGGTAACACACATATTCATACATATGTTTTATTTAATTTGGTTAATTTGATAAACTATTTATTTTCCGCTTTTTAATGCCTTATAGGTTTTTGATTGATATTGAAGTCGGTTAATACTTTTTTTTGAAAATTTACTTTATTTTTCCATTTTTAGTGTACATAAATATATTTTACTAGCAGTGCCCGCGAACTCCGTTCCGCCTTAAGTATATTAAAATATGTGCATTTTTGCGGTATGGTATCTATCGGTATGGTATGCGATATGGTTTAAATTGGTTGTACAATAAGTAACGTTTGGTACGAACGCAACATTATCAATAATCCGCGATAGTTTCTACCAGCAACTCGGCTACCATCGCTTCACACATAATACACCTTAAGTAATGTAATTACAATGCTTGCGTCATGTTGCAACACAGCAACGAACATAAGCACAATAGGCTCCTAAGAACTGAAGATTTTTTTTATAATATTGGTGGCAAACGAACATACGGGTCACCTGATGGTAAGTGATCACGGCCGCCCATGGACACCTGCGACACGAGAGGAAACACAGATGCGTTGCCGGCCCTTAAGAAAGGAGTAGGCTCGTTTCATGAAAGTTTTCTTACTTTGTCACGGATCCCATGATCAGAACCTAACCAAATTCTCATCAAACTACCCTTGAAGTACATCCTTTCCAATAAAAAATGAATCATCGAAATCGGTTAGCGTGATATTGAGTTATTCGTCTATTTGTCGTTTACATAATTAATGCAAATTTAAAACTTATACGGTTTTGCACTGGATGCCGTTGTCGGAACTGGACCAAATTAAAATGGGACCACACGGGAAGTACCAGCTTTCAAATAAAAAAAGAATAATCAAAATCGGTTCACCCAGTCCAAAGTTATGAGGTAACAAACATAAAAAAAAAAAAAATACAGTCGAATTGATAACCTCCTCCTTTTTTGAAGTCGGTTAAAAAAACTACAATAGTAGAATATAATTTATTACATTCATTATCTATATAGCGTAAGTATTCTAACCATTTATAAAGAAAACTACGCGTTTTTTTTAAATTTATAAACCAATATCCTGTACTTTATGTGGTTTTATGTAAAGCAAATTTCCTATCAATACTTAATGGTTATGAAGGCATTGTGCTGTCTAATCTGGGCAGGCATAGAGGAGACTACAAGGCGATTGGATTACGCCGACGGCGTATGGTCACAATTAATTTCGTTTGCCTCTTTGCCTATCCAGTCCCGAACGGCTCCGGGCGTCTCGGTGCCCTGTAGAAACTAAAGAGCGTCCGATAAACCATCTTCCGAACTCAATTATAGACGTCTATTTCCATGTTAAACTGATTGAAGCCAAGGTTTGAATGGAACTTCAATTATTTATTGAAGAAACTATACGAGTCCTAAATTAAATTTTCAGTCTTTATTGGTTGACATTTGCCAACATATTTTACGTTATTTTTCAAGATCTTCAAATTTTGTATTTGTAAAATATGAAGATCACAAAAAAAATTAAAAACTTAGGGACGGCAAAATTTGAACTTCGTTCTCGGTGTATAAAAACTGGATCTCTTAAAAAAACATGTTATATGAACGATTACAATTGGATTTATTCGCTCATGTTTAAATGTAACGACTCAAATAAAACCACTTTTGTAACAAATTTTGTTTTTTCTGGGGTAGAGGTACCCGATTAACCATCAGTTTTTGTATACCTGACAAAGTGTATGCAATTTTTTATAATGATCGGTTTAGGAATTAAGGCAGGAAAGCGTGGAAAAACAAACAGGTTATAGGTGGTAGAGCCACGCTGAAGCTATTACTGGTTTCAGCATGAATGGGTCGGCTCACCCGCGGTACTACCACCTGACCCACAGAAAACCGACGTGAAGTAACAGTGCTTACACTGTTGCGTTTCGTTCGGTCAGTGAGAGCGCCGGATACCCAACTCCCTTCCCCTCCCCACTTCTCCACTCCCCCTTCTCCCAGACACAGGCTGGCAACGCATTTGCGACTCCTCTGGTGTTGCAAGTGTCTATGGACGGTGGTGATCATTTAACATCAGGTGACCCACCAGTTCGATTGCCTCCTAGGATATAAAAAAAAACTCACATTTATAATATTAGTAATAGAACCATGGATCGTAAACATCCGATATTTATACATGCAGTAAAAAATTTGAATCATAAAAATCCTCTGATTAATTATCGAACGGATTCACTTTCTGATTTTAGACGTCCATATCAATGCAATCCATAGCAATGTATCTTCTGATATAAATATGCTAGTAAACCTAAATATACGTTCTAATAGTCGGTATTTATTTATAAAAAAAAAAAACAAAAAAAAACGAATTATCCTCATATTAAGTATTCAGTGATCATCGTTCGAATTTTCATCTGATCTATAGAACCTATAGAAATCACGCCATTACATAAGATTGCAATCAGAATAAACAGTTTAAAGTACATTACATCGTAAATTATTAAAACATACTTATGGTCTTTGAAATATCAAGTCAAAGCAAGATGGAATTTTTTTTAAACTTTCGTTCAATCTGTATCTAACGAATGTTTAACTAATACAACTCATTATTTTTTTATAATCCCAGTTTTTTTTTCGCAACAATCATAGAGACAAATAGATTTAATTAAGACCAACTTCCGCATCATAGAGTTTAGTCAATTAAAATAGTTTTTTCAACGAGTTAATCAATGATCTAAATATACCCAACGCAAGGACGCAACGTTGCGACCGGTCGCTTATTCAACAAGCTTCCTAGACGTATAAATTATTTATTATCACTTTAATTATATCTTTGTTTTGAGATGTTTGGAATGTTCTTATAACGTACTAGCTTCTGTCCGCGACTTCGTCCGCGGGGAATAGTTACTTTGGGCTAACATTCACACGCACTGGAAAAAAGAAAAAAATACCCGATTTTGAAACATTCTCCATTGGTGCTCCGCTCCGATTGCGTGATGATATATAGCCTATAGCCTTCCTTAATAAATGAGCTATCTACTAACACTGAAAGAATTTTTCTAATCGGACCAGTAGTTCCTGAAATTACCCCCTACAACCTCAGAAACTTTACCTCTTTATAATATTAGTATAGATTATTACGTAACAACGTATTTTATTCTTGTTGTCAAAATGCACTGATAGATGAAGCGTTTTTCACCTCAGGAATATAAGCAACGTATTATTGAAAAGTCTCAGAACTGCAACTCTTTTTGAATCGGTTATGAATTACTTAACATAATTGCAACAACTAATAGTGTAATTAATTATTTGTACGCAATACATAACAAATTAATGTACACCTGCTTTTATTTATCCGTTGCTCGTTATTATTATTGATGATAGCAATGGTGGTGTCACAACGTGCGAATAAGAAAGCATTATGCAATAACAGATACGCGTGAAAGCTGAAAGGTAAAACACCACTCCACAAGAAACAAAGATTATTCATTTAATTATGGGTCTGTGGCGTTTTTACAATTTCCAATACGATACAAAACAGCAAATTTACTAACAGCAGAATAATTGATAACAGTTTATAACATGAATTGTTAAATAACAAATAACGTATAGTCAAATATAGCCCTGATTACCTTTATATACTCGTACATATACTTCATATTAAAGTCTAAACTCTTCATAACGAATTTCAAGCGATCAAGAAATTTTTTTCGTTATACGGACGGAAGAGAACAAAGAAATGATATTGCGGTAAACCAACCAAATTGAACTAATTTCTACGTTATAGAAAGTTTTTATAAAGAGTTTACACAGTATTAAAAATTTGTTATATACTTACTTCGTCACTAATATTATAAATTCAAAAGTGAGTTTGTTTGTTATTCAATACATACATACAGCGCGACTGGGTAGTCGCCAGCAATATTTTTACAGGATAATCACTAGTCAATTCTCGTTCTAAATCAATGAAAAAAATAGGTGCTTAATATTTGACTTAATTATCTAGAGAAAAACAAAACTGTTATACAGTCAACATCAGGTGATTTACGCAAAATCGCACTGATGTAATAATAAGGAAAGCAATTAATTACACCGTGACGCGCAATCCCGCCCGCGTCCTCACCTCGATCCGCGCCCCGCTTCCCTTTTTTTCGACCGTGTGACATTCCGACGATATGCAGTTACGTAATGATTAACCTTGAAAAGCGCCTCTTTAATGTTGTTCATTGAACCTAGATGTGATTTTTTTCCGTTTAAAAGTATCGTTCCCATACTTTCAAAAGTTTCAGAACAAACTTTAACTAAAGCTCTCTTTTTGTTTATTAGTATTTGTTTTGATATTATTTTTTTATATGTTAAATGTGAACATGAACTACCAAAGGATTGAAGGGTGTTAAACTTTAAGTAATCACCTAGTATACAGGAAAGGAAATGGAGTAGATACCTTTTAACCAGAATTTACTGTACCCGAGTGATACCTCCAATCTATATTAACGCGAGTGAAGCCGTGTGGAGAAACTAGTAGTATAAAATAAATTGTAGTTATGAATTTCTAACTAAACCCAATTTCAATTTAGTTTAGTAACGTAGTGTAAATGAACTCTAATGTAATCAGTTTTTCTGTTTACTACTCAGTAATTGAATTTTCAAGTACTGGAATTTTCCAGAATTTTTTGTAAACGAAATGTATACATTTTCAGTAGCAATTAATATTGCTTATTATTATTCTAATTAAAACTTTGGTCTATGGTTACTTCAATATTCTCGCCAGCCATGTTATTTTTCGTTTTTGTTGGAACAAAGCATACAAGAAGTTCTTATAATAACATTAATATTTATTTATTTTCTTTATTTTTATTGAGGGTTTGGTCAAAGAGGACACGCCACCCTCATCCATACTACAAACAATCACAACATACAAATGTAATAATATCTTATAAAACACTAACAAAAAACAGAATATTACAATCACTTTCTTGCCTTAATACCGACGTCCAGCGCATCTTAAAATCCTTACTATTATTACAAATTACTAATATTACTAATTACTTTACTAAATTACTAAAATTACTAATATTACTAATATTAAAATAAGTTTGTTTGTTACGCTTTCATGCCATTACTATTGGACCGATCATTATGAAATTTGGTATACACGTTGTCTGAAGTAGAGAAATAGGCATAGGGATCATTCATCCGTTCGTAAGGGATAGGTCTTGCCCCAATTTAATATATTCTTAGTATGATATTTTATCTAACAATATACCCCGTCCATCTCATGTTAGGCCTTTGCTCTTGTATGTACTTTCTACTTTTGTCAGTACTCTGACTAATTTATACAAACAGTAACCATAATATGAATATATATTTAGCTAAGCCATGATGCATGTAATTGGTGTGTTTGTCTTTATGTGTTTCAATGGTGTAATGTGCTAGAACTAAATTATATAAAAAAAATGTAATGCTACCTATAAAGTTACTCTCTCATGACAGACTTGACACTGGCAGAATTAGTATTTACGAGATACTATTATTAAAAAGTTTAAGATTTTATTTATTTTATTTTTAGCAACCAATCGTCTAGTAGATTATTACTACCATTGTCGAGGTGGTAATGATATTATAATATGCTTGTGATTATTTCAATGAACTAAAGGGATAGTGGCCGTCTTGTTAGAACTTTCCAGAGAGTTGTGGCTAGTCAGATTACATATTCCGTGATATTATTTCCCATCCACGTCACTTGTACACAATAACCAAACTATATTAAAACATCACCAATATAACAAAATATAGAGCCAAATAACACAAGATTATGAATTATTACAAATTATAAAACAAAGTCCTCTGCCACGTCTATCTGTCTGTTCGCGATAAAATCAAAAACTACTGAACGGATTTTCATGCGGTTTGTATTAGTAGGGTGGTTTAGGTATATAATCTGTCAAGGTTTTTTTAATTTCAAGGGGGTGAACGACCCCCGGGCCCGCTAGTAAAATGTAAAATCCACTACAAGACATTCCAAGATCCCGCCAAAACTACCCAAAAGTTGAAGTTAGGTAGGTTATAGGTCAAATCTACATTAACGTGAGCGAGGCCGAGAGCAAAATTTAGTATATAATAAACTTGCAGTTTATTATTAGTAAAATAACGAATAAAGTAAATCTCCTACTAAGAAACGTGACACATAATCTCAGTTTGAAACCGATGTATTCAGCTTCGGGCCAATATTGTTACGATATTTGTCGTCATCAATTTAGTGTCGTCGGCGAGTGTCGGCAGACATGTTTGCCGAGCGACGTCGTGCGAGTACCGACATCAAGTCTTGTCCCACAGAAAGCTACGAGAAATAGACGAGATGAATCTATCTTGTACACGCAGGGCGTCGGCCACCTATGTTATATTCAATCGGGACTATGTTTGGCTTCTTAATTGGACGGCTGCGGGTTACAGAACGCCGCCGAGCCGCACCGAACGGCTATTCGAGTTAAAGCTTGTTATATTATGTCCTATAATTAAATAAAAATAAATATAATTACATATGGATTATGATTTTACATTTGGGTGCACCAGTTAATTAAATACTAAACCTAATTATAAAATTAAAGAATTTTATTATGCGACTAATTAATTAATTTGTTATAATAATTATGTTGAGGATTTGTTATACTATATCAAGGTTATTTTAGCTTGGAATGTCGTAATTTAATTAATTGTTGCTTAAATTCATAATACACAATGATGCTTCATCTTCGAGGGGATTATAGATATATGAGGGTCAAGTAATTGCCATCATCTTGCTGCAACTACCACGAGATAAGTCATTACATTGGGTATAAAGAGGGTACTGTCGAATCAGATCACTGTAACGAGTTATATCGTGTAGGATTTAAAGGGATGGGTTTAAGATTTTTTCCATTCCTTCGTTCTACTAATTATGTTAATACTTGTTTAAAATTATTAATTACGTAATATTTTTAAGTCCCATTTTCCAGTCGGGAAACTTTTGTTTGAAAGTGTGTAAAACTTTATTCAATTAACCAACTCCTTCGCTATACAGTCGAAGTTAGGGCCCGCGTATCTGCTATAAACTCATACGAGTCCCTATTATATGGTTTGAAGGGTAACGTGGACGCGTATTTGTAACATACGGTCACTGAATTTAAATTTTGGTTTCATAAAAGTTTATTTCAGGTTAATATAAAACAAGCAATAATATAACAACTGTATTGTACAATTTGTAAGTAGTTTTTAGTAATAAATCAAATATATGATGAATGGAATAAAACTTATCATTTTTTTAAAACTAATGTAACAATAACGGATGCTACGAATATCTATATATATTATAAAGTCTCCTTTCGTATATAACGATATATTTCCTAATTTCTTCTAAAGTACGCAATGGGTTTTGATATGATAGTCTCTATCGTTTAGAGAATTTCTTCTAGAAGATTTATGTGCTTAATACAATAAGAAGTTCCTATATTTCTTAATTATATTTTATTTTTGCCTATAGCACTCTTTAAAGTCATAATATGACGAGTTAAATCCGTTGTACACATATTAATTTTTAATTTAACATAATTACGTAGAAAATTAATTATTAATAACATTATCTGCCCAAAAAACTTAGAAAAACACTTAATGCTTATTTTATACTTACATGTACCATATAAAAAATTAACAAAAATGTTCACAGAAAAGAAAAATCATTATGAAGTATTTTGAAAAACCACTGTTTTAATTTAAAACTCATTGTTAACTGGATTTATAATTAACAGTATAATGTTGCAGAAGGATCTTGTAACATTATCTGTGTAAACAATCGCATCGTCTTAATTGGATAAAAATTAAAAATATAACTAGGTATTTTCATAAATATTTACCACATTTGGTCTTTTCTTAATGGGATATTAGGATTTATCATATATTATGCCCGCTTAATTATTATTTGCAACGAACTGTTTCCTGGAACTTCGCCCTCGTGAAAATAATATTTTATCGTGATTAATCGAGACATTACCATCGCTCGCTCACATATTGATCCATTTGGCAAGAAAACCTGTTCGATATGTTGCTTGAACCTACTATCCGGCAAAGCGATGTGCTTTGGAAATTTGTTGTAAAACCTAACATTATTGCTTAAAAAACTGTCTCGTCTTACTGAGGCTGAAACGTGGTATGACCGATTAGCTTAGAGTTTATAAAAAAGCCTAATGATTTATAGCGTAGATGATACTATGAAAAGTCCTTTATCTGTCATTAAATGTGTTATCAAAATTCACGGGGCAAATAATGCTATTGCAGTAAAGCTGATATTACCACACCGCTGCCGGGCGTTACGGACCGGTCCGGGGTGCGGTTGAGGGGTTGGGTGTCGGGGGTCGGCCGATGTGATGTTAATTAATAACGTCTGTCTCACAAGCGGCGACGACGTCACCTATACATTATTTAGCCACCTGATTAGTTCGTAGGGGCACACACCGCCCGCAGCTCTAATTAGCGAACCATTCAGTTACCAGCGCGGTTTGATCTGTAATATCACTAATTGGAAGTACCGGGTAATTGATCATTATCGATACAAAAGTTATCGTGTGTGTGTGCGCGTCTATCATATTTGAGCAAGATCACGTCAAGTGGACCCCCCATTTACCACTTGATCATAAAAATTTAATCTATATATATTTTTCATAAGTACTTATGATGGAAAAATGATCCCCCAAACGATTTTTGAAAATTTTGATTTTAACAACATTTTTTTTACAATGAAAATTTTAAGCACTTTTAATTAAAAAATGGATTAAAAATCAACCGTAAGAGATAAATTCATGAAATTTTCAGCGTCTATGGTCAAATGTCTATACTTTAAGAATATATTAACGACTTAAGATTATTTGTTTATTTTCGTATTGTTAACTAACTTTTAAGTTAACAAATGAAAATTTAACTCATTTCTTGGTAAAAAAATGCATTTTTTTTTCATCGGTCACATGCTTTATTCATTTAAGTTTAAGATTCCGGAAGAAAATTTCACTGCTCGCCATTAGTTTAAACAAAATGAATTTATTTATGACAGCGCGCCAGCCGCCGAGCGATGTGGAAGCGCCGCGCTACCGAGCGTCTCGTACTGCATTGAAGCTTTTATCAGTGATAATTTAAAATAATAATACAAAATATTATTATAAAACAAATTTTATTATTATTTACGTTATATTATTATAATTATTATCAATAAAATTTTATTTTTTGTTAACAATATCATAAAGAATATAATCATAACATACTGAATAGAACAAACAAAAGCTTAATTTAAATAATTAAATGGTAAATTTGTCGTCAGATACTTTCACTTTTTTTTAAAAACTTTGTTAATAAATACTTTTTCATCTTCTGAAACGAGCCTGCATTCTAGTGAAAAATTTTCCAATGGTTTGTAGTAATGAAATTGGCGAGTATTTTTTATTGTAGTTAAGCGTTCGAATCGTGGTTGGTATTTTTTTTCATGTACCTCATGATCTTTAATCGTACAGAAAGCAAAATTAATTTTTTTAAAAGAACTTTGGGCCCACTGAAAAAAGGAAAGTGGGGTTGTTATGTGGTTGTTTTTATCACGTTGGAGACTAGCACGATAAGCTTGTCTTTTTACACTCCCTGCCAAGCCATCACACGCTCCTTTGCCATGAGATGTAGCGAAAAAAGTCCAATCAGCATCAACACCAAAATCATTTTTATGATTAACTAAATTGGCAAAATTATATTTATTTTTATATTGTGAAGCGGCTCCATCAGAAAAATACTTGATTTTTTTAATTTTATCGGCACCAAATTTAGTTTTTAAAAATTCTATCAATTTAGTATTAAATAAATGTACCGAACTCGCATCGTGATTAACTTTTTCTGATATGACAACAAAATTCTCATACTTCATTTCTCCATTTACTTTATAATAAATTACATAAGGGTGAAGTGTAGCCTGATCATTGGACCAATGGTGTGATTGAATAGCATCTTGAACAAAAAACGAATAATTTTCGGAAAAATCGAGACATACTACAAACTCTCCATCATCAACAGATTCTTTTTGTTTGGAGAAATAAAACGCTTGAGACTTAGCCACAAAATCATGCTTTAACAGCTCGGACCATTTATTTCTCAACTCAGCCAAAAAATCATCCTTTGAATACGTAGCTTCAACAATTTCAGTCCTGCAAAATTTTAAAAGAATGTATTAGATAATAAGCTGTGTATACAAATCAATCATTAGACAAATTGATAAAATTAAATTATTAAATTTATATTGAACCCTTTTCGTTACCTGTCGGTACTTTTCCATTGACTGAACGATATGTCTTTTATCTCGTGGCTTTCAATTAATAATTTTAACTTATCAATAACAGCATTAACTTCTGGACACTTTTTACAGGTTGAAAAAAAACATGATGATGTAGGTTGCGCGCAAACAGAGCTTTGAATCAAGTCATTAGAACTTTCAGTAAAATCAACACCTTTTTTTTTCAGTTCATTTTTTAATCCATGTAATTGTAATTTTACATTTTGGTGGATTTTGCATACACATACATTATGTGTTCCACTTTTTCCAGCAGAAATACATTGCCTCGGTCTTAAAGTTTGTAATTTAGTCTGCCCAATTTTTCCATCAGGAAATTTTTCTTTAAATTTTTTATATAAATCATGTATGTTAAATAGTAAGAGTCTCTTTTGTTTCTGTGTTTTTTTACCATTTTCCATAACCGTAACATAATCTTTCATTCCGGGCATCACACGGCTAGCATCATCTGATAAATAAAAATTTTTCACGCGATCAAGTGTTGAATTGTCCAGACCTTTACCTTTTTTAGAGTCAGGCTGTGACGCAAATCCTGAATTTTTTCTAATATTTTTAGCAGCTTGTACCATTCTCTTTGACACTTTGAACTCACGTCGTATCATTTTGATAGACCAATCCAGCGGAAGAGTAGTCAAAACTTGGATTTTCTCGGATCTACTAGTTTTTTGATCAAAAGCAGACTTGAAATTATTTAAAAGAACGTCCCTAGAGTTATTACCATTAATATCATTACCAGTTAATTTTTTCACAGAAGTTAAAATAGCTTTCTGACACTCAGCAACACTTGACACTCGTCTTAATTTTATCGGTGGTTCACCAACTTCCGACAGCAATTTATTAACATTTTCAATTTTCAATTGATTGCCAATAGCATCACACTCAAAAGTCGGATCTTTCTTATCATCATCTGTAATGTCATCTACTTCTAGCTCAGTCATATCAACAATAGAATCATTATTTACAGGTTTATTGCATGTATTCTTCCGTATCGCAGGTTCGCGTCCCAGATAAATTGCCCTCTCACAAGAATTGCACATATAATTTCCTATAAAGGCTTTGAATTGGCAAGCACGATTAGCTGTAATTAAAACTAATTTTTTAATCACATAATTGTGATTTTTTTTATTTAACGGATTGCAACACTTATTCACTCGGCCCATTTTAAATCACAGAAAATATTATTATTACAATTAAAAACTATAATACTAAAATATTAACTGAAAAAACACAACTTAACAACACTTCAGCTTTTATTTTTAATAATTATTTCATGCTTTGCGTATAAACTTATGTCACGAATAGACAGGAATGACTTCTAAAATGATTTTGTTATTTACTCGGATACGCGAAAAACAAATGAAAATCGTAACGGAGCGGTTTTTCTTTTGTTAACCAAAGATGGAGTGTTGACTAGAAAATTCAAAAATAATAATTTACTGAATGACCTAAAAAAGTGAATACAGACCATAACAGTTGTAAGAATTTTTAATTGATTATTTATTTTTAAATTTACGCTGTTTGGTAAAAATAATAAAAAAAATTGATTATATTCTTTATGATAATGTTAACAAAAAATAAAATTATATAATATAACGTAAATAATAATAAAATTTGTTTTATAATAATATTTTGTATTATTATTTTAAATTATCACTGATAAAAGCTTCAATGCAGTACGAGACGCTCGGTAGCGCGGCGCTTCCACAGCGCTCGGCGGCTGGCGCGCTGTCATAAATAAATTCATTTTGTTTAAACTAATGGCGAGCAGTGAAATTTTCTTCCGGAATCTTAAACTTAAATGAATAAAGCATGTGACCGATGAAAAAAAAATGCATTTTTTTACCAAGAAATGAGTTAAATTTTCATTTGTTAACTTAAAAGTTAGTTAACAATACGAAAATAAACAAATAATCTTAAGTCGTTAATATATTCTTAAAGTATAGACATTTGACCATAGACGCTGAAAATTTCATGAATTTATCTCTTACGGTTGATTTTTAATCCATTTTTTAATTAAAAGTGCTTCAAATTTTCATTGTAAAAAAAAATGTTGTTAAAATCAAAATTTTCAAAAATCGTTTGGGGTATAATTTTTCCATCATAAGTACTTATGAAAAATATATATAGATTAAATTTTTATGATCAAGTGGTAAATGGGGGGTCCCCTTGACGTGATCTTGCTCATTTAGAGGTTGACTGGTATAACTGAATTATATTTATATTATAAAGACCAAGCGAATCAAATTTTTAAATATTTTTGGAGTTCATGTAATGAAAAACCAATTTTTTACGGCTTGAGGTATAAATTTGTTAATATTATGTTTGTTTGTTAATAGAAGAAAACGATGTATCGTACATTTATCACTTAATACTTAACCATAAATCGGAATAATTAGTAATTTAAAAAAAAATATCTGAATTCGTTCCACCGTTTCTAAGATTTATTCACTGTTGTATATTGCCGCGCATAGTGGCTCAACAGATTTAACCAACTTTAGAAAAGGAGGTTCTATTTTTGTTTATAACGATATATTCACTAAAATGCCATATTCACCCATGAGATCGTCTGCGGATACTTAAGTCATACTCCTATACTGAAGGTTGAAGTGGCAAATCAAGGATGGACATCTCAAAGCAATAGTCAAACGTAAATCCGAACTACATCAGAAACGAACGTTTCAGAACGAAACTATTTACATATAAATGAAATATTAAAACGTTACACTCAATTTAGCGCGTCAACAGAGACCGTACATGTTTCACATCTATTTTATTATTAAAACGTTTAATTTAGGGCAACAGTTTTACGTACAAAACGATCAAAATGCAATCTCTCCATCCGAATAGGAAACCTATTCGAAATTGATATGGGGTGGAGCGCTGTACCGCGCTGCATACTACCTATACTGGCTCGTAAACGATACGAGCGCGGGGCAAAAGGAGCCAACTCTCCTCTACAAGTACAGTCGAATTTCAACTTTATAGTCATCAGGTACATATGATAACCGAATGGTGTCGCTCTGATGGTCGCGAAGCGTTGCATAGGTGGACGAATTTCGTTAATAAATAAAAGCGAGGACCGTGGTCCGGCTCGTCGGTAGGGAAATAGAGAAAAAAGCTCGGTGAAAATTTGGCGCAAGTATGACAACAGAAGCCTGTAACCGTCACACACGAATCATTATTCCATGGGCTCAACAACTAACAATGGAATTTTTAATAATGCTGTCCTTTACTATTAGGCTTCATATTCAATAATAACGTTACGTTCGAATCAAATCAAATAAAAAATACGCTTGACATGGCGCTTAAACTTACAGTCCGGTAAATCGATAATATGCTTTGAGACTTCGTTGTAAAACCTAACACTATTACCCAAAAACTATTACTGGTTTTACCGAGTCTGAAAGATGGGACGACTAGTTTGTCACAGTTTCTAGTATTTAGCTCATGCCGGTCTTTTACAAAATTCAGTTTTTCAAGATTTATCTGGACATACATGAAATTATAGGGAGTGTACAGTTAAGATACCGAATTCCTGAAACTTAGTTTTTAATAATTCGCGAGGTTCCATATTATATATTGCTCGAACTTTAATTAATGAATTTATATGGGATAGTTATAGAACGTCTACTTATTTTTATTAGGTACTAGCTGATATTCGCGACTTCGTCTGCGTTTCTTATTATCCTAACAATATATCTTATGTACTAAAGAAAAACATAAAAAAATGGAAAGCAAAAATATAATTTGCTTACAAAATTACTTTGTAGACAATGTTATTTATTTACTTCATCTCTCCTGCTCATGCGCAACAAATCGCGTGCTCCAGTTCACACGTTGCTTATAATATTTCCAATTTCTTAAAACCTAAATAAATCTATAGTCATTTTTTTAGATAAGAACCACCTGCTTAAATATAAAACTAAAAATTTGATCTACATATATCCAGTAGTTTTTGAGCGATACGCGCACCACATCAAACCTTTAGAATTAGATATCCTATAAATACCCCCAGGTGTTTGGATGAGACAGATATGCATTTGCTTACCTCATTTTCTCACGTACTGAATAATTCGTGCCGTCATTCAAATTACAATAACTTTTAATAGAGATTTTAGATAACCGATTTTAATGAATCAAAGACTAAATGTTACTCTGATATGCTTTATGATTTTCTTGAGGTTATATCTACTACTAATATTATAAAGAGTTAAAGTTTGTGAAGTTGTAGGGGGTAATCTCAGGAACTACTGGTCCGATTTGAAAAATTCTTTCAGTGTTATATAGCTCATTTATCGAGGAAAATTATAGGCTATATCATCACGCTAAAACCAATAGGAACGGAGCATTAATGAACAATGTTTCAAAATCGTCGTATGTTTTCCTCCTGACAACTTCCGCTGCGTGTCAGCGTTAGCTCAAAGTAACTATTCCACGCGGACGAAGTCGCGGGCAAAGGCTAGTCATAAATATAGTAACTTAGCAGTGGTCGGTGCACAAACAAATATACATACAGACATGTCTAAAATGGTTGATATGTATGTAATTACTTATTCCTAACCACTTGCAATTATTTTTTTCACTAAATCTGAATACTACAGACACGTGAAATTTATATTATTATTATATGTATGTTTGTAGTTTTACTAATTTTTATTTGAGTTTTGTCAGTCACGTTATCATTATATATTTGTAATGACATTAAACCCGTTGAATGTAGTTTCCTTATTTTAAAGTGCATGGATTAGATATATCTATGCGAAACTGACACTGTATGCGTTTCATGTCACATGAATTGTAGTTCTGATTGACACTTTGTAGGTTTTGCAAATATTCTTTTTATACTAGATCATCAGTCGAAACTGACTTAAGTATTGATGACTGAGTGAGTATGCTGTGGAAAGAAAGGGATTTGAAAAATAATAGAACGAAGCCTGCGATGTAATAAGAAAATATTGTAAAGAGACTATACTATATTTTATACATGTATCTGTTTATTTCTATCTATGATTTCGATTTATAAGAGTTCCTCTAGCCAGCCCAACTTTCTATTTGAAAGAAAGTCTTTTTCTGAATCCTTATCGGTGCGTGTCTTAAGAACCTTCCTTTGTTGCCTTAATCTGCTACTCTCATTGACTGCATCACCAATTATTGTTACATAATATTACAAAAATACTTTAATAACTTCAACATCTTTCATTCGTTTACTCGTTCAAACATTTAATGACCGTACAGCATATTTACAGAAATAAATTATTATTGTGGAACAAAAATTCTGGAAAAATGCCTCTCTGGATACGTAATATCGCATGCATAACAAAAAAAGTGCACTTTTTATACTTTACGGAACAAAGATAAGAAACACATCAGTTACATCTTCGTAATTCAAAAGAGTATTGTAACTCATTTCGTTTTTAAACTGAAACTTCTTATGGCATGTACGCGTACGCGGTACGCGTAAAACGTAAAGATGTATTTGTGTTTATGTGTAAGTATGTATAAGTGTTTGTCTAGTGGGTCTAATAGTATACCAAAATGAGTAAATGTATAATTAGCTATTTATACTACGGGACTTCGTAAAGTACGTAATATTTATGAGCAGTCGCACGTGTAATTTAATACCTATAAACCAAAGAAGTTCTACTTCTTCCGCGTGTACACAATGATACAAACAATGTTTTTTTATACCAGTTTTAATTCAGACCGTTTTGAGTACCAACTAACGTTCACGTATATTCACGGAACACAGACATAAAATACGTTCTACCAAACAACCTCATATAACTATCAATTCCTAGTGAGCACATAATTACATAATATTTAGTAAACGTGCACTTACGTTGATTAAATAAAGCCAATTAAGTTAAAGCAGCAAGCACTCGGTAACCTCTCTCGAGCGTCGACAGCGACGTTACCTAGTTATAGGTCCCGCTCGTGATCTTAATTAACCTCATGTGTTAACCTCGCAATAACTGCGACTAGACGAGGTCTCCGGTCTCCGGTTACTCCCGACTAACATTCACCTACCATTAATAATGCACGTATGACGCCACCGATATGCTAATTTATACGAATACTAGATGTGCCCGCGACTCCGGCCACATGGAACCTGATGTACAAAACAGTAACTAATAAGGTCATCTAAATTTATTAAAATCATTTACTTGTCTACTTTTCTCTAGTACTTAAGTCGCGTCGTCATTAAAATTACAATAATTTTAGATAGAGTAAACCGATTTTAATGAAACAAAGGCTAAATGTTACTTAGTGCTATGCGTTTACGATTTTCTTGAAAAGATTTTATCATGAACGGAGTACTTTAGCAGTGATGCGTGTTCAAACAAACAGACAGACAAATATACATTTCTAAAAATGATTGAAATGTATTTTATTACTTATTTCTAGACAACATTTTTTTTTACAAAAATCTAAAAGTACACAAACTTTACATTTACATTCTTATTATATGTATATAAAAGAAATTGTAATTACTGTAGGGGTAATTAAAAAGGTAGGGGTAAAAATATTACGTAAGCAATGATGGGGGGTGAGGGTCTGGATCGTGATTACGTCAGCAATATTTATTTATGTAACCAGAACAGATTTTAAAATCTTTATATATAAATTTCTATTGTGCGTGTGTATGTATGTCACTGAACTCCTAAACGACTGGATTTTAATGAAATTTTGTGTGCGTGTTCCAGTGGATCGGAGAATGGTTTAGATTCACAATTGGACCCAATAGGTGGCGCTGCGGTTGGCTTTTAGGATTTTTTTAAATTATCAAAGCAGGACAACGTCCGCAGGGACCGCTAGTACTTATATAAATGTTTACGTAAGCATGGGCGGGAGGGTAAGGGCATTGCTTATTTTGCTGACAAGGGGGGGGGGGGGTAAAAAAATCTGCTTACGTAAGACTTGAACGGTATCATACTGGATGATACGCTACTCATATGTTCACTTCTTTCTTAGACTAATTGTATATTTTTATACATTTTAAACTTTATACAGGGTTTTCTCTGTTAGTAATTTTATGCCTACAAGACTTGGACGAAAAAGTGACATGTTTGGTTAAAATATCTCCATATAAAAAGTCAGTGAGACAGAAGAGTTCTTCAAAAATATTGTCAGAATTGGCAGATTGGCAGTGATTGGTTCAGTTTACATGTTATTTTATGGCATAGTCGTACTATAAAGGGAAAAAGTTGTCTCAATTTTGTTGTTGGTACACCGTTGCAAAGCCGTGGTGGGCAGCTAGTAATAAATAAAGAGCTATTTTAATGGTAAAAGTACGGACTTTAAATCCTCACTTCCTGATATTTCATAATATATCTATACGAAATAAGAGAAATTTTTAACTAATAAACCCGAGATTACGACCGATAAGAACAGAAGTTATAAATTCACAAGGAATCCAGCTAAAACAACGTTACAACAAGATAATAGTTCATAAAAGCAGACCACAATGATGCCAGCAGCCGCAACGCACCGCAACCGATACGGCGGTCACTCCTCTAGTCTATTTCGAAACTTTCTAATACCTAGTTCATCAACAAATTCATTATGTCGTAAAGCGGCGCGCGCGAGACCGAAATATCGCCGGGAATCGTAAAACCGATCGTAAAGCCGTTTGTTTACTAATTCGAGTGGGGCAGGTGGGGAAAGACCGCACCACGTCACGGATCCTGCTGATAATAATACACTAGTTTAACGTAAATACCATTTTAAGGGATACAACTTGGTTATTTAGACAATGAATACTTGGTACTATAACATATTATCTCTATTCTCTTTTCAATTTTGTTGTTTTCGGACAAGAATATTCGGAATTAACAATATACGTGGAGAGAGAGGTGACCACAATTTGATACGAGTCACCTCTCTTTCCTTCGACGCGTTGCATGAGCATTATGTAATAAAGTCACAAATATTTGTCACTCATGATTTATGTGTAGGTCAGAGAGTCGGGACAATTTCAAAGTCTGGTAAGTGTTTTGAGATTAATGATCACATGCTTTACAAAATTATCAAGGGATTTGATAGCAGACTCTTTATATCTTATATTATCTATAATACTAAATAAGCTGTAAATCGCAGAGCTGCTTGACATTGCACGCGAAACATTACACTTCTCTAAACATCGCTTTAATGAGTAAGGACAGGATGTATACTTTTCCTTAAAGAAAACTACGTTTCGAAGGGTTATTTGGCCCGTACACTGATATGTGTTTAGTAACTCTAATATTTACGCTATTAGTGAAAATAGGTTAGAACTAAAATTGACAGGACACACAGAATTAAAACAAGTAACATAATGAAACATGTTTAATTTTGTAATTAGATATTACTCAATTATAAATCCATTTTAAGTTCGCTTTTCAATACATATGCAATCCAATTTTTTTTTTTTTTTTTTTTTTATATTGTAGCTCGGCAAAGTGACTGTACTGTGCCTGATGGTAAGCACAGTACAATCCAAAAACAATGGCGACCACCGAAAGACATACTATCTATCGCCGGTCGCCGTTGTCATGCCGGCCTGAAAGCAACCCAGTCAGGGACAGCCCCCCCCCCCGGTTGCTGGATATACACCGGCTGATCCCGGAACGCGACACGCCCAAACGTGTCACTATGGCGGGTGTTACACCTGGTGTACGGTGGTCGCGATCCAGTCGGGTACAGACACCCTACCACCCCGCTAATTTTGTATTACGGTAGTTTATTGCTTACTGGCAAGTTACCACCCTTTATAAGGCTGTTATAGGGTGGATCAATAAACCAGATCGAGATCCTTGCCGATTCTTCTTGATGACTGGGTTGTTCTTCCAAAGCTGTGGTAGCTTTGACGTTCATAAGCGTCTTCTCAAGACCTAACTTGCAAAAAGTATTTTTGACTTCCTTTAACTGAAAATATACATTTGTTCGTTTGCTTCCTTTTGACATAAAAAAAAAAACAATCAGGCACCTATAGGTGTGTTCTGGCAGCTACACCTGATAGTCGGTTTTCCTTGCTCTAAGATTAACGTATTTCCATCTTCTATAATCTGGTTAAAAGGTGTAGTCCAGTGAAGTTGTAAAGCCCCAGAAAGCCAATAGCGTAGTTAATTCGAAAAAAAAAAATAATTGAATAAACATAATAACACTAATCATAATTGAATATATCCTGTTATTTTACTTGGTAACAGACATTCGTGTACATATGGTGACAAAAAAGTCGGAATAGTGTAAAGTCAGATCGTTAATAAATAGCGAAGATGTCGCGGACCTCCAAATTGCCTCCTCTGCAGGTCGCGCAACTTTTAATGAGGCGAAATTCTCCGTCGATTCACCCGTAGACGTCGCCTCAACGCAACCTGTTCGTTAGCACAAAAACGAGCCACGCTAACACGCGATTAGAATACACCCCCCGACGTCAGTGGCACACCGGTCGCGATTAAACACCATCACTGAACTTCCTGATATAGCATACTACATTTGTCGGCATACTCGTCATCTAAAAGAGCAATAAACAATACAAACCAAAATTTATTCAAAGAGCTTTTTTTAACTTAAGCGTTACTGTAGTAGATATATTTTATTGAAATAATTAGGATTGAAAGTACAGAATCGAGCTTGTCTTAACTTAATTTTTGTTAGCGACTAGCCGTGCTATTGTTGCTTTCTAGAAATGTGAATTGAAAAATTGAAAGATTACATGTCAAAAATGTTTACTCGTCTCTTCCAAGGCAAGTTAATAGATAATATTCCGTGTCTGCATTAACCACTTTATGGATGAGCCGTAACTAAGTAGTGAATGAGCCGCATGCGGCCCGCGAATCGGGGTTTGCTGACCGCTGTCATACTGTATTGATATATGTATTCATAATTATATTTGGAAAAAGAGATGTTCAAATACAAATGACCTGAAGAGCTTAGAATAGAGAACAAAATGTATTTAATGTAAACAGCAACGGCAAGATCGGTTTTAGTTCGCACCAATATTGGTGCCTAAATGCTGCGTAAAGTTTGAATATTTTTCTAATTATATCACACATTCGGCCGTTAAGATCCTTGTTTAACCTCCTAAAAATAATAATGATAATATCATTTATTTCAGACTCATCCTAGCATTACATCCATATTTGTTCCTAAATTTTAATTAAAAAACATTTAATTCATAAATGTATTGTTATGTTATGCAAGTTATGTTTAAACATACGTTTTATCACATAAAGTTAATTGTTTTTCATTACATTCTACTCCTATATTTTACCTTAATTATTACACAATAAGAAATATAGTAGTAGACCATTTTTTTAAATTACTAGAAAATTACTTTACTTTTAAATTACTTAAAAATTACTAGAAAAGTCGACAGTATTAGAAATTTTACTTTTACATTTAAATCACCTAACAAAGCTAAATTTACGCAATTTACGCGAGTTTTAAGATAATCCAACCAGGTCTCTAACCTATTGAAATATGTTCTTATATGTTATACACTAGTCGAGCGTACGCTTTGTGTCCCCAAGGCCTAACCCAAAAAGATGGTCTCTCATTTGTGGCGGGTTCCCTCTGTGTCGTTGTCACATTAGCGAATAACTGCGCGACCGACTTCGTCGATACGTTAATGACGTCGCGTCGTCACGTCGGTCGAATCATTGAGACAAAAACTTGCCCGAACGACCAGTTAGAGGTCGCCGCAGATACACTTCTCACATACTTTACGATTAAAATATTCATTATTTAATTCATTTGAAAGACTCATCTTGAGTTTGGTGCCGCCTCATTGGTTATATTCTTCAGAGGTTTGTTAACAAGTTATGGTCAACATTTGACCACAATTTCAATAGTCGTATGAGAGGAGCAGTGGCAATGTGCTGCAAGAAGATATAACGTTAAATCTGAAAATAGCATTGATTCATTACATAAGAACGCTTGGAGTAGAGATATGCGATGTATATTTTGTAAAGCAAACGAGATAATTAATTTATATAATGAAGCAATAGAAAAAGAAAGAAAAAGTTTTTATGTTGGAACACATCACAGTATAATATAAAACAATAATAATAAAAACATCTAGAGTTTTTGGCGGAATCTTGGTCTGTCATGTAGTGGATTTTATTTTTTATTCATAATCTTGTGTTACTTGACTCTATATTGTGTAAAATTGGTGGTGTTTTATGTGATATATGTAGTTTGTTTATGCATAAGTGAAGTGAATGGAAAATAATGCCACGGACCATGAATTCTGAGATGCCACAAAAATTCCATGGAAGGTTCTAACAAGATGGCCACCATCTTGTTAGTTCATTGAAATTATATCAAGAAACTTGTAATATTGATACTCACTTGACAATGGCAGTAATAGTCTACTAGAAGACTGGTTGCCAAAATGGAATAGAAGAAGAACTTGAAATACTATTAACTACTCGACAATGGCATTCATTGAAATTATATCAAGAAACTTGTAATATCGATACTCACTTGACAATGGTGGTAATGGCCTACTAGAAGACTGGTTGCCGAAAATGGAATAGAAGAAGAACTTGTAATACTATTAACTACTCGACAATGGCAGTAATAATCTAAAAGATTGGTTGCCAAAAATAAAGTTAAAAAAAAAATCTAATTAAATATACATTAACACACAGTACATAAGTAACAACAATGCAGTAATTTTATACAGTTGAGCACCAAATGAAACGAAACATACTAAAGTGACAGGTGATGTTAAAATTGAAAAATTGAGTTGAATCTGTTCACATCTCATCACAGCTGTTATCAATATTTTAAGGTCACTCTATTTGAGCTGCACCAACTTTTGCGTATTTGTTCCTATCTTAATTATGTTCATTTTACATTTTTGGTAATACTCCTTTGTAACTATGAACGTCATCTTTTTTCTACCATTTTTTTTTTCGAACTGACTACGCTATTGAACTAGTAAGGCCTAAACAGCTTCATCGAACTAAATTTTTTTTTCTACCATGTCTCATTTAACTGTTAAACAGTAAACGATTAGAACTCATTTAACATACATAGATATAAAATCTCATTTATTTGTAAACTCCGATTGTTAGGGTAATCAACAGCAAGTTCTATATAGCAGGAACCTCATTTTTCAACTTCATAAATTATCGGCCGATATCCGACCTCGGCCCCGGGCAACCCGCCGTAATGAGGTTGTAAACAACATTGTCTAATTAAACTCCTTAATCGCAAAACTGAAGCGGTAACCGCTTTTAAAACAAAACCTGGCAATTTGGAACGACCACCGCGTAAATAGCCTACGTTATATCGAAGCGGCGATCGCGGCTCATTACGTTTCGCCCCTACCTTAATTAGACACCCTTCTTTAACCTCACTGCAACCCCCCACCTCCCACTGATCCCCACCTTCGGCCGGATTGTTTTCTAATAATTCCTTTATTTCCTTGCTGTTTAAACTCTTAATTACCGTTTTAGTGAACAAATCGTTTACATTTCTTCTATTAAATTGATACTAAATTAATTCCTTTCGTTCATTCAACTTTTCTATTTAATTATTTTTGGAATATTTTAGAGGAAATTATCAAGGCAGTAGAGGTGATCATCGATGCATCGGTAAGGGCCCTTTAAATTTATACTTGTTTCGCTAGTCTCAGACACTATCCGGGACTTATCGTCCTGCATCACAACTGACACGGTGAATCAATGAAATGCTAATAACTTTGTCTCATTTGCCGTTTACTTATTACTGAATAAAGGAAATTCAATGTCATTATATTATTAGTCCTTAATCCTGCTAATACCACGATTGTGTTACCTCTTCGTACAATAAAAGTTCTTAGAAGATTCTGTTCTGAGTTCTGCTAAAATGTTAACTGTCTGAAGTTCTGAGTTTGATCTACACGTCCTTTCATTGTTCTTCTCATTGATATAAATTATTTGATAATATTATTTATTATATTGATTTTTGATAAATGATATTGATAATAAATTTTCTTATTTCTTTAAAACAATAATAGATTAATTAAAATATTGGTGAACTAATTTTAAACTAATTGATGTTCGCGTAATTCCTTTGACTTTGTCTAAAGCTTTATTATCTGAGGGCACCAAGTCGAGCAAGAAAGCGGCCGTACTATTCTTTACTCGAAGCAGTTCAGGCCATTCTCGACCCCCTATTGTTCGTTGTGTATAAAGCTAGAAGCCTTAATTTGATATTGTTATTACAAAGATCTCACAACTTTTTACTGAGTTGGGAGACTTGGTTTTTTCACAAGTTTTGTTTTTGATGGCATTCCATTTTCTACATAAATGAAAATACAATGTTTATATCATTTTCTAACGTTATTTTCGCCTTTCCAATAGTTACAAAACCCTAATTACTGCAAAGTGAGACGATTTGTTCCAAATATTAAATTGAAATAATATAAATCCGAACACTATAATAGGTTCCCAATTAATCGATTCACCGCGGAAGAAATTCAAATTGGTTCTCGTATCGGGAGACCGCCGCGCCGCGAGAGGGCGCGCGCAAACCACCTGCGTGCCGCATCCGGCCGGGCCAATTACTGTGAATTTTACCCTAAATAAAGCACCCTAACGATCGTTACCGGACACTTGTTAAATTTCCAACTTGATTAATAACCCACACGTATTAAATTTACGTTGCGTGTAGTGAACAAAAAAACGTGTAATTATTTTTTGAAAGTATTTTATAAAATATGGTGTTTGTCTTTTAATACTGTTTGTGTATAATTTCGACATCAGCGTTTGGGTACGCTTGTGATTAATTTTGTAATATCATTACTGTATGAATCGTTTTAGATTTTGGGTTTGCTAATGTAGGTTTGTCAACGGTCCTGTTGTCTCATGACTTGTCCTGGAATATTCTACATAGTATTTAAGTAATGCCAGGAATTTTTGGCGGGGTCCTGGAATTTCATGTAGTGGATTTAATATATTATTCATAATTTTGTGTTATTTGTAATATATCTCTGTATTTTGTAAAATTGGTGGTGTTTTACCCAATATAGTTTTTTATTTTGCACAAGTGAACTGGATCGGAAAAATACCACGGAGCATCGATTCTGATTTGCCACAAAAACCCCCTGGAAAGTTTTAACAAGACGGCCACCACATTGTTAGTTCATTGAAATGATCGCAAGAGCCTTGTAATATTTACCTTGTTGACAATGGCAGTATATAATCTACTAGACGATTGAACCTATGTTCATTGTTTATTTATTTTTAGCTACTGCTTTCATACGGCGTTCTGTTTTTAAACTAGAATGTGATGGTATTTTCATTTTTAAATCCTGTTTTTCAAAATTTGGGGTTAATAACCCTAGGTTGATTAATTACGTTATGGTATTTAATAATTACAACATAAATAAATTAATATAGGCGTTTATAAAACAACCCCTATAATAAATTATGCTTTAACATTCAACTCTTCTCTATTCGGTCTGACTTCAACTCATCTTTAAAGAATTAAAAAGAGTTTTTGCTAAATATTCCACGGACCACCTACAGCCTACAAAAGTAAATATAGGCCTTATGTGTATTGCAATAAGATGCACTATCGTGAACATCAAACAGGCGTTGATAAGATCAGCGCTTCGCAAACAAGCCTATTTATTTATTTATTTAATCACCTTGAACGACAGACAATGTGGCATTGTGGCCCTGATTTATTACCCGTCCTTGATCTGTTATGGAGTCTATAATGTTTTATTATGAGACAGATATGGCGTACAATCGGAATTCATTACATCGACAATCTAAAACAATTAGAAAGTGGATTATATTGTATTGTTTTTTCAGTTTCTACAATGTTTTTTTCAACGCGACTTGTCGAAGTGTGGTGACGTCATCAGCAGGTTGTATTGTGGTCGAAGTCATCAAAATCATCCTGCGATATTATTGTAGATGTAAGGTTGTACAAAACGCAGTAATCTCGGACGCGATTGTTTATTTTTTCAATTAATTATTTTAGATTATGAGTATTGGACTGTTATGTATATATATATATATATATATATATATATATAAATAAAATTAAAGCATCTATTGTTTGTTCGGGTTATCTGTGAAACGGTTGAACTGATTTTAACTAAACTTAATACTAACCTCTCAACTACTTTCTAGGCTACATACCATTATGCTTGTTCCTATAGGGTAAGCTGTGACGTCATAAGATGTGACGAGAGGTGACTTGACAATAGTAAAAAGACTATAAGGTAATGATAAAATAATCTATCTATACATATAATAAAAATGAAGTGTCTGTATGTAATATCAAAATAACATTTTTTTATTGATTGGGTGTGAAAGTATACACGCAACTGATAACAAAAATGCAATTTTTAAAATTTTTGTCGGTCTGTTTGTCTATCTGTTTGTTCCGGGTAAGGGGCTATCCATAAATTACGTCACGCGAATTTCATGATTTTTTTGACCCCTCCCCCGTCCTTGTCACAGCTAGTCACATTTGTGAGACTCCCCCCCTCCCAAGTGTGACGTCACATATTTTGCAATTTTACATTTAAAAATTATTTCATTCAAACATCAGGTCCTAAATTAGTTTTATATCCATTTAAGTTATTTTTTAATAAAAATTAATATCAAGTCAAACATTTTAAGAAATTAACAAAACAAAAAATGATAACTTTATTAATTAAAGTAAACTTATTCATCTTGAGTCCATGGGCTTTGAATCTACTCCATTGAATTATTTATAGCTGGCATAGCAATCACTTCGTTCTCGTTTGTGTTGTTGATGTCGGGAACATTCGTTGTGTTGTGTTGTGCGTCGAAAGAATTGTTGAAAAAAAATTCTTATTTCATCATTTTTATTTGCAATTCTTTGATCTTAGATTCCACTTTATGTTCAATATTGTCACCAATTTTCAAACATTTCCATAAGCTAATAACTTCTTCTTGAACATAGTGCTTTTTTTATCAGCATAGGCTGCACTGTAAGCTTCATATAGTTTTCTTTATGGTAAAGGGCAGCCAACAGGTAGAGGGCCCATCTGATGGTAAATGGGTACCGTCGCCGATGGGCACCTACAATACCAGGGGTATCGCTGTAGCTTGAAGAGTGTGTTTCAATCCCTTTTTGAAGAGACCCATATCATAATTCTGAGGGAATACTGTACCGGGTAACCCATTCCACAATGTCAGCGTACGCACAATGAAGGTTCTGGAGTACTTTACAGTTGTTGCTGCTTTATTAAGTTTTAGAGTGTGTGGATGAGCTACCAGCCAGCGTCGGGAACTACGAGTTTGGAACGTTGATGAGGGAAACCATGACAAAAAGTTCTTTTGTACATGCGGTATAGTACACACAGAGATCCAATGTCTCTGCGCAATTGTAATGACTTTAGTCCACATGTTAGTTTGGGATCGTCAACAATGCGGATAGCTCGCGTTTGCACGGAATCAAAACGGGATAGCTGATAGGCAGGAGCACAAACCCAAACGGGTGAACAGTACTCCATGTGAGGACGTACGTGTACTTTATAGAGCACAAATCGTTACACTGGGATGAAGTACTGCTTTGACCGATTGAGGATACCTAACTTTTTGGTTGCCAATTTAGCTTTGCTTTCCAATTGAAACCGGAATTGCACATCGCTGGATATGTTGATACTAAGAATCCCAATATTGCTGGAAATTTGAATAGAAGTGCCCTGGAACTTAAGTAGTATAACGAATGGAATTTTTTTTCATAGAAAACGTACGGACTTGTGTCTTTGAAGGATTAAATTGGACCAGGTTTACCTCGCCCTATTCAGAGACCCTGTCTCAACCTCCTCTCAACATCAGACATAAGTTTAGTTCGGTTTTGCTCCACGAGTACCTGGGAGATATTTGCACACCCCGATTATACGGCATCATTATATATATCATATCGTTCGCATAACAACGAATCTTAAAAATATTCAAAAGATCATTGATATGCAGAACGAACAGCGTTGGCGATAGCACAGAGCCGGCATTTATTGCTATGGCGTCAGAGGTGTAGCCATCGACAACAACTCTTATGTTCCGCCCGGACAAAAAATTCGTTACCCACAAGCAAAGATTCTCGGGAATACTATAAACTTTTAATTTATGATAAAGATTACCTAAATCAGTATTTTTGTTAATTTTAAATTTGTTTCGTAAGTTAAAAACAAAATACCAGAACTAAAAAACTACGTCGTTTAATCCGCAAGAATCAATTGTCTAATGAAATAGAAACAAAGAAATCATCGCTACGCGCAGGCGCGGTATGTTTGGCGGCATTTATAAAAAGGCGTTAGTTAGTCGGCGCGTGCCGCATGATGCTATTAGAGCGAGTGACCGGCAAAACAATTTGAATCTTATGTTTATACAGATAGGGTTGAAAATGTTTTTCGAGTATTTCGTTAATAATGCAAAATTCGTATTTTAACTCATATATTTGGAAATGTGACGTCACAAAATTTAGGACCCTCCCACCCCCTTGTCACATAATGTCACACTTCGTCGACCCCCCCCCTTAACGTGTGACGTAATTTATGGATGGTCCCTAATCTCCGAAACGGCTGAACCGATTTTGACGGAAATTTAGCTATAATAAAACGGATAGCTGAAATTACAGCGGGTTACTTAGGCTACTTTAAATTAGACTAGATATTAACCACGGCTTTGTCTGCAATGCTATCTCCAAAACGGTTGGACCGATTTTCACGGAACTTTCACCAGCAAATAGCGGACATCGTAACAAGTAATTTAATCTATTTTAATTTAGACTGGCTATTAACCATGGCTTCACTCGCAGTACTATCTCTAAAACGGTTCGACCGATCTTCACGAAACTTTCACTGGCAGATAGCTGACCTTATAAAAAGTAATTCAACCAATTTTAGTTTATACTATCTGTTAACTGTGGCTTCGCCCGCAGTGCTATCTCCGAAACGGTTAGACCGGTTTTCATGAGACTTTCACTGACAGATAGCTGACTTTACAAAAAGTAATTTAGGCAATTTTAGTTTATACTAGCTGTTAACCAAGGCTTCGCCCTCAATGCTTTCTCCAACACGGTTAGACCGATTTTCAAGGGACTTTCACTGGTAGATAGCGGACCTTATAAAAAGTAATTGAAGTTATTCTATTTTAGACAAGCTGTTACCCGCAACTTTATCTGCATGAAATTTAGCAAAATTTCAACTCATTCTTTATTTTTAATATTAGAAATAATTATCAGCTTATTGCTTACAATTCGACATTATAATTATTAATAACTTGAATGACATAGAGGTCTTCCTAATAAGACCTTAGATTATAAACGTATTACGTAAAGAGTTCCATAATACAATTTCTTACGGAACAGACAAGCGTTTATTTTTTGTATAGTCACAAAATCTTAATTATAATAATGGCAATGTATATTAAATGTAATGTAAATGTAAATCTTTATAATAATATTTTAAGTTATTGTTTCATTAGTTCTTTATATAGTGTAAGTGAGCACTGAGGTAGTTACATTGTGGGTTAAGGTTCCAAATATGTTGCTGATGACAAACCTCATTTGGCACGCTGTTAGTACTTATATCTCTAATGTACTCGTTACATGTTACTTTTAGTGGCATGCGCGTCGTATTTACAATTGTCTTTAAAGATCATTTCTATAATTGTACATAGTCTCACAATTTTATAATTCTTTAATACGATTTAAAAAAACGCGTGTGGAGCTGCGGTTACAGCTAGTACATAATAAAAAAGTATTCGGTCAAGGACTGTCTGGAACATTTTCTTCAACTACGAGTATAATTCGATATGGTGATTTAGATGGTTTATATTTGTATATTTTTGTCACGTAAGGAAAAAAAACGTTATGCAACTCTCTTTCTTTTTCTCTCTATCGGTGTAATCTGTATATCTTCTTTCTTTAAATTACAACAAATTTTAATGCAAGTAACGTTAGGAGTCTTTGAGTTTCATTCCATATTTTAGACAAAATATTTATTTATTTGTAAAAATTGTTAAATATATATTAACATCCGAAGCGCCCATAAAAAAATAGTACCGGCACCAGCCGATGTGTCATAGAGCCCTACTTCCCAAAACAAACAGATGTCTGACGGACGCAAGTTTTTTTTTAATTCATTGGAGGCAAACAAACTGGTGAGTCACTGGTAACTGGTAAGTGATCACCGCCGTCCATAGATACTAGCAACACCAGGGGAGTCGCAAGTGCGTTGCCAGCCTGAGTTTGGAGAAGGGAAAGGTGAGGTGGGCCTCCGGCGCTGTCACTGACCGAACGAATGCAATCACTGTTACTTCACGTCGATGTTTCTATGGATCGGGTGGTACTACCCCGGGCGAGCCGATCCATTCATGCTGAAACCAGTAATAGCTTCGGTGTGGTTCTACCACCTATAAGATAGTCTATAGTATAGCGACCATAGCTCGCGTCCGTCAGGTCTAAGTCCCAACGTCGCATAACTTCATCCGTCTCATTATACAAACGTCGTTAACAGCCGGAGGTACCTCTCTCTTTTTTCTCACCGCTGTAAATACATAGACTGCTCCCACGGTACTCCTACCGCGACTGTTATCTACTTCGATCCAAAACTTTTTATCATGATGGCTTAGTTGAAGAGTAGATTCGAGTCCTAGAAACTGAGCCAGGGCTTTCGGTGAAGGCAAAAATCGTGATGAAACTGTAACATAGTGCTAGGGCTTTTACGAAGACCATTTGTGAGCTACCTACCTAAAGTTGAAAACCTGTAACCCCGCAACATTTGAGAACCAGCCCCCGCTACGTTTTACGTGTACGCCATCGTAGATCACATCATTACTTAACAACAGTTGAGATTATGGTAAAACGCTCTAACCTATAAAAAATATTAAAGAAAAATCAAAGCTCACAGTCAATACGAATAAAAGAACAAAACCATTTGCATGGGAATGTAGTCGCTGCTATACACAAGTCGTCGATAAAATTGATTTGTCATATTTATATTTGTATGTCTTTAAATGGCTATTATAATATTTAAATACCACAATATTGGACAAGTCGACGACCTATTAATTATCTTAACAGTCTGTTCCGTTGACATTTGAATACGAGTTATGTCTCTAATATTTGCATTATAATAATTTTTATTTTTTTATTATCATACATGAATGTTTAATAAAACGTAATATAAATTATTAACAATAAGTCACGGTTTTATTATGTAAATTGATTACCGTTTGTGGCATAATATACATATAATATATCCAATAATTAATTCGAAAACTGGTCTTTAATTGTGATATGGTATTTTCATTGCCTATGTTTTTTAATCGTTTCTTTATCTACATATCCTATTAATATCATAAGGACTTTTTCGTGGTTAGATAGATGTTTGTGACTCTGTCACGCAAAAACTACTAAAAGGATTTTGATAAAACTACGTAATAATGTAGTTTACATAGCAGGATAGCACAAAATATAATTTGTATAAATATTGTTTATTTTGGGCAAAAATACTACTGTCTACTAGTAAAGTACTACAAACTGTCAAATTATTGGGAAATAAATCCTGCCACTTGATTACTTTTTTTTATGTCAAAAGCAGGCAAACGAACAGGTGGGTCACCTGATGTTAAGTGATCACCACCGTCCATAGACACTAACAACAGCATGGGAGTCGTACAGTCGTTTTACATATATATTTTACACTAGCTGACCCGTGCCCACTTTGTTGGGCGGTAATAGGCATTATCAAACTGCAACTTTTCTCTAGAACTCAATCATATATCTCTCATCGTTAAGGCAGCGTTCGTAAGAAACGTTTTCGTTCGACCGTTATTTCTCCGACTTACTTTGCAAATCCGACTACCATAAAAAAGTATTTACATTTTTCGGTTTAATATATAGCCTATGACACTCGCAAATAACGTGGCTTTCTATTGGTAAAAGAATTTTCAAAATCGGTTTAATAGATCCAGATATTACCCCCTACAACCTCACAAAGTTACAAACTTTACCTCTTTATAATATTAAATATTAATAGTAATAATAGATTTATAGTATTGTGGTGTTCATATATAGTTATATACATGATACACATAACATAAACTCGACCAGTTTTCGAGCGATCGTCACGAAAGATAAGTCACCTAAGTGTTAATACGTTGTAGTGTTTATCCTATTTACCGTACTAGCGGCCGATTACTAGCACTTTTAAAATAAGGTTATATAGTTCTTGACCGATGTTTTGTGTCTGCCTCTATATATTTTACCGTGAGGTTTTATGGCGCAATATAAATTACGTTAGATAAATATACATACATTCAACCAAGAAAATACCATTGCAAGTCTCATTTTTGTCGTATGTCAAAACAATTACTGTGTTACATACAAATATTAATAATGCATCATATTTATACTAATTGTTAACACTATAATTTCTATATTCCCGAATAAGGGAAACTATACATTATGGAATATTAAAAAACCGCATAAAACCCACAAAACATGCATAACGAATAAATCGCAGCGTGATGTTTCGATTACGCATTAAATTTCAACACTATTCTATAATATTAACATACGAGATGAATTCGATGTCTAATCGTGGCGATGTCAAAAATGTTTAATTAAAAAAGATTGATGCTTACCGTCGGAATAGAGCACCAGAAGTACAGTCGAGTTGCAAACTTATCTAATTAGTTGGGGCGTCGCAAGGGGGCGCGCCTCGGCTCGCCGCGCGGGGCCCGGGGGACACAGGCGGGGGCAATTAGCGGTGATAGTCGATTAGCTCATCGTGCGAGTGCGGCTTTTGACAAATGTTCCCACTAATAAATTGTTATTAATATTTATGTTATTGATAATTTATTAAACGTATTATTGCTCAGGTTTTGGGTTAAGGGTTATTAATTACGTATGATATAATTTCGTTAATAATTTTTGATGTTCTTTATAAGTACTTACTTAACTTTTTCAAATATTTCCGTATAGGTTGAGTTATTATTAAAGATATAAAAATATGGGGAAATACACATATTTTTTTGATTTTGTACAAAATAGGTTGAGATCCCATACATTAAGTAAATTGGTAACACTATCGGCTGACGCTGAAGGAAAACCTCGTGAACAAGCCTGAACCTGAGAAATGTTCTTGAAGTACCACCATATGTGGGAAAACAGTATTGTGGATTTCTGTAAGTATTAAATCGCTAATACATTTTCGGCTGAGTGCCTTAAGCGCTCGCCTTAGTAGTCCAGTGAAGCTGTTCAGGCCTTCTTAGGCCAATAGCGTAGTCAGTTCGAGGAAAAAAAAGCTAATACTTTGTGGAGTAGAGTGGTGATTATGCCCATGCCTTCTTTGGGAAGAGGACTCTGGCCCTACAGTAAGTCTTTTGCAGACTGAAGATAGTAGGGAAAGATATACGATATTTTTTTCCGACTGTATAGACTACCTATCATACACCGGATTAACTTGGTATAACTCCCGTGATACGCTTGCCCGTGTCGCGTTTCGGGGTCGATATAACTCCTGTGATAGTGATAATATTACCCATGTCAGGTTTCGAGGTCAGCAGGGATATATTCAATAACCGAGCGGGGTCATAGGGTTCTGTGTAGGATAGAGTCGCTTGCTGTATGGCAGAGTTGACCCACGATGCATTTCCTGCTATGTCGATCGACATTGTGGTAGAAATAAGAATGCGTGTGTGTAGAAGTAGGGATTTGCATGAAAATTTTAATGATTAAATTCTTTTACCCTTCTTATTAAACGTTAAGTTAAATCATGTCAGTTGGTGATATATAGTTGTGTTAAATTCTAACACAACACTTTTTCTTACTATTAGGTGTCAATTAAAATTTATAAAGTCGTGTCGTCGATGATTGGTTATTGACCAATTTAATTCCCAATCGAATGGCAAAAAAAATATAAATAATTATATTAGTTGACACTTTGTTTAAGAAAAATATATTTTATGCTAAACGTATACTTCAATGAAAAATATAACAATGTTAAACAGCAGGTATGTATGTACTCGTAGTCGAGGCCGCTCTGAGAGATTGATTAGTGAAAGTTTAGTAATAAATGAGGGTCCGTACACAGAGATAATTAATTCTTAGCGAAGCTTAATTGATATCGGTATTAACACTAATTAGAAAACTTTAACGTTGCCTCGTGATCATTTATAATTTATTTAACCGTTGTAATTTAAACCTTCCGGGAAAGATATTTCTATTGGTGACTATTTTAAACATAGCGTCCAAAATAATTATTTTACATAGTCCATATAAATATTATAAAGAGGTAAAGTTTGTGACCTTGTGACTTTGTAGGGGGTAATATCTGGATCTATTAAACCGATTTTGAAAATTATTTTACCAATAGAAAGCCACGTTATTTGTGAGTGTCATCTTTATATATAATTTTTTTCTGTACGTGTGTAGGTCACTAAACTCCTCCTAAACGGCTGGACCGATTTTGATGAAAACTTTGTGTGTGTGTTCCATGTGGATTCAAGAATGGTTTAGATTCACGATCGGACCCGGTTGAATTTTAGATAAAAAAAATATTATGAAGGCAGGACAACGTCCACCGTGGCCGCTAGTAGGTGTATATATTAACGCGAAAAATGAAAAGACTTTTTTGTGGTAGTCGGATTTGCAAAGTAAGTCAGAGAAAAACCGGTCGAACGAAAACGTTTCTTATTTATTATGTGGGCTTCCGGTGCTCTCACTGACCGAACGAAACGTAATAATGCACGTCTGTGTATCTGTGGGTCGGGTGGTAGTATCCCGGGCGAGCCGACCCATTCATGCTGAAACCAGTAATAGCTTCAGCGTGGCTCTACCACCTAAAAAAATATAACTAACTTTTATATATAAGTCACAAAAAGTAGTTTTTTATATTAAAAAAATAATTTAAATCCTTGAGTGACGTTTATTGGTCATATTATCAACAACAATTATAAATTCTTATCAATTTGTAATGATATAATAACTGAGCCACAGCAACGTGTGGCCTGGTCAGCTAGTAGTCCATAAAATATGAAATTTCCAAATATAATTACGGACACAAATGTAATCTAACGTTTTATTTGCAATAAACATAACTCTATATTAAAAATAAATTTGAAAAACATTGAGTGTTGAGTGAATAAAATTGAGTAAATTGAGTGATTTGTAGTATGTACAACTTTCAAGTCGGTATTTGTATCAAAGAGTTTCGAGTATATAATGTATCAACCCTTATTTTTGGCTACTCCAGGATGTTTTGCTATAATTCTCGCTAGTAGCCATTTGCTAGGCTAGTTTTAACAACCTTATTAGAAGGAAAAAGTAAAAAGATATACAATTATTGCTAAATGATCAATGCATCCTATATAGCATAGATTACGGAGAGAATCATCTATATATTAATACGCCAAGCCCAATCTTTGTATCCCTTTTTGAAAGAAATGCGCGAACGGATGACCGTGAAATTTGCCATAGTTAAAGTTTATATGGAGGAGAAGTGCAGAAAGCTATTTATTTTATATAAAATGCATTATAAGTACATTAAATTAATTAAAATTTGCATTACTCACACTACTGCTCCAATTTTACACAACATATACACACATGTAAATAAAAATGACATTGAACTTCAAAAAAGTAGTAATAATATTCGTCCAACAGGACAGGCGAAGGAATTAATCCATACTGCCAAACTTCAAAATAGGTTGCGAAGGAGGTTGCTATGCTCGACTGTATGTATTTTTTTTTACTCTTACGTTCCAATTACCCTTTTTTATTCTACATTCAACAATGATATTATAATGTAAATGAAAAAGACGTTTCGAACAACCTTCAACCTTCTTACGTACCAATTACCTTTTAAATATTTTTAACATGCCTGACGTTACAATGATGCAGTTCAATTTGATGTAGCAATTATATTTAGTACAGTTGATGATGAATTGTGAACAAAAATGAATTCATTTTCAAAAGTTAATGGTAGTATTATAAACATCTTTGTATTGGATTCATAATTTGATTCTATTGTGTATCCATTACTTTTCCAAGTGATGATACTAGGTATATCACTATTCCTCATAATGTATAGACTATATTTAATTCAATATCACCCAGAAATACCACGCGCCCATGATGTCGTGTAAAAATAATTGAAAATTGTGTCATGAGGGGGCCCGATAATTTATTTTTATTTTCGTAACGTTATGTTTACTTAGTATTTAAGAGCCTTACCACCTTATGTAACCGCCTGTTTTTTGTTTCAAATTTATAATTAATTTCAATTTTCATTTAGACATCGATTTTTTTTATGTTTATATAATTGAAAAAAAGTGGCAAATAACTGAGTAGGCATTATGAAAGCCTTTGATTATAGAGGTTATAATAATATAATACCCTTTGATAAAAGAACCCTAATAAAGTTCAAACTTTAAAAATTTAATGAACTATGGTCGAATGTCGACCACTGGGCGCCCACTAGTAATTAATTATTGTGCAAAGATTGTTAGTAGCTTTTTAGCCAACTAGCCTATTTACCATTAATATCAATACTAGTTGTACTCGTGGCTTTACACGCATTTTTTATTATTAATTAGATATTGTTGTAATAACTAATCTAATCATAGTATACCCGTATAACAAAAGGTGTTAATATTTCCATTTTTGTTGGTGATTCCTTGAACGATATAGAGGTGATTGTGGTATACCAGAATGAATAGTGCAAAAGTTGTCTGTTTGAATTCTTACGGCCACAATTTTTATAACAGTCAGTTAAAATATGAAAGAAACTAATATGCTGCAACGTCACCTATATTATAACAGAATTAAATAAAATAGATGTATTTAAACCGTAACTATGAAAAAGCATTTTGGTGTGACAAGTTTCATAGTTGCAGAGTCATATATATGGTAACTATAAAATATTAAAGTAATAAAAGCATATACAAACATATTAGTATTATCGGGGAAATACGTGTTAAGTGGAATCGAATTGAAATGTAGTGATAATAAGAAGGTGCGACAACGCGTACAACAATCGCGGTGTCTCGCCCCTCGTAACACGTTGTCAGGTTTTTCCACGCCTGTTGCAACTGGCAACAGTTACCGCGGCCACTAGACTAGAACAAGCATTTAATTAAAGGACGCTCACCTCGCGTCGGCCCGGCTCATCGCATGCGCCTTAATTAGTTCATGCCGCCCTAACGGGCTTATTTTGTTTTTCTCGGATAATTTTTAATTAAACGCTTGATTAAAATGAAAGTTTGCGTAAGTAGCGAGCGAGGAACAATCGAGCCGGAGTTTAGGATAATGAATTGATGGTGTTACTACGCTCGCTGGACTCATTCGAGGGAGTTAATTAAAAATCACCGATAGAACGTGTGCAGTCGAGTTTCGAACGACTTTATGAAACTTAGTCGGTATTCCGGACGTTGTGTTGTTTCGCTATGTTAAATGAATATCTCGATATAAGGACTATGTGACATATATAAGTACTTTGTTTTGATTTTAATTATTCTTAATTTAAAATAGATACTCCCTTTTCACATCATGTTCAAGGACTTATTTTGTTAATACGTTCAGAGGAACTGATAGAATTATCATTACTACTAGTTCTTCTCTAGTGGGCGAAAGTCGGTCATAATTTATATGTTATTGAATATGTTGATTCGTAGGTTTGCTCGCTGCAGTGATGAAGTTAAAATCTAATTATTCAAAGCATTTTGTCAATGTTTTTATACGAGCAGCCTATGGATCAGCTTCAGTAAGAGGACTATGAACGCATTGCGTGTCCAATATAATAATATTTTCAGAATGTTATTGGGATTACCACGATTTTGTAGTGCGTCTGGGATGTTTATAAATGCTAGAGTTGATGATTTCTATGCTTTAATCCGTAAGAGAATAGCATCCATCCTGGGTAGACTTCGCGATAGTTCCAATAATATAATGAGAACAATGGTAAACATGTACGACAGTCCTTTCATGAAGCACTGGATATCTGTTGTAATATAATAGTGTGATGTTCATCTTTTCATCCTATTTCATATTCATTTGTATAAAACATATTAATATAGTAACTTAATTTTAATTTTATTTTTAAATTTACTACCAATTTATGTACTAGTATATAATTTGTTTTTGTGGACCCTTGTTGTCTTATAAATAAATAAATAATAATAATATTTTTTTTTTTTACGTTTCTGTAAGTATTGCTGTGGTTTTCGATCAAGGGGTGTAAAAATTAGTCGCTCATGTCAAAATGACCAAAGTCCAGTTTCAATCGTTCATATAAGATCTGTATTTTTTTTAAGATTATCGGTTCTATACACCGTGAATGAAGTCCAAATATTGCCGTTCATAAGATTTTTGCGTCTTCTTTTATGATCTTGAATTTTACATGTATAAAATTTGAAGAACCTTAAAAAGTCTTATTAAAACTTATAAACAGCTAAAGTTGGATTTTGCTCATTTTGAAATGTAACGACACAATTATTGTAGATTAGTAGACGTAAAGATCGTGCAGTATGATGATTACAGTCTTAAAAATAAAGGCTTTGACTAATCGATAGTAAGGGAAAAATCTTCTCCCAGTTTTTTTTAATTGATTACACACATCGGTAATAACTAGTAAATAAAAAATGAAGAGAATCGGTTGATAAACAGGAGAAAATTGTACTAAAGTATTGTGAATAATTTGAGTACTTATTTGTATATATTTGAATAAATTTCTGTACCACATTTTTAATCACAAATGTCATACTTAAATATTAAAAAATCTGTGTCACAATTGTTAAATCCATCAAACGATTTAGGCTATAGAGCTTGAAAAGAAAACAGAAATACATACACACACTTAGACTACATTACCATCCTTTGTCACTGTCGGCTAAAACACCTTTCAAATAAACTCGAAAGTTTTCAAAGCCGTACCCAGGCCATGTAGATATAATATGACCTTGAACCCGAATCCGTATAAGTTACTATGCTGATTAGTACACCCTTTTTATAAACCTTTGATTATTTGTACCACTTTTATTGCTCTTCACTGGTGTGTACTATCTGTGAAGTTAATACATTGGATAAAATATACTACCATAAGTATAAGTACCATCGTATGAGTCGTAATTTCTCAATCCACTCATACGGGAAACATATCTCTTACGGCGATATGAATCGCAGCATTACTTACAGAGCTGGGAATCACTACGTCAGTATCGCGGTTCGTCATTAGCAAATTCATGTGTTGTCGCTGGCACGCGCCGCTAACGAGTTTCATGCTAACAACGCGCTAACTAGATTCTCCGATGTTGCGGTGCGACTTAAGTCCTAACATGTAGTAAGTACGGCGATATCTGTACCGCAATTACACAACATCTATAAATAACAGAAGGCTTAATTTGTTTTTTTGATGTGAAACATCTATAGCGGCGGATCAAATCGACTCTTGACGTTGCGACGCGTTGCCATGCTATACGATTTTGTTTTCTTTTTGTATTTAATGAATATAAATGTTTATTAAATTTGATTTGAATTATTTTTGATTATGCCATATTTATTTCCTGTCGTAAACTATACGTTTATGTATATTACCTGTACAAAACAATTTCGATGTTTTATATCTGCCAGGAATCCCGCGGCTCACGATTTTTTTTTTCACAAGACTCGTAACGCGTTTTTGAATTCTACTGTTAAGTTAAAAAGTCTCGTTTCATTACCTCCACAGAAGGAACATTTGTTTAATGAGCATGATTGTTAATCCTGTATATGGGTAATATATATCTAATCAACGCTCTATATCAAACTTAGTACCCGGCATTTGATTTAGCACGTCGCGGAAAAGACCAAAATAGTCAGTTAGTTTCGGTGTCACATAGCGTAATCTTTGTCTCGTATTTATTGCGTTGTGCGATAGAGAGCTTGTTCTACAAAACCGAAGGAATCCGATCTTAGCCGAATGTCTCGCTTTTCTCCTCGACGTACCAAATGAAAATCCGAGTACTGTACCATCATTTTACGGAAGAAACAATGTATTGCGAAAATCTTGTACTAAAATATGACCTTTCTAATAACACTTATCGCGCCCGACGTTTAATTTAAAACTTGTAAGACTTTTATTATGATTACTTAAGTTAAAAAGTTATCCTCGAGTTCGTATTTAATCATCGAAATACACAGAAGTTATCAAAAAGAATGTTTATCGACTCTAGTATTATAAAACAGTGTAATATACTTTCAAGGGCACTCCGACATGTTACGAGATTGTAAGATAAACGTCCATATGCGATTCGTTAAATGCCGTTCCGAGTGCACCTTCTAAATCTACGTATTTTATGGTATTCGTTTAAAACTTTTGTAACTTGAGACATCATTTGATAAAGGAACTACTATACCTTTCTTTTTTAATTATATATAATTGATTATCTAGTGATCATGTTAATTTTTTATTTATTGATTGTCTAAAATGATAAATTGAGATCTACATGTTTATAATTAATTAATTAAGCTTTAAGTTTTGAAAGGAGTGGGGATGGGGGAGGTAAACTAAGATAAGCATACTTCATTTAAATCTCCCACGTGTTGACATTACGTATGAATTGCAGTGGTAACCCTATTTTTACAATAACAAAACAAGATGGCGGTTATATTATGAAAATACATCTACGTGAAGGAAAGTGTTTTTCTCTCATTTCATGTAAGATATTTAACTAATTAAATTTTATAAATACAGGTGTTCGTGCAGTGATCCAACTTTGACCATCAAGAAAAAAAAACTTTTCATTTTTTTATCAATAACACTAAAGCTTGTCAATAGCTACTAAAAAAAAGAATGAAGAAAACCGCCTAACAAACAGAGGAGGGAGATTCCTAACCGTTTTCCCACTATGATTTATACATAGACTAGCGCGCCCGGCGGATATTGTCCCGACCTGATACTAATAAAGAAAAACCTTGACAAATTATATACCTAAACAATAACCACTTTATCTACTATTGAAAACCGCATGAAAATCTGTCAGTAGTTTTTGAGTTTATCGCGAACAGACAGACAGACAAACAGACGTGGCAGAAGATTTTGTTTTATAATATGTATTATGTAGTGATTATGTATAAAGTTGTCATGTTAAAAACAGAACAACTCAATTTAGTTTTCGTAACATTATTCTATAAATACATTATATATTGAGTTTAAAAGAAAATATTTTTATAAATTTTATATTATGCTATGCTTTTGAAAACCAGCGTCAAGTATAAACAACGTTTAGATAATATAGCTATCAGATCTGAAGCAACAAGTTAGCTATCCCGTCTCACAACGCATCCCCGTTTTATTGAGAGCCATTCGTCTTCGGGCCTCGAGTTTATTAGAACCTGCTTCCTATACTTCACTTAAGTAATACTCTTTCATTTTTCAAAATAACTTAAATATCGTATATATAATTTACTAGATAAGCCTGCGACATCGTCCGCGTACTAATGTAAAAAAAAAACAGTGAAAATTAAAATCATCTGAATATATTCGGTTTTATTACAAAAAAGTTAAATACGTACGAGCGCGGTGCATTTAATATGTAAGTACCCAAACTTTTTTAAAGCAAGTATTCAATACGTATTTAACTTTTTTGTAATAACAGGGATTAACTCCATTTACTTATCTCTCGTATTTAAGTCGCGTCGTCATTAAAACTACAATAACTTTAGATAGAGTAAACCGATTTTAATGAAACAAAGACTAAATGTCATTCGAGAATATTCTTTATGATTTCCTTGGTTTTATCTTGAACGCAGTACTTTAGTAGTGATGCGTGTTTGTTCGAACACAGACAGACAGACATTTCTAAAAACGATTGTAATATATGAAGAAATATATGAATATAATAATATAAGAAATATAATATATGAAGTAATGAATTTTATTCCTTATTCCTATACACCTGCAACAATTTTTTTTTTCACAAAAATCTAAAAAGTACAGGCACGTTAGTTTTACATTCTTATTGCATGTATAAATACTATTTTGTGCAGTTGGCCGGATATCGAAAATTATTTTTGTGTTAGATAGACCGTTTATTGAGGCAGATTCTAAGATGTACAACATCATACTATAATGCTAAGGGGACAAGCAGAATTATAATGGAGATGAAACTTTTTATGTACATAATTTTCGGATATTATAAATTAGACGCTTCGAATTTTTAAGATTTATTTTAGAATAAAATCAATTATTTTAAAGTCTAATAAAATTGATAATCGAAGAGACAAATTTAAAAAATCTTCTCTGAACAGAAAGTTCGTCGTCTTATCAATATTTTTACGACGGTCACAGATATAATTAAAATAGGTTAATGACATTCAAATTTATTACAGGGAACAGGATTTGACAGGATTGCGGTTTGTTATGTAGCGGTTTTGTTTTTTTTTTTTAAGCGAAAACTTCTTTAGGCTCGTTGAAAGGTATTTTTTTGGTAGGCGATATATTTATAATTTAGGGTCATGAATCGTTAGTAAGCGTGATCGACCGCATTGCGGTTGCGCGGCTTGCGTTATACTAGCGATGTCTAGTATAATAGCCTGTGTATATCTAATATAGATAGTTTCTATTGAGATTCTGCAACCCATCATATGTTTCATGAATTAATGAACTGTATTAAAACGTATATAATTACTATTCGGAGTGCCAACAGATGTGAAAGAGAGACTAATGATAATAATTTCAATTTACAAATTATGAAACTTAAACATTTCACACTATAATTAATTTAAAAATTCAAAAGAGAACGCACTTTAAATTCCGTTGTTATGAGTTTTCACTTCTGTCGAAAGTCCTTATGACTGCCACGATTTTCTTAATATGTACATTCGCGTTTGTTAATTATTGGCAACATTTCGCGTAATATATCTTGGTTATTGAGACAAGTGAATTGAAAATAATGATGAGTTCTGTAAATTAACAAACCCTCTGGAAACTTCCAATGAGGAGTCACCATTTCGATACAAAACTGAAATCACTGCAAATACACAACAATACAGCCATGAGACGTGCAATTGAATGTATTATATTTATTTAAAAAATAGAAAACATTGTTATAAAATAAAAGAAAGTAATTCGTAAACAATAAACACTCGCCAACAACACGACAAGCGACAATGCCCTACTCGAACACCCCAGTCTAATGATCTCGCAGAGAGGTTTTAAATTATGTTCCTCGCAACAATCCGAAGTCGACACGTACACATCCTCCCCACCCCTCGACCTCCCTTAATGAATAAAATAACACATCAAGATGTTCATCTTAAATTAATGAGGAATTCGGCGTATTGAGTTGTATAAGAATACAACATACTTCACATTGTATTTTACGTTGATACTTTTATTTATTAGATAGATACATATCTCATACCTTTCCATATAGTTGAATTAATTATTATCTGTAATATTAAGTATCAGTGTACACATGAGATTATTAATGCGAAAGTAAATCACTCTGTTTACATGTTTGTTATTTTTTATGACAGACCTCTAAAATAAATTTGCATAGCAGATATAGCGTTCAATCTTCATGTAGTAAGTAATAACGTTCCAAACGAAGCCGGAAGAATTAGTTATAAAATAATGTGATGAAGAACATTTGTCTATTATGTAATGCGCCAGAATACAGCGTCATGTCTTCGTGTGGATTATGCACACAATTCAATTATACTTAGAATTATATTTAATAAACTTTAATGACCTATCGTAGTATGGATAAGCGTTCGTCACTATTTGGACTCTTCTCAGTAATGATTATGTGTAATAAAATATTGTCTAAAATCAAATCTGCAGAGAACTTTATAGTCATATACTTTTCTCATAAAAATAATAAGTGATTAGGCAACAAGATATTTAAAAAAATATTTGTTATCGTTGATCTTTAATAATTCAATTTTACAAAGTTTCTGTGAAAGTATATGAAATCAAACATTTATACAAGTAATTCCAAGATACCTTTAGTCATCGTATTTTCCAGTACAAATTATTACTTCCTATTACTGAAAATAAGCTTAAACAAGAACAAGCTACATTATATCAATTGACCTCCTAATGGGTACATTATTAAAATATATTATTAATCACAGCAAATCAAATTAATTCCCATATTAATTTATCCAACGTAAGATACTTTTAACAACTTTTGATACACATAAAATACAACATTTGCGAAAGTTCCAATAAATGTTTCGATTCTATCAACTTTAAAGGGTTAAACACACATGAAACATATTCGTTAATTGATTGCGCTGTGAAAGGAATCCTTAAAATCTTCAGTTTCCAAACTAAATAAATGGAATTATAAATCTGAAAGGCAGGCATGGGTCCCTATCTCGACGTCCCCATGTGCCGAAACTCTGTTAACATACGGTCAAGTAAATAAAACAAATACACGTGTTAATTACTTTTAATTTTAATTAAATCCTTTCGTGTAATTGATCTGCGAATTTTGAATAGGTCTTGTATATGTATTTAATTAATTAATTAATTGCGTTAATTAAGTTAGCTCCCGTGGACTTGTCGCAAGATATCGGTCCGTTGACTTTTGTGTATTCTAAGTTATCGCTGTCGACAATATTTCGTCATAATTCGGCGAATTATTAAATCTAGGTTTCTATGTTTCAGAAAATTATCATAATTATAATAACATAGTAACTCCTTCAAGAAATTCAAAGACTGTTGAAGTGTATTGTAAACAACAGAAATTTTAATAAAATAAAATAATACGAATCAAATATAAAATAATAAAGAAAGTAAAACTTTCAAAGACCTATCTGTTCACTAAACAACATAAAGGCTTTTCCAAATATCGCTACTGGAAGCGATTTTCGGTTCTTTGTCCTCTACTACGACTACTACTGTACTACTGCTATGTTGTTGTTGTTGTTGTCTATCTACCGTAGATCAGTTCTATAGAATCACAGTTGAAAAACCACTAAACTAACTCGTATTATTTAAATAGTTGATTTCAAATAAAACACCGTTCCTACAAAATACCCTAAACTGTATTCTTTTTTATATTTTATTCTCATAACTAGCGGGCCCGGCAGACGTTGTCCCGCCCTGATGATAAAAAACTCCTGGACAAATTATATACCAAAACGTTCGTCGTGAATTACTCTATCCACTGGTGAAAACCGTATAGATCCGTTCAGTAGTTTTTGAGTTTATCCCGAACAGACAGACAGACAGACGCGGTAGGGGACTTTGTTTTATACGATGTAATAATGATAATGATACTAGATTTCTATAATAATTAATTGTTAAAGCCATTAATCATTATACATATATACTTACTATATAATGTATGTATTGCAATCAGTGATTAATAAGAAATTCATAATAAATAAATAAACAAATTATTCAACATTAGTGCTGGAGACAAACACAGGTATATCGGCATTTAAGAATGCCGGCTAATTAGGAAAATCTATTTTGAACCTTCAGCGACACTATAGAGAGTAAACATTCTACTGGCTACAGTTTAATGTTTTAATCAAGTAAACACAGTTAAAGAAAAGGTAAAATATCAAGTATCATAATATACTATAAACTTATTCAGGTACAAGTTTCTCGTTTGAATGAAAGCCGCTGTACATGAATTTAACCGGTTTACTTCTATTTTTACTCGTATAATCTCTAAGTTATATATCGTATACGCCGCTCCCGCGAGCGTCCAACACAAATAGATTCGTACATGTTTGTCTTGGCTCGGTTTAATTAATTTTACCTTCATACGCCGATACTGTTTGTCGGGCGTTCCTTAATTGAAAACGCTCTTACCGAAGTAAATGAAACGAAATCCTATTTGCTCCGAATGATTGAGGCAAATTTATCCTTTAAGACTTTTAAAATTTATATTTAACCCTCTATGTACACTCGATTATAATTCTCATTAAATTTCTGATGCGGAAATCTCGTCTGTCATTGGACTTTTAATATATTTTAATACCTATTATCACTATAATTTCTGAAGATAATCTTCAAATGATCTCTCTAACTTAATTGTGCTAACATAAAGGGCTTCCTAATTTATTCGATTCAAGCTGCATTTGTCTGGGCTAGTACCACCCTCTCACAGAAACACCGACGTGAAATAACAGTGCTTATATTGTTGCGTTTCGTTCGGTCAGTGAGAGCGCCGGAGGCCTACCTCTCCTGCCCTTGCCCTTCTCCTCTCGCCTTTTCCTCCCCCAAACACACGCACTTGCTTCTCCCCTGGTGTTGCTAGTGTCTATAGACGGCGGTGATCACTTAACATCAGGTGACCCGCCTGTTCGTTTGCCTCCTATGATATAAAAAAGAACCGAAACGTCCAAGAAAACGTTGATTACAAAATAGAGAACTACTGAAATTTTTTACACTCTGGATCACTAAAGTGGATAGAATTATAATAGCGTCCTAATAACTATTTTTGAAATCAAGTTAGGAAATCCAGTTCAGTACAAAAGTCCTTAGAAAGTCATAGTAATTCGGGATACATCTATATATTTATAGTTTTACTGAATTTGGTATATCACACAACATCTGAATCATATTGTTAAAATTTCGGAAATATATTTCAAACTTTGGTATGAAGTATCAACGAGCTAAATTAGGCCATCACCTATAAAAATCCGAACGTTTCTATTTATGAATTGTAACGACCCTTTCAGTCTAAACTAGTCTGCTCAGAATACAACTGAAGGACGCAATTTAATAAGCTCCTATCAGTACTTTTCGCTACTATACAGTACTCCACAAATGATGCAAGCATAAATATCTAATTAATTTCAATACACTGTCAGTAGGGCAGTTGTTTCGAATTATAATAGCGGCGTGCTATGATGGTCGTTTTGATGTTTGTCCGCTCATGAAGTTTTGTATAAATTAATGATAACGTTCGAAGGAGCAAATTGATGTCCTTTACTGTCAATAGTGACGTGTAGTTAGTTAGTCCTAAAATTTATCGAAATTTAATATCTAATTTTAGGAAACAAAATTTATTTAGTACAATGAGTTCTAAATTATATGTATGTATAACTATATAAGTATACATATTACTATATGACTACTACTATATTTAACTATATAATATGGGCCCGCCAACAAATCTATTCAGGTATTTACTGACAATAAAAAAACAGCACCGTTTGAAAGAATCCTTAACAGATTATAATTATTAGTGTACTTATTTATGACATAACTCGGCAGTTATAGTTTTAAAAGTTCCTATTTATATATTTATATCCTATATGTATACGATTATATACATAGCATCGTTTGCTAGCACAACTATACTACCTTCGGTAGACTGGCGTCAATGTTTAATGGAAAATAACGCGGTTTTTGATTATATTTTTATTGAAAATAAATCGACATTTCACGTCACTATTGTAATGTGTCAAAACGGCCCACATAGCGTGCCGCTATTATAATATTCAGAACAGTTGCAAATTATTACCAACTCTTCGGTACTACGGTAATAGTGACTCATTATGTATTAAATACTTTAATTACTGCCACGACGTTTGTTAATACACGGTTTTAAAGGAAAACAGATAAAAACGGATCATTGTTGGCAAATTGATATGAATTTTGTGATGTTTCCAACAATTCTACACATGTTACTATTTATTATCCTGGTTATTAATTTGTTTCATGAAGTCAATATCAATAATTGCATTCATAATGCTATACCAGAAGGAGTGTCAAAGTTTTCACGTAATTAAAAAATAATGAAATATAAGAGAGAAAGTATTATAAAGTATATTGATGTCGACGCCGACTTATTTCTAGAAAGTTATTTATGGCATTGAAAATTAGCAATCACTTCAATTGATTGCATTATAATTCAAAATAATATATGCAATTTTTATATATAAAATTCTTCTGTACGTGTGTATGTCACTGAACTCCTCCTACACGGCTGGACCGATTTTGATGAAATTTTGTGTGCGTGTTCCAGTGGATCCGAGAATCGTTTACCCGTGGACCCGGTAGGTGGTGCTGCGGTTGACTTTTAGGTTTTTTTTAAATTATCTATATTATCTATTATATATAATTCTTAAAACAATAATAACAGTTAATGTAGGGTCTTATCAAAAGTTAACTGTTTTTATTTTAATTTTCGCTGCCAGCTCACGTAATGTTAAATGAGGACGCGGCCTAAGATTGGTAACATACTATCTAAAGGTGTGAAGTGGCCACTAGAAAAAACCGTACTACCATGATGTGATGTAATCACGAAGTATTATTTTATGCTTTAAGTTTGAATTAAAGGAATTGAATCAACATTGATCGATATTCAATTTTGTGTCCATATGCACCTCGACTGAGCAGTCATCGCTTGACAACACGCTTATTACAATCCAACATTGATAACATCCGGTAAGAAAACATAAAAAACTATCTGTTCATAAAATACTTGTTCAGCGATTTCTAAGATATCTATAATACAGTGCATAAGTGTCGCTCTTAA